>LR738710.1:510866395-510896092 GCA_902687465.1 Secale cereale
GTGTGTGTAGGAGGGGGTGGGGGGAGGGGTAGGCCGAGGCCTAACTATAGAGGTAGAACGACTCGTATATGTGTTGAGAAGGAGAGACCCAGCTATGTCTTGAGGGAGATCTGTCGACATCCATACATAAATGAAGGACGGGAAATAGGATGGGACAGAGAGAGAGGAGAGAGAGAGGGAGGGAGAGGGGTAGAGTGTTGGATGGCTGATGGAGTTGCTTCTCGAAGATGGTGGGAGAGGCCTACTAGACAAACTAAGGGTGGAACAGCAAAATTATCAATAAGAGTAGGGATGTGTTTCTGTGTGTGCCTGTGCGTGATAGATCTGTCAGGACACATCCATGGATGATGAAGAGGAACCATGTGTTTGGTAAGCAAACCTAACTAGATCGGTAGATCAATTGTTGTTTTTCGGAGGCAGGGAGAGACATAACTAATGAGGTAGATCGATCGATGCGTGAGGAAAAACGAGTTATAAGGACCTAGGTAGCTATATGTATAGCGGGAGATCGGTCGGTGTACGTCCATTTCTTAGAGGCAAATAAGGCCCGACGAGACGGATAGACAGAGAGAATGGAGCTAGGAGGCGGTGCGAGAGGCCTAGCTATTAGCTAGATAGGGGAGGAGTGTGCAGTTGTGAGATCGATGAAAAGAGGGGCGAGAGTTTACACGTGTGTGGGACCGTATGAGAGACACGAGGAAAGGACACATAAAGGCAGACATCGCTGGAGAGGTTTATCGATCGGTGTGTGTCGGAAAGGAGTTGTGGAGACTGTGGGAGAACGACCTAAAGAAAAAAAATGAATGTGCGCGATGGATAGAATGTTGAGGGAGGGGGAGGGCGAGGAGGGCGTGTGCATGCACGAGAGAAAGTTAGTGGTAGCTACAAAGGTTAGAGGATTTTGTGGGTGTAAGAGACTAACAAAGATCATTATTTGATATGAAAGTGGATTCATATATTTGAATAGGAGATCATAGTGTTTAAACATATGCATGCATGAATATAGCGGTCATACGCGTGTTGTGGTTTTGCACATGTTATATCATAATGTGATAATGCATGGCGTTCGGAACTCACAGCTAAATGTCGAACAATCTAAACCATACTATACATCGAACAATCTCACATTTTATTTGAATTTGTGATAATGTGTGGCGTTTGCAGCTTACAACTAAATATCGAACAATCTAAACAATATTATATATCGAACATTCTCACATTTATTTGAATTTGTGGTAATGTGTGGTGTTTGCAACTCACATCTAAATACTTGTAGGCGTAGGGGGTGGGGCACCATACATAATGTGATAAACACATTATACATATGAGAAATGGTTTAGTTTGTGAAGATCTAGCTAGAGCTTGAAATGTACTATGATTTGAAATCAACATAACGTGGATTCAAAAAATCAAGTTTGAGTTCATATAGTATACATAGTTCATATGTAACTCGAGACTAATCATGTGGTTTGCTGTGAAGAGAATACACAAACGATGGTTTAACTTGACAATGATGACGATTGTAGATCTTATTAAAACAGAGAAACGAATTCAAATGCTTTGACTTCACAACAATCATTATTGTAGATCTTATTCAAATAGAGAAACGGATTCAAATTTAGTTCATATTGAAGCGGTAGTATATACGTTTGGAATGCACTAAAACATTCATTTGAGTACTAGGTTGCATGCATTATACATGTAACAAAATATTTTTATTGAACATAACATGAATTCAAATTTTTGAATGACATTTGTAGTCCGAATTGATTTGGTACAGTACACGTTAGGCTTGTCCCGAAATTTCAACCCACGCCTTGTTAGCCCGACATATTTAAGATATATTTTTGTCTCGTTGTGCACCGACAACTCCCTCCATCTCAACCCGCGCCTTGATATTCCAAAATTACAACGCGCGTGAAAAGTCCCACCTCCTGTGAAATCCTCACACATGAAATGCCCTTGATACCCCTGAACCAAAAGAACCGCCTCAAATCGGTGGGGATACTTTCGTAACTTACCCCACATTTCGGACAAGCGCGTCCCTAAGCCATGGTTCCCCACTCCCATCCCATCCGCCCACCCATTCGTACACCGAGGCTGGCAAAACCCGCGAAGCCCCACACCCTCCTCCGTCCGCCACCTAGCCAGAGCCTCTTCCCCGACGACATCGTCCACAGCAACACCACGACGTCCCTCATCCACCTTACCGGATGATGATCTGTCGCTGATTTGGTCGTCTCGCCGGTTCAGCCACCCCGTCCTCCACATCCAAGGAGCTGCCCCAACGTTCCCCTCGTCTTTCGCGCCACCTCCATTCCCACACCACCGTATTCAACTGCACCACTGGAAGAGCATCATCATCAGTGTTTCCTCGGATGAAGTTGTGGCCTAATCGGCACCACCAAAGAGGTTGTACATTAATCGCCGCATTTTCTTCTTGATTCAATCTCACGGTGCTGCCGGCGCTTGGTCCCGAGCTGACGCGGCGTGGCTCCATCCACGGCGGCGTCGCCGGCCACTTCCTCCACATCGTCGCTCCCTCGGCGGCGATGCCCACATCAGTAGGAGCTGCTGCTGCTGTAGCTCTCACTCGCGCTGCTGCTCTGCTCTTGCTCTCGGTCCCCTGCCTGGTCTGCTCTTTCTCTTGCTCTTGCTCGTGCTGTTGCTCTCGCTCTTACTCTTGCTTGCGATGCTGCTCCGATTTAGCTACACTTCAGTCGACTGAATCAACTTTTGGGTTAGTCGATTTTCAGGGGGTGGGGGGCTCACTGGAGTTAAGGAAGAACCAGCCGCAGCGGGGAGGGGGGCTCGGCGGAGAGGTACCCGACTATCTATCTTGGGCTTCAGGGTGGCGTCGATGGTCGCCAACGGTGGTGGGGCGGTGGCGTGGGGAGGGGCTACAGGGATGTCCGGGGCAGCGGTGGACCGGCGGTGGGGAGTGTTTTCAGGGCGGGCAGGGCGGCGCACTGCCGCCCGCGGGTGATGGGGGCGGTTGTTTGGCCGGTGGTGGCTGGCAGCTCAGGGGGGTGGAGGTTGAAGATGAACTGCACGCCCTTCATTTCGTATCCAATGGCTGCAAAATCGACTGACCAGAGATGAAAAAGTCAGTCAACTGACTTGTAGTCTCACCTCTAGTGCGTTCAGTTTTGATAGTAAAATTTAGTTCGACAGCAGAATTCAGTTTCGACAGTTAAGTTCAGTTTTGATAGTTATATTCAGTTTCTACAGTTAAGTTTAGAGATGAGCGACTGATGTATACATCTAGCACTTTGTGGTTATGTATTTTACGTCATCTATTGGAGATGCTATTAGAAATCCAATCAGGTTAACGTTGTCTCTCTTGTCCTGCTTCAGCCTCGGCGTCGTACAACTCACCGGAGCTGCTCCAACGACGAAACCCTCCGTCACAGCGGAGCAGTACTTCGGGCTCCATCTCAAGACGCCTAAGATCTTCTTCCCCTCCTCCGACAACAAAGTCAGCCGGAGCATCCTCACCGGCCAACCCAATCACGCTGAGATCGACATGGCTTCGCCAAAGGGGTTGTAGACTTCTTGTGGTTTGACTTAGTTTCACCATGCTTCTTTGCATCCTGTGATCTTACAATTCTTGTGAACCAAACACCTAGATTGGCAGAAATCCTGTGTTTTTAAATTTTCTGTTTTGCACGTGCATTCCTATCCTATTCCTGTCTATTTCCTATCCCTACATTGTTAGAATCCTCAAATTCAAACAAGCCCTTACACAATTACTTTTGTTACAGATATGTGTCAAAGAAAACCTTGTGTGGTTTGTCCTGCTCCTGCGGTGCTGTGTTCCACCCGAGCTCAGCTGCTCCAATGACGGAAGGGTTCACCACAGCAGGGATCCGCTCTCTAGACTGTCTTTCGCCGCCTTAGATCTTCTTCCCCTCCGTCGGCAGCCAAGACAACTGCATTATCATCATCAATTGAGCAGATGACCTTGAGGACTACATGGGTCCACAAGAGAGGTCGCACTCTTTCGTGTTTGCTTACGTTATGCATCGCTTAATATGATGACATGCTACTTTATCATCGAGTTCACCTATTAGACTCCGACTCAGGTCCAAACTTATGCTGAAACTTGAGTTTTTAAATGGTTGTAGGGTACATATTGGGGCAGCAATCAGTACTATCTGTCTACTATCTAGTTAAAGGAGCAATTATCTGTATTTTTTAACTAAAGCTATTATCTGCCTGCTATCATTGGTTTTGGGTCTATCCACAGTTTACTACCTTCACTCTGGATTTGTGCATGCACTCCTTACCTAATCTCACTATGTTTTATTCCTATGCATGTCAGTTATTGTACACAATGGAACTGAACATGTCGAGCAAAAGAGACGAGCCTTGCGTGGCAATAAAATTTCATGCAAACGTCACTCCATGGTGGGCGCAAAGGCAGCCCCCCTCCACCCATTTTGGGTCGTAATCAAGAGGAAGATAACTCCTCAGAGGAGGATTCAGAGACAGATGACCAGTCCTATCCCCCCCCCCCCGAGGTTATGTTGCTCATATCGTGCGTATGGTATCTTGCATTGCTATGTCATTTGCTTAGTTTAGACATGATTTGTGTGAATGCCACATGTTTAGTGTCTAATTGCCATATATGTGAATTATGCAATGCCATCTTTTTGCAAGACATTGTATATGTGAATTATGCAATGTTATCTTGTTGCAAGGCATTATATATGTGAATTATGCAATGCCATGCTGTTTAGCCAAGCGTCATATATCTGAATTATATCATGCCATCCATTTTTTGTATTTCTCATTGCTTTTGTCGACAATGTTTGTATATTCAACTGCTCTTCCTGTGCATCGGCCATTTCAATTGGTGATGGAGAAATTTGGAGTGAAAACAAGGTCTTCAAAGCAGACAATGCTACCTGGTGAAGCATATATGTTGTTGGTTACAGATAGCTCTTCAGAGGAGGATTCAGAGGCAGGTGACCAGTCCTATTATCCCCCAGTGGTGTATGCTCAAACTTGGCAGGGTTATATTACTCATATGATGCATATGTTGTATTACAATGCTAAGTTTTTAAATCATGTCCACGATATTGAATGCCATCTCCTTAGTAGACACATCATATATGCGATTGGCCTCTGCTCACTTCCTTAGTATATATGTCAGGACCCCGATCCTAAGTCACACAGGTCTAGCCTGTAACACATCATATCACTTTGCGGCCTCACGCACGGTATCCCCACGGGTGCCACCTTACCTGGCCCGGGACCGTTTGCGCATTTTGGCACATGTATATGATAGTGTCGCTAGCATCCATATGACAGAGAACCCGGGCCGACATGACTAGTTATAAACCAAAAGTGGCGCTAAATTACAGAGACATGCATACATGACCCAACAATGAACTTGTCTATCATCAACGTATGAACCCAAGTCGTAGCAAGCTACAAGGACTTAAAGGAACAACGCGTGACATTTCCGCTAAGGGACAGACACAGGAACGAAGAAGGACATATGCCGGCCAGCCTAAGTGTTCCGGAGCAGTAGCAAGCTACCAAGGCTCAGTGGAAGCACTAGGAGACATTTCCCTGTAAGATAGGCTACCAAGGGTGAACAACTAGGTGTCGGATCCCACACATAGCAATACACATTACATGTATGCATAACATGCAAGTATGTGTTGTATAACATGGCATCACAACATAACTCGACAACTCATATAGATAAAGGCCTAGAAGAGCCATCATAGCATTTATTACAAACAGAGGTCACATGACCCAACATACAGAGCATACAGGCAACGGAAGTATAACATGTCTGAGTACAAACAACTACAAATGAAAAGGCTGAGAAGCCTGACTATCTACAAGACCCTCCAAGGGTACAAGATCGTAGCTGAGGTAACAAGCTAAACGTCGAAGTCCACGCGGAATCACTAGCGAGACTGAAGTCTCTCTGCAAAAACATAAATTAAGAAAACGTGAGTACAAAGGTACTCAGCAAGACTTACATCAGAACTAACTACATATGCATCAGTATCAACAAAGGGGTGGTGGAGTTTGACTGCAGCAAGCCAGCTTTGACTCAGTGGCTATCCTAAACTACGACTGCAAGTAACTCTTTTGAGGTGGCGCACACGAGTCCACATATTCACCAACCAATACACCACTATGGATCCGCTTCCGTCTCCCTACGAGAAGGCCATCCATAGCACTCACACTTATCTTGCGCGTTTTAGAGTATCCACTTTCACTTGTCTACGAACTGTACAGGTAACCCAGAAGTCCATTACCGTGGACACGGCTATTCGAATAGATCATATATAACCCTGCAGGGGTGTACTTCTTCACACACGCTCTCACCACTTATCGCCGTTTACACGACATGTACTCGGCAACCTTCAAGCGGAAGCCTAGCGAGGGTGTCGGCCACGACCTGACTAACCACACAAGTCTCTAGTCCAGGTTTATCGCCTATTTGGGTTCCATCCGTGGGGAGATCCGGCCGGGGTGTCGCTCACGGCCCCAAACGATGTGTACAGGGTTCTCGCATCACCAAACAGGTGACCGGTACACCGTGCCACATACCTGCCGCATCACAGCCCACCCCGAGGGTCAGCGCTGCGCACGATCTCTAGTAAACTACAAACACCAGAAACTAGTGGCAACTCCTGGACAGAGGACAAGGGTAGTTAATAAGTCGAGAGGGTCCATTGCCTTTGGGCCCAATGCATGGTAGTAACTGGTCATGGATCACAAACACAGAACTCAGTTCCTGAGGACGGCTGCAATGAGACAACCCACCATGTACTCCTACATGGCCTCTCATCGCTACCTTACCAAATCGTGTTCACACACTTAGCTCTCAACAGTAGGACATGTTCACCACATTCCAATTCATCCCTGATGAATCAGACCTGACACAACTCTAAGCAGTAGCAGGCATAACCAGAAAGCATGAATGAGTAGGCACAACATGGCTCAAACAACTCCTACTCATGCTAGTGGGTTTCAACTATTTACTATGGCAATGACGGGTCATGCAGAGGAAAGGGGTTCAACTACCGCAGCAGGTAACAGTTATGGCGTTGTTGTCCTAATGCAGTATAAGAGAGCAAGAGCGAGAAAGTGGGATTGTATCGGAATGCTCAATGGGGTTTTGCTTGCCTGGCACTTCTGAAGATAGTAATAGTTCTTCATCGGTGTCATCGATCACATCATCGGAACAACGTCTACTGAGAGTGGACAAACACCGGCAAAGAAGAGAGAACATAATCAATGCAATGCGACAATATGATGCATGATCATGACATGGCAATATGCTTTTGATTGAGCTAATGCAACTAGCAGTGATTTAAATGAAGTTGATTTGAACCAAAGGTTCAAATTCAAACTCCATATGTTGTTATTCAAATGCCATTTAAATTATTTTCTGTGATTTTTAGAAGTTTTGGCTATTTTCTGAAATAAGTAAATCATTTCTAATTTATTTAAAATCCCAGAAAACAGATATTGCGTCAGCATGACGTGACTCTGGTGTCAGCGGTCAACAGGGGCTGGTCCAGGTCAAACCTGACCAGTGGGGCCCACTAGTCAGTGACACTACTGGCTAACCCTATTAAGTAGTGTTAATTAAAACCTAACTAAAGTGTCAGGGGGGGTGGCCCACATGTCAGTCTCTCAGGCCTAAATAAGTTTAGTTATAAACTAAACTAATTTAACAGGGGCTGGCCCCACCTTTCATTGAGTTAGTTGTTAACTAAGGGCGTAGGGCACATATGTCAATGACTAAACTAACTAACAGAAATAAAAAAACACTAAACTAAATCTAATCCTTAATTAGTTAGGGGCCTGGGTCCACCTGCCATTGACCCAGGGGGTCATTAGCACTAACTAAGCGCGTACCCGCCGGAGTTAGGCCGCCGCCGACGACCCGAGGCGGTGGAGGACGTCGGAAACGCCGCTCTGGCAAACATTTGGACGGTGGCTTGGTGCTACACGAAGCTGGGGATCTCGCGCATCTAATGGAGGCGACAGGAGGACACAGAGGCGGCAGAGCTCGTCGGAACGGAGCTCGCGACGGCGCCGGAATTCTGGCTGCTGCTGAAACGGTGTGGCAGTGCACGGCAGGAGCAACCGGTGGCCGAAATCGACGCGCAGGGGTGCACTGAGTGCAGTAGTGAGCTCGGACACGATCAGCGGTGGCGAGAACGACGACGACGACTTGGTCGGCGGCGAGGTGTTCTCGGGCTTGGTGACTGGCGTGGTTAGGGGTCGAGATCGACAAGGGGGAGAGAGGGGAACAACGAAGGGGCTCACAGGGGTTCGATTGAAGGTCTCAGCAGGCTCGGCGGAGGCCGGACAGCGTCGGAATCCCGGCGACGATCTTCTGTTGCCGAGGAATAAGACGAGGTCGACGATGGCGCTCCAGGGGCTTCTGGCACCGGGCGGCTCGGTGAAGAGCTCCAGCGCGTGGAGACGAAGCTCGTGGGCAGTTCTAGGGGGCGAGGGAGAGGCGGTGGTCATGGTGGTGCTCGCCGGCGGCGGCGGGCGCGTTCGGTGAGGAGAACAGAGGAGGGGGAGAGCATTCGGGGGAGAGAGGGTGAGGTGCAGGGGGTTCTGGCGTCTCCGTGGCGTCATCTAGACGCGTCGAGGGGAGCCAGGCAGGCAACTGCGTGCCGGCGTGCGCGGGCGCCGTGCTCGCTCTCGCCTCTGCCAGTAGGCAGAGGTTGAAGACAGGTATGCCCCTGGTGGGCTGGGCTGCTTCTGCTGGGTAAGGCCCAGGTGAGGTTCTACTCTCTTTTTTTTTTAATTTAGTTTATGTTTTCTATTTTCTGTAATTGTTTTGGCTTTATTAAAAATTCCAGGGCATTTTCAAAAATCATGAGATGGGTTGTGGCCACTGTTTGGATTATTTCCAACAGCCAACATTTCAGTTCAGGAATATTTGGACATTTAACATAATATATAAAATTTAAATGCCCAATTGCAAATATGGTATGATTTAAACCAGTGCCCAAAATATTCCACAAAAATGTCCACTATTTTTGGTTTGGTCTCAAAGCCTTGCCAAAATTATCAAACATTGATGAAGGCACTTTGGGTCATTGGAAATGATTTTATTTTTGACCCTAGTTGAATTCATTTGGTGCTAGGGTTTGAACACCCCCATTTCAAGTTTCTGAGAAATTTAAACATGATGCAACAAGCAAGTGCTATCCTTGGGCAATGTAAGGCTAGGGATGTGACAACTGACCCCCACTAAACAAGAATCTCGTCCCGAGATTCAGGCGTAGGGTAAGATGTCGGGGGAAACTGTCCACCACGAGCACCTATGGGACCGGAGCCCCTTGTTCGTGCGGTAAGGGAGCGGAGGGAGCACGAAGAGCAGATCGTGGAGAGCACGCAGGCAGTTTACCCAGGTTCGGGCCGCGACGGACGCGTAAAACCCTACTCCTGCTTAGTTTGTTATTGAGAGTTGGAGCTCGGGAGCTTGAAGAACCAGCTACACCGAGCGAATGAGCGATCTAGGTTCCGAACCCCTTCTACGTTGTGCATGGGCATCCTTTTATAGCTCAAGGGGTCACCGACAGGTGTCAACGTAGGAGAAAGGGTAAAAATGTAATAGTGGTGGTAGTTGTAACAGTGCGGGAATAGTGGAGCAACAGTGGGTGAACAGTGGTCACCACCTACTTTGATAGTGGGGGACAAGAGCATTTAATGCCCGTCGCCGTCGACCCCAAAAGCGCCCGCCCTTGCGTCTCCATTTGCCACGGCGATGGCTTTACCACCGTGGAGCGCCACCGTGTCCCCCAGGCTGCACAGCCATCCGCCACGCGTCCCTGGAGTGGCCCCAGGGCGACGCGTGGTTCGATGAGCTGGAGCGCGGGCACACAGCGTGACTCTCCCCGGCAAGCACCTTGCCGGGGCCTTGACCTTGCCGGGCCCGGAAGCTTGTCGGGCTCTGAAGCTCGTCGCTCCCCGGGCCCTGTCGGGGCGCATGTCGCGCCGAGGTATGTCTTATGAAGCGTGATCTTCTAGTCTTCCTGGCAAGCTCCTCTTGCCAGGGTCTTGTGCCAGTGAGGTAATCTTGAGCCTGGGACGGCCTTCCCGGCAAGCTCCACTTGTCGGGGCCTCGATCTTCTGTCTTGTATACTTTGTTTTTGAGTGGCTTTATATGGAGCAGAAAAGGTTTCCGGCAAGCACGTGGTAAGCCCTGCCGCGGGAAGCTGCTACTGCCCGTGCACAAGTTGGGGTACTGAGGTACCCCTACCTTAGTACACCGACAGGAGCCCCCGGGCCTGGGCCACACACGGTGCCGAGCTCTGTTGGGCCAGGCCCAAAGCAGTGCACGGGCACGCGTGGCCCACGTCATGCCGAATCCCCTTCCGCATCCGCCGCGTCCCTCCGTAACGGCACGCGTCGATTGCGGCGTCGTGGGAGGGAACGTGGCCACGTTCTTTAATGGGAAATGCGGAGCGTCCCCCACTTCCCCCTTAAAAGCAGAGGGAGCAGGGGCCGTTACCTTACTTCGTCTTCATTGCTTCTTCTATCTCCAGAAATTCCCCTTTGCGCTCCGACTCCACACCTCCTCCGCCGTCTTCCGCATCTGCGGCGCCGCCGGACTCTTCGCTCTCCCCTCCTCGCCGCCTCCGCCATGGCCCCGAAGACCGAGAAGGCGAAGGCGGAGAAGACCAAGAAAGAGAAATCCGAGCAGGCGGCGAGGCTTGCCCTTCTGCAGAAGAGGAACGTCGTCTTCCCGCCAAGGCTCGGCGCGCGGGAGCTCTGGAACAAGTATTACTTGTTCTGGGCCAAGGAGACCAAGGCACATCCTCGGACCAGAGCCTATCCCGCCGCCGCCAAGGACGCGTACCCCGGCGGGTACTTCTTCTTCGCTGTTTTCTTCCACTGCGGCCTTTGTCCTCCCTTTTCTGAATTTTTCTGCGATATCATGAACACCTACAACCTCCACCTTCTAGACTTCACCCCCAACGCCATCCTCACGATGGCGGTTTTCGCACATCTGTGCGAAAACTATATTGGGATCTATCCGAATGTAGCGCTGTTTAGGCATTTCTTTACGCCTAGAGTAGAGGCCGGCGCCCCCCTCTCCGCGGGGATTTCTTGGGTCTTCCGCTTGAACAAGAAGGAGTCCTATCTGCGAGGGGAGCTCCGCGGCAAGTGGGAGGAGTGGCGCGCGGACTGGTGTTGGATAGTAGAGGACGAGCCGCAGCCCTTCACCGCGCCGCGCACAACCGCCATAGTGCGTGGCAGGGACTGGAGTGAGCTGGACTCGGACGACGTCAAGCTCAACGTCGCCCTTGTCAGAATTCTTCGTCTCCGGGCAGCCAGGTTGTCCATGGGAGAAGTAGGAGCAGACTTTCTCCGCCGCCGCATTGCCCCTCTACAGGATAGGAAGAGGCCAGCGTGGGAGTACGGCAACGCGGCGGACATAATGAGACTGTGCCCAGGGCTAAACTTCAACTTCACGTCGCTGGAGCTGAAGGGGATGGTCCGGGAACTTTTTAAGCACGACCCGGCCCACCCAGAGTGGTTTAGAGCTCCCCGGGGAGTGGTGCCCCTATGCAACAGCACAGCCCGGGATCCCCTACGCGCAATGATGCCCGCATGTGACTCGCATGGCGTCGACCGCACATGGATACCGCCCATGCCAGATGCCATCATGAGCTTCTTCGACAACCTGGTGGAGGTGCCGAAGAACAAGGAGGAGACCAAGGGGCTCACCCGGGACACCACTGAGCAGGAGATTGCATATATAGCTTCTCGGGAAGAAGAGGCCCCTGCAGCCGCAGCGGCAGGAGAGTTTGGCTTCACAGTTGAAGAGGCAGAGGCTGCGGATGCGTCCTGCCAAGCAGAGGAGGCGGAGATCCGCAGGCTGCTGCAGCTTCCTCCCGACGAGCTCGCCGGGGTCCCTTCTTTGAGGCACTCTGGGATCCCCGGAATTGTGACCGAGGCCGCGGCGAGAGGCGAGGTTGCCGGAGGAAACAGAGGCGCCGGAGGGAGCACGGCCGCGGGGCAGGGCGCCGGGCCCAGCGAGCCGTCCGAGGAGGAGGAGGAGGACGCCGGGGCCGGCGAGGACTCCGACGGATCTCTGGGGCTCTACAACGACGACGTCTCTTCGTCATCGGAGACCTCCCCGCCTCGGGCAAGTCCCAGGCAATCTCCGCTGAAGCGTCTCCGCAAGGCGACGACGGGGACGAGGGCGCACGCGCCCCGACAACATTCAACTCGCCGGGCGACGCGAGCTACCCGGGGGAGCCAAGCTGCGACGGGGGCGCCCGGCGCACCAACCACGGCGGGGGCGACCCGCACACAGGCCACGGCGGAGGCGCCCCGCACGTCAGCGCCAAGCGGAGGAGGGTCTTCTCAGAGCGGAGCGGCTGCTCCGCCCGCTCCCCGGGCCTCGGCGTCCACAGGGGCCAGGCCTACGCAGCCCCCAGCCCCGGGGACCGCCAAGCGCCCGAGAGAGTCTTCGCCTCCTGCACCTCACGCGGACGCACCTCAGGTGGCGTTCGACTTTTCCGCCCTGAGCGACGACGACGGCGACGAGGAACAGGAGTAAGGACTTGAAGTTTTGTATCTCTTTTTCTTTGTCTTGATTCTTTCCTCGATGATTCTGATCTTGCTTCTTGCTTTGATTTCAGGACCCTGGCCCAGCGAGTGGCGAAAAAGGCCAAAGTTCCCGTGGTCGAGGTCGAGGACGACTCGCCCGTCGCGGCGACGGGAGACGCGCCGGAGACGAGCCTGCCGGACCCGAGCGCTGCTCCGAGGAGCAGCCCCCAGCACAGCCCCCAGTGTAAGTCTGGGCTTGATCTTTCCACTCGTCGGGCGCGCTTGAGGATCTTGTTTATACTAACATCTTGTTGTTTTTGTCTTGTGCAGAGGTGGAGCCGCAGTCGCAGGAGCACCCGGAGATCACTCCTGAGGAGCCGCCGGCCCCGCCGTCCCCGCCAAGGACGAACTCTCCGGCAAGGGAGAGCACTCCGCCAAGGGCGGGTACTCCGCCAAGGGCGAGTACCCCGCCAAGGGTGAGCAGCCCGGCGAGGGCGGCCACCCCGCCAAGGGAGAGCTCCCCGGCGAGGGAGCCCGCCGTCGACGAAGTCCGCCAAGGTAGGTCTTGTAACTCCGTCTTCTCGGGTTTGTCTTTCTTGGATATTTGCTTGAACTTCTTCTTTTTCTTCTTCTTCTAGATCCTCCTCCCCCAGAGCAGATGGAGACGGAGATCGTCGTCGAGGAGGAGCGCGCGCAGGGCGACGGCGGCAACGCCCCTGTCGTCGAAGACATGGCGGGAGCCGCCGAGCCCGCCGCGGAGGAGACTGCCCCGACCGCAGACGCAGCGGCCGGGGAGGGGGACGGCGACCGCACTGCCGGCCCGGAGGCGGCAGGAGCATCGAGTGCTGCACCGGCCGCCGACCCCTCCACCGGAAAGGAGCAGTCGGGCTTCTACCTCGAGGCTCCCAACGGCGTCTTCATCCAAGTGCCGTGGGGATCCTCATCGCGAGCCCCCGCGGAGGGAGAGGCCTTCGATGGAGAGGTCCTCGCCTCCGCGGGTCTGAAGATTGTCGAGGCGCCTGGCGGGAGTGACGAGCCCGAGGAGGAGAAGTTGCTCCACCGGCTCCTGGCCCTTTACCGGGCCAGGCAGGCGAAGCTTGAATCTCGAGAAGCCCTCACCGCCAAGGCCGCCGCTGACATGGAGAAACGTGCGGCGGAGCTCCGCGCCGCCAACCAAGCGGCCCTTCGCGACGTGGCGGAGGAGCGCGAGAGGCTCGCCGGAGAGTACCAGGAGTGGCTTCTGGAGAAAGCTGAGGCCGAGGAGCAGCAGCGACTCGCCGGAGAAGCGCTGTCCCGGCGAGAAGGAGAGCTCACCCAACGGAAGGTCAACCTCGACTCTCACGAGGAAGACCTCGCCGCCCGGGAGCAGGCCCTTGGCGGAGAGCTGAAGGAGGCGAAGGCCGCCGCAGCCACCGTGGAGACCGCCAAGAAGGAGCTCGAGGCCAAGGTGGCGCAGCTGGAGGAGTACTTAAAGGCGAGCGCAGATAGGATCACCGCGCTCAACATAGAGCGCGAGAAGGATGCCCACACTAACTCCGAACACCAGGTGCGTCTTTCCAAGAAAGGCGACGAGCTGAAGGCCGCCAAGGACTCAATTGCAGATCTAGAGCTGAAGGTTTCCACGCTGAAGGACTCGCTCGACGCCGCCCGGGACCGGGAAACCAAGCTGAAGGACGAGCTCCGCAAGGAGCGAGGCCTGGTGGAGAGCGCCGCCACTTCAGCTGAGAACTTCCGCCGGACCGTCGAAGTGTGGACCGATGACTTGGTGGCTTCCGCCGCTGCCATCGACAAGGAGCTGATGGCGCTGAGGGTTGAGCATCTTATATAATCTCCGGATCCAAACCTCCCCCACAGCGCCAAGCTCAGCCTTTTCTTCAGAGGGGTCGCGTCGGCCCTTGCAAATCTTCAGAAGAAGCTTCCCGCGCAACTGGCCGAGGAGTCGCGCCAGCTCTGCGCGGGAACCTTGGAGCGCGTCCTGACGAAAATAGTGTACAGCAATCCAGGGCATAAATCTCGTCAACGTTCTCCGTAGCTTGCCGGCCGACGCGGATATGGAGGCGCTGAAGGCGCAGGTCGCCCACATTATCGCCAAGGTGAATAAGATCTCCAGGGTTGAAGGCGACCGCGTAGATTAGGCCTCTTCCTTTTTATTTCCTTTGTTACTGCAAAGTGTGCCATGGGCACGAACTTATTAGTGATTGCGACAAGTTATGCCTTGTAAGATATTATCTTATTTTGATCAATCAGTGCAATGTTTATTTCCCTTGTCTTGGTCCTTTACTTTGTATGCTTTTCTCCCTACGCTTCCAGGGAGCTTGCCGGCAAAGGGTCCTTGCCGCGAGCGCTGAGTGCTGGACTCTGAGTAGCCTGCTGGTCAAGGTCTTACCGGCAAGCAACCTTGCCGCAACTAGTCGCAACACACTTAGCTTGCTGAGCGAACTCGAAAACGAAGCAAGGGCGCGACACTTGTCGCAGCTCACTTAAGTCGTTGAGCGTACTCGAAAACAAGATAAGGGTGCGGCTAGCCACGGGTAGGTTCCTCCGCGCACAGGTTTTCCATACAAAGTGTGGTTGTTCAAGGAAAATAACTAAAAATTTAAAAATTTGAACTGTTCAAATTCCGGCAACTTAGCTTTCATATATTGCTTGCTTCCCGGTAAGGCTTCTCTTTCTTGAACAGCACTTGGTTCATCCTCCACCTCCTCCCCCCCCGGCAAACTTGTGTGTGAGGAAAATTCCTTCTGCTTAAGAGGAAAAGAGAAAGAAGAGGGAAACAAGTATATGGCCTTTCGGCGTGATAATGCTTACCGGGTATGTGTGTTGCACAATATGCCAAATAATGCATGCAAATAACAAAGAAAAGCATGGAGAAGGCAAATAGCGCAAAACTCAAAAGCTTTACTGATGCACAGGGTCTGCGCCCGGCTTTGTACAAAGGGTTACATGCAACAGCGGCAAGGCTTGTACAAAAGGTGGTTGCCGGAGCGGGTCACGGCAACCGCGCCTTATGGGTGAAACTTGCGAAGATGCTCTATGTTCCAGGAGTTGCTCACCGGTAAGCCTTCTTCGGTCTCAAGGCGGACAGCTCCGGGCCTTGTGACTTCTCTCACCCGATAAGGGCCTTCCCATTTCGGCGTCAACTTGTTGGAATTCTTGGCGGACTGAACACGCCGAAGAACAAGGTCGCCTTCCTCGAGACTCCTGGCCTTAACCTTCCGGCTATGATAGCGGCGCAAGGCTTGCTGGTATCGAGCAGCTCGTACAGCAGCCTGGAGACGTTCCTCCTCGAGGAGCAATGCATCATCTTGTCGTAGTTGCTCTTGCTCGAGCTCATCATAAGCGAGCACTCGAAGAGATCCGTATACGAGTTCCGTGGGGAGAACTGCCTCTGCTCCATAGACTAGAGCAAAGGGTGTCTGTCCGGTGGCTCGACTTGGTGTCGTTCTGATTGACCAAAGAGCCGCCGGTAGCTCCTCTATCCAGTTTTTTCCGCACTCGCGCAGCCTGTCAAAGGTTCTTGTCTTGAGTCCGCGCAGCACTTCAGCATTGGCCCTCTCCGCTTGACCATTACTCCTCGGGTGAGCAACAGAAGCGAAACAGACCTTGGCGCCAAGGTCTTGGACGTACTGCATGAAGGTGCGACTAGTGAATTGCGTACCGTTGTCGGTGATGATCCTGTTAGGGATCCCGAAACGGCAAACAATCGACCTGAAGAACCTGACTGCTGACTGTGCTGTCACCTTTCTCACTGGTTCCACTTCTGGCCACTTTGTGAACTTGTCGATTGCAACGTACAAATACTCAAAGCCCCCGACAGCTCGGGGGAAGGGGCCGAGGATATCGAGCCCCCAGACCGAGAAGGGCCAGGACAAAGGGATCGTCTGGAGAGCTTGAGCTGGCTGATGAATTTGCTTGGCATGGAACTGGCACGCTTCACACTTGGTTACTAGTGCAGTTGCATCCTGGAGGGCTTCTGGCCAAAAGAACCCTTGCCGGAACGCCTTTCTGGCAAGTGCCCTTGCGCCAATGTGGTGGCCCAATATGCCTCCGTGTATTTCTGCCAACAGCTTCTGTCCATCTTCCCTGGAGATGCATTTCAACCTGACACCATTGAGCCTTCTTCTGTACAGCTCGTTATCCACGAACTGGTACATACTTGACTGCCTGGTTATCTTCTCTATCTCTGCTGGGTCATCGGGAAGTTCTCCAGTTTGCAAAAAACGGACGATCTGCTGCGCCCATGCCGGAGCCCGGGGCTCAACGGCAAGGACTAAAGGCATGAGGGCCGCTGCGGGAACCCCAGCTTCTACGGCAAGGACCTCTGGTTCTGCCGGAGCTGACGGTCCCCCGGCAAGCTCGCCGGGGCGAGGCTTGTCGGGAACGCTTGCTTCAACTATACAGATCCGAGGATCTGCAGGAGCAATCTGTTCCTCAGCGTTCTGGTCGTTGATCTTGGGGACCTTGGCGGCGGCTTCAGGAAGATCCGCCGGCAAGTAGTCACCGGAGACCAACTTTCTCTTCTTGGAATGCCCAATTGATGGTGTAACGGATGGCTGAGTCAGCTTGAGCAAAAAGGTCCCTGGTTCCACAGGTAACTTCATCGCAGCACACTTTGAAAGGCCATCTGCAATGTCATTCTGAGCTCTTGGAACGTGCTCCATTTGCAGACCTTCAAAGTGTTCTTCAAGCTTCCTCACTTCATCTACATAAGCTTCCATCAAAGGGCTCTGGTAACTCTTGTTAACTTGTCGGACCACCAACTGAGAATCTCCCCGCACAATCAGCTTCCTGATCCCAAGTTCGGCCGCAATCCTGAGGCCGGCAAGCAAGCCTTCATACTCAGCAGTGTTGTTTGTCACTTGCTCCCTGGGAAAGTGCATCTGGATAACATACTTGAGGTGCTCTCCGGTGGGCGCGATGAGTACCACGCCGGCACCGGCGCCTTGCAGCGAGAAGGCACCGTCAAAGTACATCACCCATTCACTCGTCGCTTCTTGTACGGGTACACTTGTCTCTGGAACTTCTTCATCGGGCGTCGGGGTCCATTCAGCTATGAATTCTGCCAAAGCTCGGCTCTGTATGGTTGAAGTACTTTCAAACTTGAGTCCAAAGCTCGACAGTTCCAGTGCCCACTCAACGATCCTGCCTGTTGCTTCCGGATTGTGCAATATCCTCTTCAGCGGAAAGCGAGTGACCACTGTTATCTCATGTGCTTGGAAGTAATGGCGCAGCTTTCTCGAGGCCATGAGGAGGCCGAAAAGCAATTTTTGCACCCCAGAGTATCTTGATCTAGCCCCCTGCAAGAGGGAACTTACAAAATACACCGGGCGCTGCACCATCTTCTTCTGCACCTCTTCTTGCTCCTGCGCAGAGTTGTCCTTGTCGGGGCAAGAACTTGTCGGAACAGCCCCCTGTTTGTCGCTGGATTCGCTTGCCGGTGGTGTAGACTCCTCGTCGGCCTCCCTCTCTGCTACTAACGCAGCACTAACCACCTGGTTGGTCGCCGCTAGGTATAGCAGCAACTTCTCCTGTGGCCTAGGTGCGACAAGTATTGGAGTGGAGGATAGGTACCGTTTCAAGTCTTGCAGCGTTGCCTCCGCTTCCGGAGTCCATTTCATTGGACCTGCCTTCTTCAAGATCTTAAAGAAAGGCAGGGCGCGTTCTGCAGACTTCGAAATGAACCTACTGGGGGCAGCTACACAACCTGCAAGTCTCCTTACATCCTTGACGTGCTTCGGGGCTTCGATCTGCTCTATGGCTTTTATCTTGTCGGGGTTGGCTTCAATCCCCCTCTGTGACACAAAGAACCCGAGAAGCTTGCCGGAGGGGACTCCAAAGACGCACTTCTCGGGGTTCAACTTAAGCTGGATCTTGCGCAGGTTCTGAAATGTCTCTTCCAAATCTTGGATCAGGGTATCCTTGCTCGTACTCTTCACCACGATATCATCCATGTAAGCCTCTACATTTCTGTGGATCTGTGGCTCGAAAGCAGTGTGCACTACCCTTGCAAATGTTGAGCCTGCATTCTTCAATCCAAAGGGCATGCGAATGAAGCAATATGTGCCACATGGAGTGATAAATGCAGTCTTCTCTTCATCTTCTTTGGCCATGAAAATCTGGTGGTAGCCTGAATATGCATCAAGAAAAGAGAGCAGCTCGCATCCGGCGGTGGAGTCGACAATCTGGTCAATGCGCGGCAAGGGAAATGGATCCTTGGGACATGCTTTATTCACATCGGTGAAGTCTATACACAGTCTCCATTTCCCGTTGGCCTTACGCACGACAACTGGATTTGCCAACCACGTAGGATGGATCACGCCTCTAACCAGGCCTGCTGCTTCTAGCTTCTTGATCTCTTCGGCAATGAATTCTTTGCGCTCCACGGCTTGCTTTCTGACCTTCTGCTTGACGGGCCACGCATGAGGACAAACATCAAGCTTGTGCTCAATTACCTTCCTGGGAACACCGGGGATATCGGATGGTTGCCATGCAAACACATCGACATTCGCCCGCAGGAAGGCAACGAGCGCGCTTTCCTATTTGCTGTCAAGCGTAGCACTGATGGTGAAGGTACCACCAGTGCCGTCCTCATTGGCGGACACCTTCTTGGTTGCCGGAGGAGCGGCCATCCCTTTCTTGCACTTGCCGGTGGAGCTCGATGGAACGTTCTCGACGGCAGCGCAGCACTCCGAAGAGGTGCGGTTGCCGGAGTGGGCCCCAGAGCACTTGCCGGACTTGGTCTTGGTCTTCTTCCCCCCGGGAGCTTCAGCGGCAAGTGTGCTGCTCTCCGCCGCGGCTGCTGCGTCCCGGTATATCTTGTCGGCGCAGATAAGCGCGTCCTTCTTGTCGCCATGGACAGAGATGACGCTTATCGGCCCCGGCATCTTGAGTACGTTGTAGGCGTAGTGGGAAGCTGCCATGAACTTGGCGAGGGCGGGACGGCCGAGTATCCCATTGTATGGCAATGGTATATCGGCAACGTCGAATGTGATGCGCTCAGTTCTGAAGTTGAGCTCCCCGCCAAAGGTCACCGGCAAAGTTATCTTCCCCTTGGGCTTGCTCCTCCCCGGGTTTATTCCTTGGAACGACCCGGTCTCTTCGAGCTCGCCATCTGGGATTTGGAGTTTCTTGATCACAGCAGAGGAGATCAAGTTCAGGCCGGCCCCGCCGTCAACCAACATTTTGGTGACCTTGAGGTTGCGGATGGTGGGTGAGACCAACATCGGCAAGCACCCGACCGCTGTGGTGCGGTCAGGGTGATCCTCACGATCAAAAATGATGGGCGTGCTGGACCATTTGAGGAGCCTGCGCGACTCCACGGGCGGCTCTGCTGCATTTACTTCCCGTACCCACTGCTTGAGTTGGCGGTGGGAAGTATGCAGAGAGGCGCCACCGTCGACGCACAGGACTTCCGTGGCCTTCTGGAACTCCTGCTCGCTGTTATCTTCATCCTCCATGTCATCGTCGTCGTCTTCTTCATCCTTGTCGCGGCCCCGGGGAGGTCGGTCACCTTGCCGCTGCTTGGCCTTGCCGCGGCGTCCTCCCCGGCCATTAAATGGCCGCTTCTTGCTGGGCTCTCCTCCGCCACCTTGGGCCTTCTCCTTGTCGCGCCGCTCGTACTCAGCTTTCTGCTGCTCGATGAGGTACTCGACGCGTTTGCAGTTGGAGAGGTCGTGGCCCTTGGTGCGGTGGATCTTACAGTATTGCTTGTCGGAGCCGTCCTGCTTGTCGGCTGCCGCTACAGGGGCGGGCTCCTTGCCGGAGCCGCCAGCCTGTGCTTGCTTGGCGGGAGCCTCCTTGCCGGACTTCTCGACGGCAAGCACTTCCTTCTTGTTCTTTCTTCTGTTGTTCCGCTGCCGGCTCTTCTTTGCCGGGGCGGCGTCGTCGCTGTCGCTTCCTCATGCGCCAGCATCCTCTCCGGGGAGTTTCCTCCCTTCTTCGGCGCGCGCGCACTTATCAGCTAGAGCATAGAGCTCGCTGACATCCCGTATCTTGGTCATGGCCATCTCCTCACGCATGCGGCGGTTACGTACGTTCTGGTGAAACGCACTGATAACCACAGCAGGGTGGACGTCGGGGATGTTGTGCTGTACGCGGCTAAAGCGCTGGATGTACTTGCGCAGAGGTTCTCCTTCCTTCTGGGCCAGAATGTGGAGATCACTCTCCTGGCCGTGGGGTTTGTGGCCGCCCGTGAAGGCGCCAACAAACTGGTGGCAAAGATCTGCCCAAGAAGAAATGGAGCCTTCCGGCAAGTGCATAAGCCAAGAACGAACGTTCGGCTTAAACACCAGCGGGAAGTAGTTCGCCAGTATCTTCTCGTCGCGCCCCCCGGCAGCCTGTACCGCAATGGTGTAGATGCTGAGAAACTCCGAGGGGTGCGTCTTGCCGTCGTACTTCTCCGGTACGTCGGGCTTGAAGTTCTTCATGCTGGGCCACTGGACGCGCCGCAGCTCACGGGTAAACGCAGGGCAACCTGCCGCATACGGCAAGTCGCCTGGTTCATCGGGCGCGTGCGTATCGACAGCGTTCCCAGCTCGTTGATCTGATTGTCGCCGAGCTTCTCGGCGGCGCTCGATCGTCGTTCGAGCGTCTTCTTGTCGTCGGTCGTCAAGGACCTGGCGCTGGTCCCGACGAGCCCGCGGATCCGACGACGCCGTGGAGTCGTCGTCGACGTTGATCCGGCGGGGCGGCGTCTTCTACTTCCGCGGCGGGGAGTGCACCGTAGTTGCACCCCCGGCGGTCTTGTCGCCGTCGGCCTTCGTCTTCTCGACTTGCCGCGGCCGCGAGGTCCCCGGCTGCTGCGGCGTGTCGTTGTTGGCGAAGGCGATCAGGCTCTGAATGGTTGCCCTCCAGTCTTCGGCCTTGTCTGCCGCTGGAGGGAAGTCGAGGAGCAGTTGCGCTCTTGCGAGCGGCTCTGCTGGAGAGGAGAGGAGCGGGGGCGAGCGGTGCGAGGAGCGGGATATGCTCGGACTCCTAACAGGGTTAGAAGGAGCAGGGTCCCGCCCCGGCGACCGCGCCTTGCTCGTGCCAGGACGATGGCCCGGAGCGTCCCGCGAGCCTCCGGTTTGCCCTTGGCCCAGCAAGCAGATGCCACCTCCTGTGCCATGGTGCTGCTGGGTCGTTGTTTGCTGAGATGGACGTGGTGCATCCACGGAGACCGAAGCCCGGTCATCCGTCTTGTCCTTGTATTTGGTGGCGCCGCGTTGTTAGTAGCAGGTGAAGATGAAGATAGTTCCAGGAGGGAACTTGTTGTTGGAATATCACAATATCTAATATTATTATGAACACACCTATATACTGGGCATGGGTGGAAGGCTTGGCCTTTTGCTCAGTGTTTTGTTCCACTCATGCCACCTTAGGCGCCGATAAACCGGCATTATGTTCCTTGATTTTGCGTTCCTTACACGATGGGTGGATGGGGACCCCTTGACAGTTCGACTTTGAATAAAACTCCTCCAGCAAGGCCCAACATTGGTTTTAATTTGCTCATATTAACAAATTAAATAATTAATTAATTGCATAGGGGGTCATGTCCCCGGGTTCTTAATTCTACATAGCAGGGGGGGCCAGTGCTGATGGTGTTGGTCCCAAACGGGGGTTATGCGGGGCCACCACGGGGAAACTCGAGGTTTGGTTTTACTCGTAGGATCACCCATCCGGTCATGGCCTGAGACGAGATACGCGCGGCTACTATCAGGGTGTCGAAACACCGGGAGGTCTTGCTGGACTTGTTTTACCATTGTCGAAATGTCTTGTGCACCGGGAAACCGAGCCTGGTCGGATTTCCCTAAGATAAGGAGTGATGATATTATATTTATCACTTCAGCTAATCGTGAGAGCTTGTGATGGGCTAAGTTGGGACACCCCTGCAGGGTTATAATCTTTCGAAAGCCGTGCCCGCGGTTACGTGGCAGATTGGAATTTGTTAATGTCCGGTTGTAGATAACTTGACAGATGATCCGAAGTAAAACACACCACCGCGTGAGTAACCGTGACTGTCTCTTTTCACTTTGAGAAGAGAACACGGTGGGGTTATGTTTGATTCGTTTGTAGTTCAGGATCTTTAGCGATCACTACTTTTGCGACCGTTTGCGTAGATGCTCATCTTATTCTTGTACTCGTAAGCTAGCCACCATATTTTGCTTAGCCGCTGCTGCAACCTCACCACCTTACCTCTTCCTACCCATAAAGCTTTGCTAGTCTTGATACCCTTGGTTATGGGATTGCTGAGTCCTCGTGGCTCACAGATACTACAACAGCAGATGCAGGTTCAGCCGATCATGATGCAGGAGCTGATTCAAGTTCTACACTGGGAGCTCGATGAAGAGTTTGGCCGTATGGGTGTGACGTTTTCGACGATCAGTAGTGGTTTCTACTAGGATTCGATCTAGACCTAACATTATGTTTGGTATCTTTTCTTTCGGATCTTACCCTTAGATGGGCTGTGATGTTTTGAATGATGTTTTGCTTATGTAATGTATTGTGTGAAGTGGCGGGTGTAAGCCAACTATCTCCTTTTGCAATTTCATCCCTCTTTTATATGAGTCATGCAAAGATACCAAACTTGAGATCATTCCAGAATGGGCTTATACCTTTAAGTCTTGCCTCGACACGTAGGAGGTATAGTCCCATCCTGGGCATTACACCTCCCCATAAGGATTTTGTAGGATTTACCTCCTAGTTGCTCCTTATGGATTTTTGTGCTTCTGAAGTCCGACCTTTACTTGACGTTCTAGGTACCAAACCATTTTAATAAATGGGTTGCGCTAGCACGTCAAGGAGAACATGAGAAGCGGAGTGCTAAATGTCTCTCGGTCGATCATCCAGATTTTGCCCCTTGACTCCGCTAAGGTGAAATCTGAGAAACTGTTATCTTCCTTTGCATCTGCATCGTCCATCGCTATTCATCATGGTCGTATGTTGTGTTGTCAGCACCCTTGGCACGGATAATGGTAAAACCTTGATGATGATGGAAATGCTCAAGTTCTTGAGAGCACGCACAAAGCACTAGGTGTTATCACTTGCACTAACCGGGATTGCTCCCTGTGTTCTTGGTTATGCTATAACCTCTCAAAGAGTAGATTCACTCTCTACTGTTGGGTTTCTTCCCAGCTACCAGAATCATTCCCAGCATTTGCATTTTGTTCCCAGCTTGCACTGCCAATGTGCCATTTTACCATGGGTTCCATCCATTTTCGAGGATAAGAAAAATCATCCCTTGTGTTGTCTTCAACAAGGTGGTCCACATCATCCATTCTGGACCAAGAATGTTATTCTTTCGAATTCCGTAAAATGGTCGTTTGTGATTGCCTTAGGCTGGTATAGAGAATTTCAATGATCTCCATATCAAAAATAATTCTTTTTGCCACTTAAGGGAATAACTCTACGAGTCACCTTCTCCAACGTGCCCCATCTGGTGACATCGATCACCATCTCCTTAGGTGTGGAATTATTGCCACTAAGTTAACCTACATCGTTTGTTTCACTCCATCCCTCTGGATGTGTGTCCCGTGTCTCAGCTCAAGAGATGCTTCAACATCTCACTCCATGAGTTGATCTTGAGTCGTTCGATCTTTCAGAAGATCAAATTTTGTAGAGTTTCTTTCATCGCCACCGTGTTGGACAAAGACATCGAAAGCAAGGATATCAATATCAACATGATGCAAGAAATCAACATTCCTATGAAGTGCAACCTGGACCGTGAAGATTGTGTTAGTTGCGTCCCCCTTCATCTTATGTCGGTGTACTATGGTAGGGGTACCTCAGTACCCCAACTTGTGCATGGGCAGTAGCAGCTTCCCGCGGCAGGGCTTACCACGTGCTTTCCGGAAACCTTTTCTGCTCCATATAAAGCCATTCAAAAACAAAGTATACAAGACAGAAGATCGAGGCCCCGGCAAGTGGAGCTTGCCGGGAAGGCCGTCCCAGGCTCAAGATTACCTCACTGGCACAAGACCCTGGCAAGAGGAGCTTGCCTGGAAGACTAGAAGATCACGCTTCAGAAGACATACCTCGGCGCGACATGCGCCCCGGCAGGGCCCGGGGAGCGACGAGCTTCAGAGCCCGACAAGCTTCCGGGCCCGGCAAGGTCAAGGCCCCGGCAAGGTGCTTGCCGGGGAGAGTCATGCTGTGGGCCCGCGCTCCAGCTCATCGAACCACGCGTCGCCCTGGGGCCACTCCAGGGACGCGTGGCGGATGGCTGTGCAGCCTGGGGGACATGGTGGCGCTCCACGGTGGTAAAGCCATCGCCGTGGCAAACGGAGACGCAAGGGCGGGCGCTTTTGGGGTCGACGGCGACGGGCATTAAATGCTCTTGTCCCCCACCGAGCAACAGTGGGTGAACAGTGGTCACCACCTACTTTGACAGTGGGGGACAAGAGCATGTAATGCCCGTCGCCGTCGACCCCAAAAGCGCCCGCCCTTGCGTCTCCGTTTGCCACGGCGATGGCTTTACCACCGTGGAGCGCCACCGTGTCCCCCAAGCTGCACAGCCATCCGCCACGCGTCCCTGGAGTGGCCCCAGGGCGACGCGTGGTTCGATGAGCTGGAGCGCGGGCACACAGCGTGACTCTCCCCGGCAAGCACCTTGCCGGGGACTTGACCTTGCCGGGCCCGGAAGCTTGTCTGGCTCTGAACCTCGTCGCTCCCCGGGCCCTGCCGGGGCGCATGTCGCGCCGAGGTATGTCTTCTGAAGCGTGATCTTCTAGTCTTCCTGGCAAGCTCCTCTTGCCAGGGTCTTGTGCCAGTGAGGTAATCTTGAGCCTGGGACGGCCTTCCCGGCAAGCTCCACTTGCCGGGGCCTCGATCTTCTGTCTTGTATACTTTGTTTTTGAATGGCTTTATATGGAGCAGAAAAGGTTTCCGGAAAGCACGTGGTAAGCCCTGCCGCGGGAAGCTGCTACTGCCCATGCACAAGTTGGGGTACTGAGGTACCCCTACCATAGTACACCGACATAAGATGAAGGGGGACGCAACTAACACAATCTTCACGGTCCAGGTTGCACTTCATAGGAATGTTGATTTCTTGCATCATGTTGATATTGATATCCTTGCTTTCGATGTCTTTGTCCAACACGGTGGCGATGAAAGAAACTCTACAAAATTTGATCTTCTGAAAGATCGAACGACTCAAGATCAACTCATGGAGTGAGATGTTGAAGCATCTCTTGAGCTGAGACACGGGACACACATCCAGAGGGATGGAGTGAAACAAACGATGTAGGTTAACTTAGTGGCAATAATTCCACACCTAAGGAGATGGTGATCGATGTCACCAGATGGGGCACGTTGGAGAAGGTGACTCGTAGAGTTATTCCCTTAAGTGGCAAAAAGAATTATTTTTGATATGGAGATCATTGAAATTCTCTATACCAGCCTAAGGCAATCACAAACGACCATTTTACGGAATTCGAAAGAATAACATTCTTGGTCCAGAATGGATGATGTGGACCACCTTGTTGAAGACAACACAAGGGATGATTTTTCTTATCCTCGAAAATGGATGGAACCCATGGTAAAATGGCACATTGGCAGTGCAAGCTGGGAACAAAATGCAAATGCTGGGAATGATTCTGGTAGCTGGGAAGAAACCCAACAGTAGAGAGTGAATCTACTCTTTGAGAGGTTATAGCATAACCAAGAACACAGGGAGCAATCCCGGTTAGTGCAAGTGATAACACCTAGTGCTTTGTGCGTGCTCTCAAGAACTTGAGCATTTCCATCATCATCAAGGTTTTACCATTATCCGTGCCAAGGGTGCTGACAACACAACATACGACCATGATGAATAGCGATGGACGATGCAGATGCAAAGGAAGATAACAGTTTCTCAGATTTCACCTTAGCGGAGTCAAGGGGCAAAATCTGGATGATCGACCGAGAGACATTTAGCACTCCGCTTCTCATGTTCTCCTTGACGTGCTAGCGCAACCCATTTATTAAAATGGTTTGGTACCTAGAACGTCAAGTAAAGGTCGGACTTCAGAAGCACGAAAATCCATAAGGAGCAACTAGGAGGTAAATCCTACAAAATCCTTATGGGGAGGTGTAATGCCCAGGATGGGACTATACCTCCTACGTGTCGAGGCAAGACTTAAAGGTATAAGCCCATTCTGGAATGATCTCAAGTTTGGTATCTTTGCATGACTCATATAAAAGAGGGATGAAATTGCAAAAGGAGATAGTTGGCTTACACCCGCCACTTCACACAATACATTACATAAGCAAAACATCATTCAAAACATCACAGCCCATCTAAGGGTAAGATCCGAAAGAAAAGATACCAAACATAATGTTAGGTCTAGATCGAATCCTAGTAGAAACCACTACTGATCGTCGAAAACGTCACACCCATACGGCCAAACTCTTCATCGAGCTCCCAGTGTAGAACTTGAATCAGCTCCTGCATCATGATCGGCTGAACCTGCATCTGCTGTTGTAGTATCTGTGAGCCACGAGGACTCAGCAATCCCATAACCAAGGGTATCAAGACTAGCAAAGCTTTATGGGTAGGAAGAGGTAAGGTGGTGAGGTTGCAGCAGCGGCTAAGCAAAATATGGTGGCTAGCTTACGAGTACAAGAATAAGATGAGCATCTACGCAAACGGTCGCAAAAGTAGTGATCGCTAAAGATCCTGAACTACAAACGAATCAAACATAACCCCACCGTGTTCTCTTCTCAAAGTGAAAAGAGACAGTCACGGTTACTCACGCGGTGGTGTGTTTTACTTCGGATCATCTGTCAAGTTATCTACAACCGGACATTAACAAATTCCAATCTGCCACGTAACCGCGGGCACGGCTTTCGAAAGATTATAACCCTGCAGGGGTGTCCCAACTTAGCCCATCACAAGCTCTCACGATTAGCTGAAGTGATAAATATAATATCATCACTCCTTATCTTAGGGAAATCCGACCAGGCTCGGTTTCCCGGTGCACAAGACATTTCGACAATGGTAAAACAAGTCCAGCAAGACCTCCCGGTGTTTCGACACCCTGATAGTAGCCGCGCGTATCTCGTCTCAGGCCATGACCGGATGGGTGATCCTACGAGTAAAACCAAACCTCGAGTTTCCCCGTGGTGGCCCCGCATAACCCCCGTTTGGGACCAACACCATCAGCACTGGCCCCCCCTGCTATGTAGAATTAAGAACCCGGGGACATGACCCCCTATGCAATTAATTAATTATTTAATTTGTTAATATGAGCAAATTAAAACCAATGTTGGGCCTTGCTGGAGGAGTTTTATTCAAAGTCGAACTGTCAAGGGGTCCCCATCCACCCATCGTGTAAGGAACGCAAAATCAAGGAACATAATGCCGGTTTATCGGCGCCTAAGGTGGCATGAGTGGAACAAAACACTGAGCAAAAGGCCAAGCCTTCCACCCATGCCCAGTATATAGGTGTGTTCATAATAATATTAGATATTGTGATATTCCAACAACAAGTTCCCTCCTGGAACTATCTTCATCTTCACCTGCTACTAACAACGCTATAAGAGGGGCTGAGCAAGCGGGTAACATAGCCAAACAGTGGTTTTGCTAGGAAGGTTTCAAAGGTTAGAGGTTTCATGGCAACAAGGAGAGGCTGACATAAAAGATGGGTAGCGCGACATGTAACGATAGCATCGAGACAACTAAGCATGGCAATGGTAGTAAAGGTATCCAAGGGTATGATCATCTTGCCTGGGATTCCGCAAGGGAGAAGAACAAGTCCATGAAGTAGACGGAGCAACAAAGTCGAGCGAATCCTCACAACTCCGGAACGAAACCGAAGCTAACAAGAGAAGCAACCGGAAAGAAGCAAAACAACATGGTAAACACACAAGCATAAACATGGCATACGATGCACATCCAAGTATGATGCATGTCCGGTTTAATTATGCATGGCATGGCAAAGTGCGCAAACAACACTACAAGTTAAGTGGAGCTCAATATGCAACGAGTTGCATATTGACGAAACACCACATCTTTAATTATTTAGTTGACTCTCGTTTATTTACAAGACAAGATTAAATGTTTTTAACATAGCAAGAGGTGAAGCATAAAAAACTACACTATCTAGGCATTTTAAATGAGGCCGGAAATAACAACAACAAATTCTGGTAAAATCCCCATGAGCATGTTTAGCAATTCTTAAAGCAAGCAACATTTTAAACATATTAATGTTATTAACATGATGCGGATGACATGATCAAGTTTATGCAATTTTATTAAAAGGGTTTACATAGAGATATGAAGCATTTGTCACCGTGGTGGAAAGAAAGGGTGCCACGGCAACGATCCGAAAATGATGCAACGGCAACATCTCGGTTCCGGTAACTCGTTGAGAGTCCGGAGCAAAAGAAAGATGGCGTGAGCGAGTCAAACGAGATGAAAGGTGGGGTGATCCCGTCACCGGGTTCCCACGAGTCGGCGACGAGGCAACCGAGGAGCATGACAAAAGGACGAAATGGGCACGGCGCACACAAGTAGAGCATCTCATACAACACAACAAGCAAACATTCTCGGCTCATCGTCTCGGGTTATACCTTCGAAACATTCGTTCTTGAAGCGGTTCGAGTCGTCGAGGGACGTAGTGGAAGTAGTGGTACACGGGTCGTAGAGGAAGTAGTCGTTCCGTTCCTAGTCGTTCATGTTCGTAGAGGTACTTGTCGCGGCATCGGACGTCTTCGGGGCGACGGTAGTGGTACTCGGTTCGTCGGCGATGGTAGTGGAAGCAGTTGTACACGGTCATCGAGGAAGTAGTGGTACACAGCGACGGTAGTCGAACTTGGCGCATCCTTGTTCTTTTGGGTTCGTAGTGGTACTTGGCATTCGTCGTGTAGGTGTACTCGGTCCTCAGGGCACCGGAGAGGAACATTGGCGCATCGTGTAGTCGTTCTCGTAGCGGTCTTGCCGGACTCGGTTCTCGCGACGTAGTTAAACTTGCGGGTCTTGGCGACGGTAGTCGTTCACATTTCATAGCCGTTCGGGTCGTCGAGCGTAGTGGTACTTGACGATTCCGGAGATGTGCACGGGTTGTAGTGGTGCTCAAATTGTCGGTCCGGTCTTGGTTCTTGCTGTCTCGTCGGGTAGTCGTACACGGGTCCTGGACAAACCCAACAGCACAAGGCAACACAAAAAAAACAAAAGCG
>LR738710.1:510896247-511089543 GCA_902687465.1 Secale cereale
GGGCGACGAGGCCATGGCAGGGGCAGTGCTTGGCCGACGGGGCGACCAGCGTGCTGGAGGAGCTCGGGGCGGCGCCGTGCTCCAGCGAGGCGGAGGAGGGAGGCCGCGGGCGACGACGAGCTGGAGAAGGGCGGGGCCGTCGCGTGGAGCTGCTCGTGGCCGCGGGCTTGGCGATGCGGATGCAGGGACGGCCGGCGCCCGACGCTGGAGGGCGCGGCGTGGGGCGGCCGCAGCCGTGGCGCGGAGAAGAGAGGAGAGGTGCGGCTCCCGGCCTTGGCGACGGAGGGGGCCGGAGGAAGCAGAGAGGAGGGGTGCGGGAACATGGCGCGGAGAAGAGGCGCTCGGGGCTGGCCTCGACGAGGGAATCGGCAGAGGGGATCGGGGGTTCGGGCGATAGGAGAGGCGAGCGAGGGGCTCGGGCGAGAGGTGCGGCACGACGAGGAAAGGAGCGAGGGGATCGGTGCGGTCGAGGGGATCGAGCGGTGGAGTCGGGGCAAGTGCGGCGCTGAGGGGGAGAGCAAGGAGCGGCTGGGAGATCGAACGAAGGGACTAGGGTTAGCCGCCGGAGTCGGGCCTTGGGCCAAAAGGCTGGGCCAGGGAGGAGAGGGAGGCATGGGCCGGCTGGGAGGGAAGCTTAGAAGGATGGCAGGTGTGGCTGGGCCCTGCAGCCTCTCTCTTTCTTACCCAAAATACAGAAGAAAAGAAAGAAAAAAAACAAGAAGATAAAAAAAGAAAGGAAGCATAGGGAAAGAATTTGGGCATGAGGTTTATTTTCCCGGACTTGCAAAAATGTCCACGGTCCATGAAAATTAGAAGAGGCAAGAATGCAAGAGATAAAATCGAACTCATTTGAATTAAATTCAAATGATTTGAATTAGGGCATGACTTAAAGTGTCCAAAAGTGTTGAGGTTTTTGGAGGAACCTCGATAAGCGGAAAAAGAAAAATAGACAAGGTTTTTTTGATGGTGAAACGAGAAGTAGAAAAGGCATGGAGAATATATGCAAGTGTGTTATGGTTAATTCCACATCAATGGAATATTTAATATAGCTCCCTACTACTATTGGGAGGCTTTCATATGTTATAAAGAGAAGTCACCTTCCCTCGATTTAAATGGACCGAAGGTCCACACTATTTATTTAAGTTGAGATGCAAAAGATTAAAGACATGATGGCATGATGACATGATGCAATGCAAAAATAAATAAAGCAAGCACAACTGAAACACACGGGAGAACCCGAAACATCTGGAATCTTCTGGAATCTTCTAGGACGTCGGTCTTCGGGCGTCACAACTCTCCCACACTAACAGAGGATCTCGACCCGAGATCCTAGAGATGGCACCGGGTGAAACGGAAAAAGAAGAGGTAAAACAAAGTTGCTTCTTTGACAAACGAGTGAAACCACGAACCTGAGAGGTTAAACAAGTTGAATAAAGAATACAATGGAGATGAACGAATATGAAAACACTCCGTTAGAAAGAGTAACAAGGAGCATTATGAGCACCTTGTACGTTGAAAGACATGAAACAAGAGCTCACGGACGAAAGAATAAGAAACCGCAATGGTATAGCCAAGGAATAAGAATGACAGAATTTGGACAGCACTCCGTCTGAAAATGGAAGGAATTGAACATGAACTTGAGGAGTTGGGATGATACTTGCTGAAATGAACAACATATTGCCTCCGAAACAATTTGAAAGAATGGCACAAGGGGTAAGAAGGATTCAGACAGCACTCCGGTTGAAAACATAGGCAAAATTTGATAAGATGAAGGAACTTGAATGGAGGACACAACATTCCGGTTAAATGCTAAGCAAGGGAAAAAACATGATCTTGACAAAACGAGAAAAATGGTTTGGAGAGATACACATCACAATGCCTCCGGAATGAAAGAATATAATACAGATCCAAGAAAGAAATGAACAGAGAAGAAAAATATGACAAGTTCTCTCAAAATTGAATTGAAAGAGCATCCTTGCGAAGAAGGGTTGAACGGAGTTGTTGGAAATTCAACAACGAAAAGAATCCGCTTGATGTGGGCTTATGGAAAACATCTCAAAATTAAGCGGTGACAACCAGCCACTGACGGAAACATTTAATTGGATTGAGATGAACAAGGAGACGATAAACTTATTTCGCCGGAATGATAAATGAAGAACTTGGGTCATTTATAAGCACCATAATAGCAACAATCCTTAGGGAAAGCTTTTAGGTGAAATGCAACCCAAGATTACTCCAACGAATAATTGAAGGGTTGAAAAGATCTCATGAACAAAGAAAAATGATGGGTTTAAATATCTCATTCTTGATAACTCGTGAATCATAAAACATGAAGGAATTGACAAGAATGACATAACACCATCTGAAAAGATAAGGTAGAAAAAATTGCACTTCAAAATGCAAGAAGAAGAAATATTTGAGCTCCTCCAACAAGAATCTTGATGAAGACTTCGAGGATGAATTAAATCTTGATGAACCACCATGAAAACTCCGGTAATGAAAGCATGAGAAGTGAAAGATGAAAAGAATATGATTCAAGGCTTGCGATGAATTAGATTGAGGTTTGAAATGATATAATTGAAATAACTTGGAACTCCGGAAAACAAGATGAACAACTTAGAACCAAGGATATGATATGATGAACAAGCTCCAGACAAAAGAATTAAATCACCTCGAGGAAATAAGACTAAGATCTACTGTATGCTTATCCTTCACCAATTTAAATTGATGACAAGCAAACGAATTTGGCATACTACTTATTCTCGTTTCAAAGAATTAAACAGAGATCTAGTACAACCTTGGATAAATCTTCAACAAAGCACCAGTAAGATTATGAAAAGAACGAGTGAATTAATACGAAAACACGGAAGAGTAATCTTGAAAGAACCACCGTAAGAATATGGAGACGAACGAAGAGACATCAATGAAGAATATTTGGAGGACGAAGTTGAAAACTGAGAACGAAGAAATCTTCTGAGATGATGGCCTTCGGAGGATCACAAAGAAAAGAATTCATGAAATGCTTCGGATGGTTATAACAAGAATTCCTAACAAACGGAACAATAATGAGGATGGCATGAAGCTAGAACCACAACTCATCAAGAGAATGACCAAGATTTAAGAGAAACTTTTCTCCGATCTTCAAATCTGAGAAGACGATGAGATACACCACCATGAATTGTATAGGCACTCCGTAATGAAGAATTAAAAGGTTGAACCAATGATGAAAAAGAATTTGATGGCGATCTTGGAGAAGGCATGTGACTGATGGGAATCATTCTTACGTCACACTTTGAAAAGAATTAGAGAATAACTCCGGAAAATTGGAAGAGTCAGGTAAGATCCTGAGAAAAGACCTGTGGGTTAGGGCCCACTAAAGAAATCACCGTTGAAAAAGGTTGCTTAAGAGATATTGCACTAGTTGAATTAAATGGCTTGAATAAGATAAAAATCCTCAAAAATAGCTTGAACGGATTAAGAATGGAAACACGAATCTTCAGCACTCCGGATATGAATAGCAAGAGGAGAATGAATAATTGGTGCACCAGAATAAGAAAGCATTGTGGAAAGAGGAAAAGGATAAGATCAACACCGAAATCTTGAATTACATCCACCGGCAGAATTTGAGAACAAAAGAATGATGAACTTGAAGCTCTTGAGCATCATCCTGAGAAATCACCGGATAATGAAATTGAACGAAAAGAATGAAGAAACATCACATTAGTAAAATGGATATTTCATTTAGAATTATGGCTCCAAGAAGAAAAAAGGGAGGAGGGTGGGTAAAACAAAGATACTTGGGATGAATGAAACAGACAAATCGTCAGATTTCTCAATGACGTTCGTATGGAATAACTTGAAGAGAAGGCACACCGGTTGAAAAAGGATTAACATGAAACTCTCGATGGTCAAGAAGAATTAGCACTCCCATAGAAATATGAGAACACCGATTAGGAAAGGTATGGAATCAACACTTGACATCGAAGCAACTCGAATACCAGAATCAAATCAAAACAAAGGATAGATATGTTTATGAAGAAGATTATGTTGCAACATATCTATCCGAACAGAGAATTGAATGAATGAATTACGCAGGTACATCAGCTTGACGAGAAGCCACTTGGGAGAACAAAAGATAAATAAAAGCAACAAGGAGCAGAAGAACAAATACAAGATAGAAGCTTCGTTCAACATATTCGTGCTGAAAGCTCATGGAACGTGTTACAAAAGGGTTTTGCAATCCCCGGATCAGCATAGCCAAGGACCCTTTAAGATGCAACTCCCGATCGGAACAAGCCCATAAAACCACTTCACTCAATGTAGAACCCCGAACTTCATATCAAGCACTCGTTGGAAGAATGCCTAGAACTACTAGATGAACCCACCTATTAATTTCCGAAAGTTTCCAGTTATGCAATCAAGTGTTGGGGATACAGGGGAAGCACCACACACTCAACCCTAATCCTACATCCAGCTGTATCCATCCTTCAACACATAACCAGTTATTTCCGGAAACCGTTTACCTCGGACCTTCGAAACGCATCCACTATACAAGCTATGGCAATACTCCCGAACTACCTCCCCAGTACTGGGTGATGTCGGGGTTATCTTGCCATTAACCGCATAGGAGAGTTTTCGATGTCGGCCGTCTTAAGTATTCTAGTACTGCCGCGATGGATTTGTGACAACAACACCTCGGAGCTCAACTCCCCGGGACACTGCCACAACCCCTAATGATAGGAGGCATCGAGAACAATGTTCTCGTCACAAAGACATCGGAACAATCCAAACAATACTCGCGAGATCCTAAAAAAATTGGTGCGATTTTTGAAAGTAGAAGAGGCAAGAGTAATCGTCAGGAGTCCTCACCAGAGTGAAAGGGGATGAGGAGCAAAGAAATCCTACTCTCCGATATAAATATAGGACTCAAAACATTTTCAAGTGTGTGCCTAGACTCAACCGTCAACGATTCGATCAATCAGTGGGGGCTTCTAGGTCGGAGAAGGCTCTGATACCAACTTGTAATGCCCAGGATGGGACTATACCTCCTACGTGTCGAGGCACGACTTAAAGGTATAAGCCTATTCTGGAATGATCTAAAGTTTGGTATCTTTGCATGACTCATGTAAAAGAGGGATGAAATTGCAAAAGGAGATAGTTGGCTTACACCCGCCACTTGACACAATACATTAAATAAGCAAAACATCATTCAAAACATCACAGCCCATCTAAGGGTAAGATCCGAAAGACAAGATACCAAACATAACGTTAAACCACAGGTCTAGATCGAATCCTAGTAGAAACCACTACTGATCGTCGAAAACGTCACACACATACGGCCAAACTCTTCATCGAGCTCCCAGTGTAGTACTTGAATCAGCTCCTGCATCATGATCGGCTGAACCTACATCTGGTGTTGTAGTATCTGTGAGCCACGAGGACTTAGCAATCCCATAACCAAGGGTATCAAGACTAGCAAAGCTTTATGGGTAGGAAGAGGTAAAGTGGTGAGGTTGCAGCAGCGGCTAAGCAAAATATGGTGGCTAGCTTACGAGTACAAGAATAAGATGAGCATCTACGCAAACGGTCGCAAAAGTAGTGATCGCTAAAGATCCTGAACTACATACAAATCAAACATAACCCCGCCGTGTTCTCTTCTCAAAGTGAAAAGAGACAGTCACGGTTACTCACGCGGTGGTGTGTTTTACTTCGGATCATCTGTCAAGTTATCTACAACCGGACATTAACAAATTCCAATCTGCCACGTAACCGCGGGCACGGCTTTCGAAAGATTATAACCCTGCAGGGGTGTCCCAACTTAGCCCATCACAAGCTCTCACGATTAGCTGAAGTGATAAATATAACATCATCACTCCTTATCTTAGGGAAATCCGATCAGGCTCGGCTTCCCGGTGCACAAGACATTTTGACAATGGTAAAACAAGTCCAGCAAGACCTCCCGGTGTGTTGACACCCTGATAGTAGCCGCGCGTATCTCGTCTCAGGCCAGGACCGGATGGGTGATCCTACGAGTAAAACCAAACCTCGAGTTTCCCCTTGGTGGCCCCGCATAACCCCGTTTGGGACCAACAGCATCAGCACTGGCCCCCCCTGCTATGTAGAATTAAGAACCCGGGGACATGACCCCCTATGCAATTAATTAATTAATTATGTTGTTAATATGAGCAAATTAAAACCAATGTTGGGCCTTGCTGGAGGAGTTTTATTCGAAGTCGAACTGTCAAGGGGTCCCCATCCACCCATCGTGTAAGGAACGCAAAATCAAGGAACATAATGCCGGTTTATCGGCGCCTAAGGTGGCATGAGTGGAACAAAACACCGAGCAAAAGGCCAAGCCTTCCACCCATGCCCAGTATATAGGTGTGTTAATAATAATAATAAATATTGTGATATTCCAACAACAAGTTCCCTCCTGGAACTATCTTCATCTTCACCTGCAACTAACAACGCTATAAGAGGGGCTGAGCAAGCGGGTAACATAGCCAAACAGTGGTTTTGCTAGGAAGGTTTCAAAGGTTAGAGGTTTCATGGCAACAAGGAGAGGCTGACATAAAAGATGGGTAGCGCGACATGTAACGATAGCATCGAGACAACTAAGCATGGCAATGGTAGTAAAGGTATCCAAGGGTATGATCATCTTGCCTGGGATTCCACAAGGGAGAAGAACAAGTCCATGAAGTAGACGAAGCAACAAAGTCGAGTGAATCCTCACAACTCCGGAACGAAACCGAAGCTAACAAGAGAAGCAACCGGAAAGAAGCAAAACAACATGGTAAACACACAAGCATCAACATGGCATACGATGCACATCCAAGTATGATGCATGTCCGGTTTAATTATGCATGGCATGGCAAAGTGCACAAACAACACTACAAGTTAAGTGGAGCTCAATATGCAACGAGTTGCATATTGACGAAACACCACATCTTTAATTATTTAGTTGACTCTCATTTATTTACAAGACAAGATTAAATGTTTTTAACATAGCAAGAGGTGAAGCATAAAAAACGACACTATTTAGGCATTTTAAATGAGGCCGGAAATAACAACAACAAATACCGGTAAAATCCCCATGAGCATGTTTAGCAATTCTTAAAGCAAGCAACATTTTAAACATATTAATGTTGTTAACATGATGCGGATGACATGATCAAGTTTATGCAATTTTATTAAAAGGGTTGACATAGAGATATGAAGCATTTGTCACCGTGGTGGAAAGAAAGGGTGCCACGGCAACGATCCGAAAATGATGCAACGGCAACATCTCGGTTCCGGTAACTCGTTGAGAGTACGGAGCAAAAGAAAGATGGCGTGAGCGAGTCAAACGAGATGAAAGGTGGGGTGATCCCGTCACCGGGTTGCCACGAGTCGGCGACGAGGCAACCGAGGAGCATGACAAAAGGACGAAATGGGCACGGCGCACACAAGTGGAGCATCTCATAAAACACAACAAGCAAACGTTCTCGGGTCATCGTCTCGGGGTTATACCTTCGAAACATTCGTTCTCAAAGCGATTCGAGTCGTCGAGGGATGTAGTGGAAGTAGTGGTACACGGGTCGTAGAGGAAGTAGTCGTTCCGTTCGTAGTCGTTCACGTTCGTAGAGGTACTTGTCGCGGCATCGGACGTCTTCGGGGCGACGGTAGTGGTACTCGGTTCGTCGGCGATGGTAGTGGAAGCAGTTGTACACGGTCATCGAGGAAGTAGTGGTACACGGCGACGGTAGTCGAACTTGGCGCATCCTTGTTCTTTCGGGTTCGTAGTGGTACTTGGAGTTCGTCGTGTAGGTGTACTCGGTCCTCGGGGCACCGGAGAGGAACATTGACGCATCGTGTAGTCGTTCTCGTAGCGGTCTTGCCGGACTCGGTTCTCGCGACGTAGTTGAACTTGCGGGTCTTGGAGACGGTGTTCGTTCACGTTTCGTAGCCGTTCGGGTCGTCGAGCGTAGTGGTACTTGACGATTCCGGAGATGTGCACGGGTTGTAGTGGTGCTCATATTGTCGGTCCGGTCTCGGTTCTTGCAGTCTCGTCGGGTAGTCGTACACGGGTCCTGGACAAACCCAACAGCACAAGGCAACACAAAAAAAACAAAAGCAGCAGCACGGGGGGGCGAGGAGGCCATGGCAGCGGCAGTGCTTGGCCGACGGGGCGACCAGCGTGCTGGAGGAGCTCGGGGCGGCGCCGTGCTCCAGCGAGGCGGAGGAGGGAGGCCGCGGGCGACGACGAGCTGGAGAAGGGCGGGGCCGTCGCGTGGAGCTGCTCGTGGCCGCGGGCTTGGCGATGCGGACGCAGGGACGGCCGGCGCCCGGCGCTGGAGGGCGCGGCGCGGGGCAGCCGCAGCCGTGGCGCGGAGAAGAGAGGAGAGGTGCGGCTCCCGGCCTTGGCGACGGAGGGGGCCAGAGGAAGCAGAGAGGAGGGGTGCGGGAACATGGCGCGGAGAAGAGGCGCTCGGGGCTGGCCTCGACGAGGGAATCAACAGAGGGGATCGGGGGTTTGGGCGATAGGAGAGGCGAGCGAGGGGCTCGGGCGAGAGGTGCGGCGCGACGAGGAAAGGAGCGAGGGGATCGGTGCGGTCGAGGGGATCGAGCGGTGGAGTCGGGGCAAGTGCGGCGCTGAGGGGGAGAGCGAGGAGCGGCTGGGAGATCGAACAAAGGGACTAGGGTTAGCTGCCGGAGTCGGGCCTTGGGCCAAAAGGCTGGGCCAGGGAAAAGAGGGAGGCATGGGCCGGCTGGGAGGGAAGCTTAGAGGGATGGCAGGTGCGGCTGGGCCCTGCAGCCTCTCTCTTTCTTACCCAAAATACAGAAGAAAAGAAAGAAAAAACACAAGAAGAGAAAAGAAAGAAAGGAAGGATAGGGAAAGAATTTGGGCTTGAGGTTTATTTTCCCGGACTCGCAAAAATGTCCACGGTCCACGAAAATTAGAAGAGGCAAGAATGCAAGAGATAAAATCGAACTCATTTGAATTAAATTCAAATGATTTGAATTAGGGCATCACTTAAAGTGTCCAAAAGTGTTGAGGTTTTTGGAGGAACCTCGATAAGCGGGAAAAGAAAAATAGACAAGGTTTTTTTGATGGTGAAATGAGAAGTAGAAAAGGCATGGAGAATATATGCAAGTGTGTTATGGTCACTGTTCAAGAAATCTTCCGATTCACCGATTAATCTTCCGATTTATCGCTAATCGGGGGGTGACCGATAAGATTATGCCTTATCTTTGCCGTTTATCTTTTGGACCGATTTATCATTCTGATAAGCGATTTATCGGGAATCTACCGATAAATCAGACCTACTCGTAACACTATGTTTGTAAGAACTATGTTTATTTATGTTTTGTGGACCTTGTTACCGAATCTGTACTATTGTCCTATTTTGTTTGCCATTATACGAGGATTCAAAGGCTAGAAATCAAGGTAACACTTCTGTCAAATATTGTATTGGTGTTGAATATAGCGTATTTTAGTGTTGAGAACCTGATATTTGAAACAAATTATCCGATTAATAGTCGACCGATAAAATCGATTAATCGTCCGATTTCCGATTAATCTCTAATCCTTAGCTGACCGAGACGATAACGATAAGCGATATCCTCAACATTGGTTATGGTTAATTCCACATCAATGGAATATTTAATATAGCTCCCTACTACTATTGGGAGGCTTTCATATGTTATAAAGAGAAGTCACCTTCCCTCGATTTAAATGGACCGAAGGTCCACATGATTTATTTAAGTTGAGATGCAAAAGATTAAAGACATGATGGCATGATGACATGATGCAATGCAAAAATAAATAAAGCAAGCACAACTGAAACACACGGGAGAACCCGAAACATCTGGAATCTTCTGGAATCTTCTGGGACGTCGGTCTTCGAGCGTCACAGGAGGTGGCCAACTTCTTCAGTCAAGATTCTACAACAATAGGTCTTCCGGGTGGGTGTGTTGGCCACGACATCCACTTTACCGGTTATCGAGAGACCAATATTATAGTTCCTGGGAAATGCTCCAACCATCATATCTGCCTGAGATTCAGATCTGGTCGGTAATGGGATATTTCAGACAACATGTCTGGAAAAGAAAGTTTGCAACACAAACCGACGAGATGACGTTGCGAGATTCTCGGGAAATGAACTATGAGAGCAAGCTCCAAAACATGAGCTGGTTCTGCTACATACATGTGAACACGTTGTCCAAGACAAACATGACCACGTAGTAGTCTTACAATGAAACACTACCAAGTTCGAGTTGGGGAACCATCATTGAGGATATCGAAGTCCTTGCATAAGTCCGGATCTTAAGAAGGAACTTCTTCTCCTAGGACAAATCAATCAGTGGCTTGGTGTGCTAGGGATACATATAGAATGAAGGTTGCAAGTCTCCAAAACACAGAATACTTCGCACGTATGCATGACTGACTTGGGATGATTCCACGGGAAGCAAAACAACTTTCTCAAACTCACGGTGGCAACTTACATCGATTACACATGAATTAGGGAAAGTCTCTCCTCTCGTCGAACATATACCTCATGAACGGGACACGAAGGCAATGATTACAAAGTTTCCAACACTAGCTTAATGTCCTACAAAATCATGGAGGAGATAAGGAGGTTTGTTGATGGGCTCAACAATAATCCATCCAGGTTTCCAAAAAAATGGAATTACATAACTATGTGAACAAGGCGATAGCATTGGTCAGACCAGTAGATGTAACGGTGTATGCTCGAGGGATCAACCACGAGTAAGAAAACATTACGAATATCGTTGGTTCTGATTTGATTTGAGGATATCCCACACTCAAATCAAAGTTTGGACAAGACAATAGATCCAACAATTGATCACGAGGATCAATCGATCAAGATATCATCTTTCTTCAACACACACACACCAAAGATATCCCTTGGAAGGAACTAAGTCATACAAGCTTTTATCTTCCAACTCTCCAAGTTGTCGTTTAGCTTAACCGACTAGCTCAGGGTATCCAACACAGATTCTTGGAGAAAGGGTGGTTTAGAGAGAATCCAGCTTGATCACGAGCTCAACATAACGGTCAGGGAGCAACCTGGTAATACTTCCGAGAAGATATTCGGAAAATCACGGACCACCGCTATGTTACTAAGCTTGGGATCAATCTTGCTTTTCAGGGCAAGATGATATGATCAAAAGAGCGAGAGATTGACACAATCCTAACTCATTGATCGATAAGTGCACCAGGAAAGATGGACTAGTGGCACGATCAATCTTAGAATGGTGATTCAATAATCAACACGCTAAGAATGAAATTGTTGTCCTTTAACTACCAAGCAACAAAGTTGCTAGGAGTATTGATTTCACACATCACAATTCACTTGTCAGCATTCCGGTTACAATAACATAGATACCAAGGAATGAACAATGATGGCAAGAAGTATTACTGCATCAAGAATTCATAAGAGATAGTGCAATTCTCATGGCGATCCTGACGTAAAGAGGGTAACACTTTAGAGTAGAACGGACCAAAAGTTAGATTGCATTTGATCTGTGGAGTACAACTGCTTTGACCCAATCCTTGGATATGGATGAGGTACTAGGGTTTGTTTCTCCTAGTCATTCCGAACAGAATGGCTTGACAGACCACAAGAGTAATAGGCATCGATGAACGAATGCACGCATACTCTTGACTATCAATTGATAGGCAAAGGTCAAAATACAACTAAAAGGGACAACTCAAGGATCAAATAACATTCTGAGTTGTGGGTGCATAGATTAGTATGTAGTACTAGTTCAACATATTTCTTCCGGATAACCCATGCAGAAAAGTAGAATTGGCAGAGTCACAATATGAATGGAGTACTACTCAAGAGCACTCTGGTTGTGATCTTTTGGTTCAGAAGAACTCCTGCCATGATGGTTCATGGTATTGGAAGAACGATAACCACAGACCTCGAGGACTATCACAAGGTTACTAATATCCTAAAGGAACGAGCAAACACTATCAACATGAAGTAAGTAGAGTGAATCTCGGGTCCAAGAACCCAGGAGTAGAATGCCTACTAACTAAATGGCATCACGGGATGCTTTCGAGAATGATGGCCAGAATGATCACGCTGGGAACACAATACATGGCTAGATTACTAGGTGATACTCTAGACACCTAGGGTCATAATAATAACTCCAACATGTATGTCGAGGCAATGGAGTACCTCAACACAGCGACTAGTGTGATTAATTCTGGCCCAAAGAAGCATCGGGAACATGAAGGAAAAATTTGCAAATGCAGCAGACTGTTTAGAAACCTGGGAAGACTCGGACAGCATAACGGCTGTAAATGCTCGAAAATACTTCCGAGACTCATGCACAAAGATAGCATAACCACTCAACATCATAATGTCAAGGTCCTGAGACCAACAGTTGAACAAACAAAACTAGTAGAAACTGAACTGAGGGTTGAATCCACAATAACGTGATCCTGATAAATAGAATGAGAATCCTAGTTCTTAATCCCCGTAGAAGAAGAAGGTGACTCAGATCAGAAGGTCATAGGGTAAACGAGTAAAAAGAGCCTTATGTTCCCTTCCACAATCAATTCCCTTATATAACTAAAGAATTTCTAGACACAACTTCGACCAGTTTGGCTTACTAATCCTACAGGCAGTCAGGCTCTGATACCAAAGCTGTCAGGACCCCGATCCTAAGTCACACAGGTCTAGCATGTAACACATCATATCACTTTGCGGTCTCACACACGGTATCCTCACGGGTGCCACCTTACCTGGCCCGGGACCATTTGCGCATTTTGGCACACGTATATGATAGTGTCGCTAGCATCCATATGACAGAGAACCCGGGCCGACATGACTAGTTATAAACCAAAAGTGGCGCTAAATTACAGAGACAGGCATACATGACCCAACAACAAATGTGTCGGTCATCAACATATGAACCCAAGTCGTAGCAAGCTACAAGGACTTAAAGGAACAACGCGTGACATTTCCCCTAAGGGACAGACACAGGAACGAAGAAGGACACATGCCGGCCAGCCTAAGTGTTCCGGAGCAGTAGCAAGCTACCAAGGCTCAGTGGAAGCACTAGGAAACATTTCCCTGTAAGATAGGCTACCAAGGGTAAACAACTAGGTGTCGGATCCCACACATAGCAATACACATTACACGTACACATAACATGCAAGTATGTGTTGTATAACATGGCATCACAACATAACTCGACAACTCATATAGATAAAGGCCCAGAAGAGCCATCATAGCATTTATTACAAACAGAGGTCACATGACCCAACATACAGAGCATACAGGCAACGGATGCATAACATGTCTGAGTACAGACAACTACAAATGAAAAGGCTGAGAAGCCTGACTATCTACAAGACCCTCCAAGGGTACAAGATCATAGCTGAGGTAACAAGCTAAACGTCGAAGTCCACGCGGAATCACTAGTGAGACTGAAGTCTCTCTGCAAAAACATAAATTAAGCAAACGTGAGTACAAAGGTACTCAGCAAGACTTACATCAGAACTATCTACATATGCATCAGTATAAACAAAGGGGTGGTGGAGTTTTACTGCAACAAGCCATCTTTGACTCAATGGCTATCCTAAACTACGACTACAAGTAACTCTTTTGAGGTGGCGCACACGAGTCCACATATTCACCAACCAATACACCACTATGGATCCGCTTCCGTCTCCCTACGAGAAGGCCATCCATAGCACTCACGCTTATCTTGCGCGTTTTAGAGTATCCACTTTCACTTGTCTATGAACTGTACAGGTAATCCAGAAGTCCATTACCGCGGACACGGCTATTCGAATAGATCATATATAACCCTGCAGGGGTGTACTTCTTCACACACGCTCTCACCACTTATCGCCATTTACACGACATGTACTCGGCAACCTTCAAGCGGAAGCCCGGCGAGGGTGTCGGCCACGACCTGACTAACCACACAAGTCTCTAGTCCAGGTTTATCGCCTATTTGGGTTCCATCAGTGAGGAGATCCGGCCGGGGTGTCGCTCACGGCCCCAAACGATGTGTACAGGGTTCCCGCATCACCAAACGGGAGACCGGTACACCGTGCCACGTACATGCCACGTCACAGCCCACCCCAAGGGTCAGTGCTGTGCACGACCTCCAGTAAACTACAAACACCAGAAACTAGTTGCAACTCCAGGACAGAGGACAAGGGCAGTTAATAAGTCGAGAGGGTCCATTGTCTTCGGGCCCAATGCATGGTAGTAACTGGTCATGGATCACAAACACAGAACTCATTTCCTGAGGACGGCTGCAATGAGACAACCCAGCATGTACTCCTACATGTCCTCTCATCGCTACCTTTACCAAATCGTGTTCACACACTTAGCTCTCAATAGTAGGACATGTTCACCACATTCCAGTTCATCCCTGATGAATAGGACCTGACACAACTCTAAGCAGTAGCAAGCATAACCAGAAAGCATGAATGAGTAGGCACAACATGGCTCAAACAACTCCTACTCATGCTAGTGGGTTTCAACTATTTACTGTGGCAATGACGGGTCATGTAGAGGAAAGGGGTTCAACTACCGCAACAGGTAACAGTTATGGCGTTGTTGTCCTAATGCAGTATAAGAGAGCAAGAGCGAGAAAGTGGGATTGTATCGGAATGCTCAATGGGGTTTTGCTTGCCTCGCACTTCTGAAGATAGTAATAGTTCTTCATCGGTGTCATCGATCACATCGTCGGAACAACGTCTACTGAGAGGGGACAAACACCGGCAAACTAGAGAGAACACAATCAATGCAATGCGACAATATGATGCATGATCATGACATGGCAATATGCTGTTGATTGAACTAATGCAACTAGCAGTGATTTAAATGAAGTTGATTTGAACGAAAGGTTCAAATTCAAACTCCATATGTTGTTATTCAAATGCCATTTAATTGATTTGACCTGATCAGCAGGTTTAACTTGTTCAAACATGCATGAAAATGCCATAAACAGATTCCTTGAATTTTTTTGATCATTTTTCATATATAAATTATTTTCATTGGAGTTATAGATTATTTTCTGTGATTTTTAGAAGTTTTGGCTATTTTCTGAAATAAATAAATAATTTCTAATTTATTTAAAATCCCAGAAAAGAGATATTGCGTCAGCATGACGTCACTCTGGTGTCAGCGGTCAACAGGGGCTAGTCCAGGTCAAACCTGACCAGTGGGGCCCACTGGTCAACGACACTACTGGCTAACACTATTAGTTAGTGTTAATTAAAACCTAACTAAAGTGTCAGGGGGGTGGCCCACATGTCAGTCTCTCAGGCCTAAATAAGTTTAGTTTTAAACTAAACTAATTTAAAAGGGGCTGGCCCCACCTGTCATTGAGTTAGTTGTTAAGTAAGGGCGTAGGGCCCATATGTCACTGACTAAACTAACTAACAGAAACAAAAAAACACTAAACTAAATCTAATCCATAATTAGTTAGGGGCATGGGTCCACTTGCCATTGACCCAGGGGGTCATTACCACTAACTAAGCGCGTACCCGCCGGAGTTAGGCCGCCGGCGACGACCCGAGGCGGTGGAGGATGTCAGAAACGCCGCTCTGGCGACCATTTGGACGACGGCTTGGTGCTACGCTATCACACCCCGGACACACCCGCCGGTGGTCGTTACTCCTGGCGGGAACTAGACTGGCCTCACATATCAATACTAGTCTTTTCTGCGCACTTTGTCCTCACTCGTGCGCACCCGGGAGCAACTTCCCGGTCGGTCACCCATCCTGAAACTACTCCAAGCTGAGCACGCTTAACTTTGGAGTTCTATCTGAATTGGCTCCCGGAAAAGAAGGAATTGCTTATTGATATGAGTAGTCTACCATCCCTAATAAGCCGGGCTATCACATACGCGAAGCTGGGGATCTCGCGCATCTAATGGAGGCGACGGGAGGACACAGGGGCGGCGAAGCTTGTCGGAACGGAGCTCGCGGCGGCGCCGAAGTTCTGGCTGCGGCTGAAATGGTGTGGCAGCGCACGACAGGAGCAACCGGTGGCCGAAATCGACGCGCAGGGGTGCACTGAGTGCAGTGGTGAGCTCGGACACGAGCAGCGGTGGCTAGAACGACGACGGCGACATGGCCGGTGGCGAGGGGCTCTCGGGCTTGGTGACTGTCGTGGTTAGGGGTCGAGATCGACAAGGGGGAGAGAGGGGAACGACGAAGGGGCTCACAGGGGTTCGGTCGGAGGTCTCAGCAGGCTCGGCAGAGGCCGGACGACGTTGGAATCCCGGCGGCGATCTACTGTGCCCGAGGAAGAAGACGAGGTCGACGATGGCGCTCCAGGGGCTCCTGGCATCGGGCGGCTCGGCGAAGAGCTCCAACGCGTGGAGACGAAGCTCGTGGGTAGTTCCAGGGGGCGAGGGAGAGGCGGTGGTCATGGTGGTGCTCGCCGCCGGCGGCGGGCGTGTTCGGTGAGGAGAACAGAGGAGGGGAGAGCGTTTGCGGGAGAGAGGGAGAGGTGCAGGGGGTTCTGGCGTCTCCGTGGCGTCATGTAGCCACATCGAGGGGAGCCAGGCAGGCAGCTGCGTGCCGGCGTGCGCGGGCGCCGTGCTCGCTCTCGCCTCTGCCAGTAGGCAGAGGTTGAAGACAGGTATGCCCCTGGTGAGCTGGGCTGCTTCTGCTGGGTAAGGCCCAGGTGAGGTTCCACTCTCTCTTTTTTTTAATTTAGTTCCTGTTTTCTATTTTCTGTAATTGTTTTGGCTTTATTAAAAATGCCAGGGCATTTTCAAAAATCATGAGACTGGTTGTGGCCACTGTTTGGATTATTTCCTACAGCCAACATTTCAGTTCATGAATATTCGGACATTTAACATAATATATAAAATTTAAATGCCCAAATGAAATATGGTATGATTTAAACCAGTGCCCAAAATATTCCACAAAAATGTCCACTATTTTTGGTTTGGTCTCAAAGCCTTGCCAAAATTATCAAACATTGATGAAAGAACTTTGGGTCATTGGAAATGATTTTATTTTTGACCCTAGTTGAATTCATTTGGTGCTAGGGTTTGAACACCCCCATTTAAAGTTTCTGAGAAATAAACATGATGCAACAAGCAAGTGCTATCCTAGGGCAAGGTAAGGCTAGGGATGTGACAATATAAATCATATATTTGAATTATATCATGCCATGATGTTTACATAGACAGCATGTATCTGAATTATGGCATGCCAACCCATTTTCTAAAGACATAATATAGTTATATCATCTCATATTGTTCACATAGTCATCATATTTTGAATTATGTCATTCTATCCGTGAATTATCATGCCATCATGTTTCCATTGACAGCATGTTTGTGATTTATGGCATGCCAACCACTTTAATAGACACATCGTATAGTTATATCATGTCATCCTGTTTACATAGTCATCATATTTTGAAGTATGTCATTCTATCCTGTTTAGTTAGCCATCATACAAGTGAAATCGTGTCATGCTATCCTGTTTAATTAGCCAGCATATATTTGAAATTATGTCCTCCTATTCTGTTTGGTTAGACAACATAAATGTGAATTATTTCATGCCCTATTTTCTTCCCTACTATCCATTGCACCTGTCTATCTTACAATGTCCGTACATTCAATTACTTTTCTTGTTTATCAGCCATTTCAATTGGAGGGGGTGATGGTAGTATCTATGGGAGTAAAAACATGGTCTTCAGAAAAGATCGTGCTACCTATCAATGGAGATAGAACCACGGTTGTACTTACCCAATAACCAACCCCACCACACATAACCCAGACTCACGCAGATTGTACCCCTACCCACTTGGACAGAGAACCAGCTACACCCCTTCTAACCCCAACCCCAGCAGATAGTAACCCAGTTCCCATTGACACAGCACCGTCTCCACCACAGAGCACCCAAACACGAGCAGTTAGTAAGGCAACTACAGTGCCCAAAGCACGAGGACCACCACTCCGAACCCCAAGTCAACGCTTAAAGCAAAAGAATAATTGTTCTCAGGTCAGGTTCCGTAGCTATGTTTCATACTACTTTGCTCTTGCATCACTGTATTTACTCATACCAACTAATTTCAAATTTGAAGGATGCAATTGAAACTCCAATGGTGCAACAGGTATGTTTTACACATGTTTCTTTAATGTGTTTGATGTTGTAACTTGCTCTATGCTAATTTCAGTTTCAATTGAATAAACAGATAAGTTCTCATGCCATGCACATTACAAGTTTTGTTATTGCTGTGTAGTTTCCCATACTTATATTCTGTCTATGCTGCTTTGTCTTAAATAGATATGATTCAAACTGTATCTATCTTGATTTGGCAACATAAACTAGAATGATATAGACCATACAGTGACCATACTAAATAGATATATGTTCGTTTCATTCTATTATCCTGTCCACCTTACTACTGAACAGGTTTACCAAAATGAGTTTCATATACTACATTGTAAACCTGTGATTTGTTTGTTTGTTTCTCCTTTAGAACGCGGATAAAATATTGGAGAAGAGTGCCACCCGTTATGCAATGGTAAAGGAAGTAATGCTGATCAGGTTCAAGATAGTGAGACATCCCTGTTGTTCTCCAAGAAAGCTGATAAAAACTATATTGAAGACACTGAGACAACCCTAAAGTCATGTCTTGATGTAGTGTTCGAGTTACTGGCTACTACTGCTAGCACCGGCTCTTAGAACTCGCTGCCTGAATCAGTTTGGCTTCTTGAGTCTCAACTTCAAGTTGAAAGACATCGATCAGATGTTATGCGTCAGGAAGCCGAAGGACTGGGGAAGTCCCTGCAGAATTCAGATGCATACTTTCTGGTGCAATAGCAAGTGCTGGAGGATTAAGCGCCAAACAAGAGAAAGTTAATAATCTTGCTAAGCATCTTCCCAGTATTATGTGTACCCAGGATATTGTTTCTTGAGCTCTTCTGAAGTGGTTTCAGTTCTGTACTTGTTTTGCTGCGGCGTTTATATGCTGCTTTGTTCCCTATATTTGCACTTGTGGCGAACTTAGATGCCCAATGGATGTAATATGTGTAATAGCCGTGATAGCCTAATTTGAGTTGCTTGCTTATTTATTTCCGTTGTATTGTTTATTTGTTTTCTTGTAGTCAGTGCAGTTCTTTTTCCACGGTTTGCTAGTGGCCGAAATAACCTATATTTCATAACTAGGCCACATTAACAATGGGCTACATATTTACTATAGTTAACATGGGCCTCCTACGGGCCGTAGAAAGAATGGGCCTTCTAAGGGTCGTAGAAACAATGGGCCTTCTACGGGGAGTAGACACAATGGGCCTTCTACAGGCCGTATCAGCAATGGGCCTTCTACGGGCCGTATGATCGTTTGGCCAAACATGGGCCAATAACAGGCCACATTATGGCCGTAAATGGACTAGAGTTGAAATTGTCTGTTCATGGGCCGACCATAACGGGCCGTCGTTAATAGGCCGTATTTGATGACACTATGAACACGGCCCAACGTATTAACGGGCCACAAACGGGCTGACTGTAACCACGGGTTGTATTTGGCCCACAAGAGGAAAATGACAGTAACAGGCCGAAAGTAAAATAATGCTGGAAATGAGCCCAAGAATAAATGGGCCCTAATAAGGCTGAAAGATAACATGGGCTGCAAACGGCCCAACGGAATAATGGGCCGTTAATGGGTATAAAGTGATACACTATTCATTACGGGCCAGTTTTACCACGTGCCGTTAATGGGCCGAGGGTTACTAAGGGCCTCATATGGGCCAAAAGACGTTATGGGCCATACATGGGCCAGAAGTTAAAATGGACTGGAATTATATTGGACGGCCCAGATGACGCTATTGGGCCTAATTCGGATAGGCCGTAAACGGGCCCTGGGTAAGCGGGCTATAAATGGACTATATGCGAACAGGCCGTTAACAGGCTTGTTTTTTGTATAATGGGCCATTAATGGGTATAAAGTGATACACTATTCATTACGGGCCAGTTTTACCACGGGCCGTCAATGGGCCGAGGGTTACTAAGGGCCTCATATGGGCCAAAAGACTTCATGGGCCATACATGGGCCAGAAGTTAAAATGGGCTGGAATTATATTGGACGGCCCAGATGACGCTACTGGGCCTAATTAGGATAGGCCGTAAACGGGCCCTAGGTTAGCGGGCTGTAAATGGGCTTGTCGTCGGCCGCCCGCCACCTTTTGACCAAGTCAAACGGACCATCCTTTTCACAGGAATGGGCCTCTGTTGGGCCGTGCCACGTGTCGACGTATCATAGGCGCTTTGGGTCCAATGAGTGGATGACATCTGTCCCTACAGTGAGCTGACCCGTGTTTCCTCCAGCCAATGATGATTTTACACGTGGAAAATCCCCATTGGTCGGGGCTGTTAACAGGTTATCGGATCCAAAACCAGACATGATAGCTTAACGGTGTTCCGTTATGGTGGATGCCACGTGTCGGTCACCCTTGACGAAAGCACTTCTGTGACGCGCGATTTATCGTCATGGAAGTGGACACTTTCGTGATGATAATTTTGGTAATGTCATGGAACACTTCTACGACAACATAGGTATGACTATCTTGATTCTACCATAAATTTGTCATGGATGTACAAGCATGGCAGAAAACGTGACCTACTGTGACAAACATGTATCATCACGGAATTGTATTTTTTCGTAGTGAAGGGTGACTTGGGGAGGAAGTATTTGATACATCCGGACTCTACACTCGCCTTTCTATGTACATAAGATTCTTGACCGAATACGGGGGAAGGTCTTCCGCTTCTTCTCTATATGGCCCACCAATACGGCCCAACTTCAACGACCCGGATGCCTGTGGACACCTGAATATAGGACTCCCTCAGCGAGCTCGACAAGGCGCGAGGCCACCACCAGAAAGAAGCTATTAGAGACTCCCCGGCAGAGCTTGCCGGGGGTCGCAGGGGGTAAACCATCCCACCAACCACTCAAGCATGACCCACGTCGTGAATCAATGTGGTGTCAAGTCACAAAGTGATTAAGTGGAAGCCATTCGCCACATGGCAATCATTTCCTATGGAAGAAACCCACAAAGGACACCCGTCCTACGACGTGTCAAGGAAGCAGATACGAAGCTGGCAAGACAGCCCGGCGTGCCTTGCCGGGCGGCCAGTGATTTGACACTAAGCGGTGCATTTAATGCGCCCTGTCAGCCCGCAGAGTTAGGTATGATACCACTGTTCGCTATCATATCACATGGTAATGACCATTTTGCCACTGTGGGGACACCTTAATCTATAAAAGGAGGCGCATGGCACCAGTAGGAAGGGTTGGAATGTTGATGAACCCAAGCCACCATAAGCATGTAGTCCCTGTGGCCCTGAGGCACATCTTGCCGGGCAAGTGTACTACGCGCCCCCACATTCATTCCACCATCAATCCACCAAAGCAGGAGTAGGGTCTAATGCCTCGCGGCGGCTCAAACCTCGGTAAATCGCTTTTGTGCTCATTGTCGTGCTGCCGTGGGCTATTCTGATATTTGTGCAACACGTCGTCCCCCCACCGAACCAGCAAGGGGCCACCCGGTCCCATAGCTGGCCGCGGATATCTTGTGACACTTGGGAGCCTCCAACAAGATTGTGGAGTTGAACCAAGGAGTTTGTAAGGGCAAGGAGATCGCCTACTTCGTGAAGATCTACTCGAGTGAGGCAAGTCCTTCGTGGGCGATTGCCATGGTGAGATATACAAGGTTGCTTCTTCGTGGAACCTTCGTGGGACAAGCCCTCCGTGGACTCGTGCAGCCGTTACCCTTCGTGGGTTGAAGTCTCCATCAATGTGGATGTACGATAGCACCACCTATCGGAACCACGCCAAAAATCTCCGTGTCTCCATTACATTTACACTCTCCAAACCTCTCCCTTTACCTTCATATGCAATGCTTTACTTTCTGCTACCACACTCTTAGAATTCATGTGTAGGTTGATTACTTGACTTGTCCTAATTGCTAAAATCTTCCAACACTTGAAATTGGGGAAAGGCTAGATTTTTATTTGGTCATGAAGTCTAATCACCCCCCTGATAACCCACAAGTGTAGGGGATCGCAACAGTTTTCGAGGGTAAAGTATTAAACCCAAATTTGTTGATTCGACACAAGGGGAGTCAAAGAATACTCTTAAGTATTAGCAGATGAGTTGTGAATTCAACCACACATGGAAACTTAGTATCTGCAGCAAGATAGTTTAGTAGCAAAGTAATATGATAGTGGCGGTAGCAGCAATAAAAGTAACGATAGTGTTTTTGTAGTTTTTGTGATAGTAGTAACGGAAAAGTAAATAAGCAACTAGCAATATAGGTAAAGCTCGTATGCATTGGATCGGTGATGGGAACTTATGTCGGATGCAATTCATCATGTAGAAGTTATAACCTAGGGTGACACAGAACTAGCTCCAGTTCATCAATGCAATGTAGGCACGTATTCCGAATATAGTCATACGTGCTTATGGAAAAGAACTTGCACGACATCTTTTGTCCTATCCTCCCGTGGCAGCGGGGTCCTATTGGAAACTAAGGGATATTAAGGCCTCCTTTTAATAGAGTACCGGACGAAAGCATTAACACATAGTGAATACATGAAGTCCTCAAACTATGATCATCACTGGGAGTGGTCTCGATTATTGTCACTTCGGGGTTGCCAGTTCATAACACATAGTAGGAACACATAGTAGGTGACTATAAACTTGCAAGATAGGATCAAGAACACACATATATTCATGAAAACATAATAGGTTCAGATCTGAAATCATGGCACTTGGGCCCTAGTGACAAGCATGAAGCATAGGAAAGTCATAGCAACATCAATCTTAGAACATAGTGGATACTAGGGATCAAACCCTAACAAAACTAACTCGATTACATGATAGATCCCATCCAACCCATCACTGTCCAGCAAGCCTACGATGGAATTACTCACACACGACGGTGAGCATCATGTAATTAGTGATGGAGGAAGGTTGATGATGACTAAGGCGATCATCTCCACTCTCTGGAGCCCCGAACGGACTCCAGATCAGCCCTCCCGAGAGAGGTTATGGCTTGGCGGTGGCTCCGTCTCGTGAAACTTGATAATTCTTTCTCCTTGATTTTTTTCTCCCCGAAATGGAATAAATAGGACCTGGGGATACGTCGGTGGATCATCGGGGGGCCCTCGAGGCAGGGGGGTGCCCTAGGAAGGGGGCGCGCCCCCCACACGCGAGGACATGCAGTGGGCCCCCCGGTGTGGATCTTCCTGCAGGTATTTTTTATATTTTCTGAAATAATTCTCCGTTGATTTTCAGGCGATTCCGAGAACTTTTTATTTTTGCACAAAAACAACACCATGGCAGTTCTGCTGAAAACAGCATCAGTCCGGGTTAGTTCCATTCAAATCATGCAAGTTAGAGTCCAAAACAAGGGAAAAAGTGTTTGGAAAAGTAGATACGTTGGAGACGTATCAACTCCCCCAAGATTAAACCTTTGCTTGTCCTCAAGCAATTCAGTTGATAAACTGAAAGTGATAAAGAAAAACTTTGACAAAGTCTATTTGCTCTTGTTGTAAATATGTAAGCTAGCATTCTGGTTTTCAACAAGATCATGAACTAACCACATTCACAATAACTTTCAGGTCTCAAGACGACTCACATCAATGGCATAATCAACTAGCGAGCAATAATAATAAACCTCGGATGACAACACTTTCTCAAAACAATCATGATATGATATAACAGGATGGTATCTCGCTAGCCCTTTCTCAGACCGCAAAACATAAATGCAGAGCACCTTTAAAGATTAAGGACTGACTAGACATTGTAATTCATGGTAAAAGAGATCCAGTCAAGATCATACTCAATGCAAATGAATAGTAATACATGCAACGACAGAGGTGCTCTCCTACTGGTGCTCTTTGATAAGAGGATGATGACTTAGCATAAAAGTAGATAGATAGGCCCTTCGCAGAGGGAAGCAGGGATTTGTAGAGGTGCCAGAGCTCGATATTTAAATAGAGATTGAATAACATTTTGAGCGGTATGCTTTCGTTGTCAACATAACAACCAAGAATCTTGATATCTCCCATGCTACGCACATTATAGGCGGTTCCCAAACAGAATGGTAAAGTTTATACTCCCCCAACCACCAACAAGCACACTCCACGGCCAGCCGAATCCACGGGTTACCATCCAAACAAGCAACAACCTTGGGGGGGTTTTTGTTTAATTATTATGATTTTGAGCATGGGACTAGGCATCCCGATTACCAGCCATTTTCTCATGAATGATGAGTGGAGTCCAATCATCGTGAGAATAACCCACCTAGCATGGAAGATATAGACAGCCCTTGTTGATACATGAGCTGTTCAACCATACAAACCAGAATTTCATTTGAAGGTTTAGAGTTTGGCACATACAAATTTACTTGGAACGGCAGGTAAATACCGCATATAGGAAGATATGGTGGACTCATGTGGAATAACTTTGGGGTTTATGGAAGTGGATGCACAAGCAGTATTCCCGCTTAGTACAGGTGAAGGCTAGAAAGAGACTGGGAAGCGACCAGCTAGAGAGCAACAACGGTCATGAACATGCATTAAAATTAATCAACAATGAATGCAAGCATGAGTAAGATATAAATCACCATGAACATAAATATCGTGAAGGCTATGTTGATTTGTTTCAATTACATGCGTAAACATGTGCCAAGTCAAGTCACTTCAATCATTTAGAGGAGGATACCACCCATCATACCACATCACAACCATTTTAATATCATGTTGGCACGCAAGATAGACCATTATAAACTCTCAGCTAATTAAGCATGGCATAAGCAGCTATGATCTCTAATTGTCATTGCAAGCATATTTCATTCATAACAAGCTGAATCAGGAACGACGAGCAATCATATTTACAAAAACAAGAGAGGTCGAATTCATACCAGCTTTTCTCATCTCAATTAGTTCATCATATATCATCCTTATTGCCTATCACTCGCACGACCGAACAGTGTGGAAAATAATAATAGTGCACATGCATTGGACTAAGCTGGAATCTGCAGGCATTTTGATACAAGGGAGAAGACAAGGTAATATGGCTCAAGGTTAAATCAACAACAAAGCATATGAGAGTCACTAAGCATTTTAATCATTGTCTTCTACTCTTAACCCCTAAAGAAAAGAAAATAAACTATTTACACGGGAAAGCTCACAACAAGCAAAAGAAGAACGGGAAATGTTTTGGGTTTTCATTTTTTTGGTTACTACTACAGGCAAAGAAAGTAAACTAGCTAGAAGCTACACTAATATTTTTTGTTTATTTTTCTGGGTTTTTCTAGCACACAAGAAAAAGACTAAGAAAAAGAAATTTAAACTAAGCATGGATGGTACAGTGAAAGAGTGTGAGCACCGACAGCTAGAATAAGTGTGTGAACATGAATGTAAGTCAGTGAGAAACACGTACTCCCCCAAGCTTAGGCTTTTGGCCTAAGTTGGTCTATGGCCACGGATCGAAGCCACTCCCTCCAGTGTATTGAGATGTGTCCTCTGGGCGCCACTGGTTGGCGAGCTCATCTAGCTCCCACCCATAAGCAGATTGACGGGAAGGATCAAGTAGTGGTTCTGGCTGACGCTCTGAAGCTTGTACCTGGCCTTAGTACTTGTAGAAGGCATCTGAGGTGATGAGGAATATGCCTGTAGATAGATCAAACAAAGAAGGTGCAGGCAAGGTAACAATTTCACAGTATATTTCACCAAACCTCAATTTATAATTAAGCTGCATATTCTTGTCTTTAACAATAAAGTCATGAGCTACCATGCTCTTGTAGTCTAGATAAACAAGGGCAAGCAATTTTTCTTCCTTCTCATGATGCCTAATAGGTATATTAAAATGTTCAGCAAGACGATAAGCAAAGATGCCTCCAAAGACGGGCCCCTTTGAGCGGTTCAGACTCAATCGTTTGGCAACGACGACGCCCAAGCTAAAAGTTGTGTCTTGAAACAAAGCATGGCGTATAATGATAATATCAGGGGCACTGAGATTTCCACTATTCCCACGACCAATTAAATACCTACTAACAAATAAAGCAAAGTGGCGCAGAACATGGAAGTGTATACTAGTGATTCTTGCCCCTGAAACTTGTCTAGTTTCACCTACGGCTATCATATACATAAACCCTTTGACGTCTTCATGATGTGGTTCATCAAGTCTACCTCCAAATGGTACTTTGCATATTTCACAAAAATCTAAAAGTGATATCTCCTTACTCACATCATATAAGCGAAACTCCACCATAGGTGGTGCTTTCCTAGAATGAAAATGAAAGCTTTGCGTGAAAATATTGGTGAGTAAGAGATACTGTTCTTTATGGTCGTTGAGGAAGTCGGTGAGGCCTGCATTATTCGCCATCCAAGAAAAGTCTTCGTAAATACCGGCGGACATCATGAAATTATTACAAAGCCATCCGCACGATCGAACTCCCGCCATGCGAGGAAGATTATACTTGGGCTTCTTATTTTCTTCTTTCTTCTTCTCCTCTGAACTCTTGCTAGAGGAGCCCCTCAATAAAAAATTTAACATTCTTCTGTTCTGAATTTTTTTGAAATTTTTAGTAACTTCAAAATAAAGGTTAACCAAACTCAACAAGATTGATAGCAACAACTCCTATAAGTGCCTAGAGGCTATATCATGCATTAGAACTACTTGGGACCAAGAAAAATTGACAAGCAAGCTCAAGAACAAGGTCACCACAGCAGCATAAATTTGCAACAAATAAAGCACTAGAACAAAAACTAATTGTACCATTGGAGGAGTCACATACCAAGGAACAATCTCCCCAAACAGTTTGGTGAATGGTGCTTTGAGAAAGGAGATCGAAAATGGCAGCAAAATGAGCTAGAACTCGGGTTTGAGCTGGTTGGGGATTTTTTTGGGAGGAAGAAGAAGAGCATGGGTGAAAGGATAAGTGGAGGGGGGCCACTTGGGGCCCTCGAGGCAGGGGGGCGCCCTGTGAAGAGGGGCGCGCCCTGTGCCCTCGAGGCCACGTGCGGGCTGCCCTCTTTGTGTGTTCAGTGCCATAATTTCTTAAATATTCTAGAAAAAAACATATTTCATTTTCATGGCATTTGGAGAACTTTTATTTTCGGGATATTTTTTTATTGCACGGATAAGTCTGAAAACAGACAGATAGTGCTATTTTTGTTTTATTGAACCTAATTAACAAAAAGTAAAAGAAGGGTACAAAAGATTTGTTCCATCTAGATTCACCTATCCCATGCTCATCAAAAGGAATCCATTAACAAGGTTGATCAGGTCTTGTTAATAAACTCTTTCCGAGCAACATGAGACCGGAGAATTTTCGAATAACACTATGTTACCTCAATGAAGATATGTATGTCCCCAACAATAAGTATGTCATATGCCTTCTTGATAGTAGGAATAGGAAACTCAAAACCTCCAATAGTAATAGTCAAAGTTTTTCCAATATAATTGATACTATAGACCCGAGGTTGTTTCCTCGGAAAGTATACCGTATGGTCATTACCATTGACATGAAAACTGACATTGCCTTTGTTGCCAACAATAACACCCCCTGCAGTATTCAAAAAAGGTCTTCCAAGAATAATATACATACTATCATCCTCGAGAATATCAAGTATAACAAAGTCCATTAGAATAGTAACATTTGCAACTACAACAGGCACATCCTCACAAATACTGACATGTATAGCAATTGATTTATTAGCCATTTGCAAGGACATTTCAGTAGGTGTCAACTTAATCAAGTCAAGTCTATGATATAAAGAGAGCGGCATAACACTAACATCGGCTCCAAGATCACACAAATCAGTTTTAGCATAGTTTCTCTTAATGGAGCAAGGTATAGTAGGTACTCCTAGATCTCCTAATTTCTTAGGCATTCCACCCTAAAAAGTGTAATTGGCAAGCATGGTGGAGATTTCTCCTTCAGGTATCTTTCTTTTGTTGGTAATAATATATTTCATATACTTGGCATAAGGATTAGTTTTAAGCACATCAGTCAAACGCATACGCAAAAAGTTAGGTCTAATCATTTCTGCGAAGCGCTAAAAATCCTCATCATCCTTTTTCTTGGATGGTTTCGGAGGAAAAGGCATTGGTTTCTGAACCCATGGTTCTCTTTCCCTACCGTGCTTCCTAGCAACAAAGTCTCTCTTATCATAACGTGGATTCCTTGATTTTGGGTTATCAAGATCAACGGCAGGTTAAATCTCTACATAATTATCATTGCTAGGTTGAGCATCAACATGAACATCATCATTAATATTATCACTAGGTTCATGTTCATTACAAGATTGTGTCTCAGCATCAGAAACAAATATATCATTGGGATTCTCAGGTGGGTGAGTTACAGGTTCACTAGAAGCATGCAAAGTTCTACCATTTTATTTTTCTTCTTTTTAGAAGAACTAGGTGCGTCCAAATTTGCTCTCTGAGAATCTTGCTCAATTCTCTTATGGTGGTCTTCAGGATACAGAGGTTCCTGAGTCATTTTACCACCTCTAGTAGCAACTCTAACAGCATAGTCATTATTTTTACTATTTAATTCATTGAGCAAATCATTCTGAGCCTTAAGTACGTGTTCTACTTGAGTGGTGACCATGGAAGCATGTATACTAATAAGTTTCAGTTCACCCTTAGCATTAGACAGATAATCACTCAAGCTTTCAATCATATAGGCATTGTGTTGTAGTTGTCTACCAACATAAGCATTGAAGTTTTCTTGTTTCACAATAAAATTGTTAAACTCATCTAAGCTTTGGCTAGCAGACTTATAACGAGGAATATCATCTTCATCAAATCTATAAAGAGAATTTACCTTTACTACCTGTGTCGGGTTATCAATACCATGTATTTATTCAATAGGCGATAAATTCTTAACATCTTCAGCTTTAATACCTTTTTCTATCATAGATTTCATTGCCTCTTGCATGTATTCAAGGCTGAGAAATAAAACACCTCTTTTCTTAGGAGTTGTCTTAGGGTCTGGTTCAGGAAGTGTCCAATTATTTTCATTGGCCAACATATTATTCAATAGTAATTCAGCTTGTTCAACTGTTCTTACCCTGAAAACACAACCAGCACAACTATCCAGGTGGTCTCTGGAAGCATCGGTTAGGCCATTATAAAAGACATCAAGTATATCATGCATCTCGAGAGGATGATTAGGCAAAGCATTAAGTAACTGGAGAAGCCTCCCCCAAGCTTGTGGGAGACTCTCTTCTTCAGTTTGAGTAAAGTTATATATTTCCCATAAGGTAGCTTGTTTCTTATGAGCGGGAAAATATTTAGCAGAGAAGTAATACATCATATCCTGGGGACTACGCACACAACCAGGATCAAGAGAATTAAACCATGTCTTAGCATCACCCTTTAACGAGAACGGGAATAGTTTATGGATATAGTAGTAGCGAATCTTTTCATCATTGGTAAATAGGGTGGCTATATCATTCAACTTGGTAAGATTTGCCACAATAGTTTCAGACTCATAGCCATGGAAAGGATTAGATTCAACCAAAGTAATTAACTCAGGATCAACAGAGAATTCATAATCCTTATCAGTGACACAGATAGGTGAATTAGCTAAAGCAGGATCATGTTTCATTCTAGCATTCAAGGACTTTTCTTTCAGCTTAGCTAATAATTTCTTAAGATCATATCTATCATTGCAAGCAAGAAAGTCTCTAGCAGTTTCTTCATCCATAACATAACCCTCAGGCACAACAGGCAATTCATATCTATTGGGAGTAGTTTCATCATCACTTTCATAAATATCATCAGCATTTGCACTCTCCCTAACCTTAGCAATTTGTTCATCTAGAAATTCACCTAGTGGCATAGTATCAGGCATAGAGATGGTTTCATCATACATAGCAGAAGTAGCATCATCAAGAACATACGACATATCAAATTCAATAGCAGGAGTAGGTGTCGCAAGTATACTCATAATAGAAGGAGAATCAAGTTTAGAGCTAGATGGCAGTTCCTTACCTCCCCTCGTAGTTGAGGGTAAGATCTTGGTTTTTGAGTCCCTCAAATTCTTCATAGTGATAAGCAGATATAAATTCCAAGTGACTTAAAGAATAGAGCTATGCTCCCCGGCAACGGCGCCAGAAAATAGTCTTGATAACCCACAAGTGTAGGGGATCGCAACAGTTTTCGAGGGTAAAGTATTAAACCCAAATTTGTTGATTCGACACAAGGGGAGCCAAAGAATACTCTTAAGTATTAGCAGCTGAGTTGTCAATTCAACCACACGTGGAAACTTAGTATCTGCAGCAAGATAGTTTAGTAGCAAAGTAATATGATAGTGGCGGTAGCAGCAATAAAAGTAACGATAGTGTTTTTGTAGTTTTTCTGATAGTAGTAACGGAAAAGTAAATAAGCAACTATCAATAGGTAAAGCTCGTAGGCATTGGATCGGTGATGGGAAATTATGTCGGATGCAATTCATCATGTAGAAGTTATAACCTAGGGTGACACATAACTAGCTCCAATTCATCAATGCAATGTAGGCATGTATTCTGAATATAGTCAAACGTGCTTATGGAAAAGAACTTGCATGGCATCTTTTGTCCTACCCTCCCGTGGCAGCGGGGTCCTATTGGAAACTAAGGGATATTAAGGCCTCTTTTTAATAGAGTACCGGACCAAAGCATTAACACATAGTGAATACATGAACTCCTCAAACTATGATCATCACCGGGTGTGGTCCCAGTTATTGTCACTTCGGGGTTGCCGGATCATAACACATAGTAGGTGACTATAGACTTGCAAGATAGGATCAAGAACACACATGTATTTATGAAAACGTAATAGGTTCAGATCTGAAATCATGGCACTCGGGCCCTAGTGACAAGCATTAAGCATAGCAAAGTCATAGCAACATCAATCTCAGAACATAGTGGATACTAGGGATCAAACCCTAACAAAACTAACTCGATTACATGATAGATCCCATCCAACCCATCATCGTCTAGCAAGCCTACGATGGAATTACTCACACACGGCGGTGAGCATCATGGAATTGGTGATGGAGGAAGGTTGATGATGATGATGGCGATGATCTCCACTCTCCGGAGCCCCGAACGGACTCCAGATCAGCCCTCCCGAGAGAGATTAGGGCTTGGCAGCGGCTCCGTCTCGTGAAACGCGATAATTCTTTCTCCTTGATTTTGTTCTCCCCAAAACGGAATATATAGGACCTGGGGATACATCGGTGGAGCATCGGGGGGCCCTCGAGGCAGGGGGGCATGCCTGGGAAGGGGGGCGCGCCCCCCACCCTCGAGGACAGGCCGTGGGCCCCCCGGTGTGGATCTTCTTGCAGGTATTTTTTATATTTTATGAAATAATTCTCCGTTGATTTTCAGGCTATTCCGAGAACTTTTTATTTCTGCACAAAAACAACACCATAGCAGTTCTGCTGAAAACAACGTCAGTCCGGGTTAGTTCGATTCAAATCATGCAAGTTAGAGTCCAAAACAAGGGCAAAAGTGTTTGGAAAAGTAGATACATTGGAGACGTATCACCCCCTAGACCTACTTTCGATCCTACAATTGGTATCAAAGCTTTGGTCTCCATTTGCCTTGGTTTCCATAGCTTTGGTGATCATAGCCTTGGTTTCAAAACTTAGGAGAGTATGGCTTTTAGCGAGGGAGGTTATCACCGTAGAGGTCCTTACTTTGATGGTACTAATATTCTTAGTTGGAAACATAAAATATAAATGCATATTCCTGGACATAACCCTTCTGTTTGGGCTGTTGTGTCAAAACCGGCAGATCTTAGGTAGGGGGGCCAAGCTATGCGTTTAGAGGATTGATGTCTACTACGCACCCTTCTTCTTGTAGACGTTGTTGGGCCTCCAATTGCAGAGGTTTGTAGGACAGTAGAAAATTTCCCTCAAGTGGATGATCTAAGGTTTATTGATCCGTGGGAGGTGTAGGATGAAGATGGTCTCTCTCAAGCAACCCTGCAACCAAATAACAAAGAGTCTCTTGTGTCCCCAACACACCCAACACAATGGTAGATTGTATAGGTGCACTAGTTCGGCGAAGAGATGGTGATACAAGTGCAATAGGGATGGTAGATATAGGTTTTTGTAAACTGAAAATATAAAAACAGCAAGGTAACTAGTGGTAAACGTGAGCATAAACGGTGTTGCAATGATAGTAGGCAAGGCCTAGGGTTCATACTTTCACTAGTGCAAGTTCTCTCAACAAGGATAACATAATTGGATCATATTACTAGCCCTCAACATGAAACAAAGAGTCACTCCAAAGTAACTAATAGAGGAGAACAAACGAAGAGATTATGGTAGGGTACGAAACCACCTCAAAGCTATTCTTTCTGATCGATCTATTCAAGAGTCCGTCGTAACATTCAATATATCATAGAGTTTGTACTAGAATAACACCTTAAGACACAAATCAACCAACACCCTAATGTCACCAAAATACTCCATTGTCACCTCAAGTATCCGTGGGCATGATTATACGATATGCATCACACAATCTCAGAAACATCTATTCAACCAACACATAGAACTTCAAAGAGTATCCCAAAGTTTCTACCGGAGAGTCAAGACGAAAACGTGTGCCAACCCCTATGCATAGGTTCCCAAGGTCACGGAACCCGCAAGTTGATCACCAAAACATACATCAAGTGGATCACATGATATACCATTGTCACCACAGATAAACACGTGCAAGACATACGTCAAGTGTTCTCAAATCCTTAAAGACTCAATCCGATAAGATAACTTCAAAGGGAAAACTCAATCCATTACAAGAGAGTAGTGGGGGAGAAGAAGATCCAACTAGAATAGCAAAGCTCGCAATACATCAAGATCGTTTCATCTCAAGAACATGAGAGAGAGAGAGAGATCAAACACATAGCTACTGATACATACCCTCAGCCCCGAGGGTGGAATACTCCCTCCTCTTCATGGAGAGCGCCGGGATGATGAAGATAGCCACCGAAGAGGGGTTCCCCCCTCTGGCAGGGTGCCAGAATGGCTGTAGATTGGTTTTCGGTGGGTACAAAGGCTTTCGGCGGCGGAACTCCCGATCTAGGTTAATTTCCGAAGGTTTCAGTATTTATAGGAATTTTTGGAGTAGGGGCCAAGTAAAGGGGAGCTACGAGCCGTCCTCAAGATAGGGGGGCGCCCCCCCTGCCCAGGGCGTGGCCCCCACCCTCGAGGGCAGCCCGTGGCTCTCCTGGCCCAACTCTTTTGCTTCGGGGGCTTCTTTTGGTCCAGAAAAAACGTCAAAAATTGGCTCGTCCATTGGACTCCGTTTAATTTTCCTTTTCTGTAAACCCTAAAACAGGAGAAAAACAAAAACTGGCACTGGGCTCTGGGTTAATTGGTTAGTCCCAAAAATCATATAAAAGTGTATAATAAAGCCCATAAGACATCCTAGAAGGATAATATAATAGCATGGAACAATAAAAAATTATAGATACGTTGGAGACGTATCAAGGATCGATGGTAACAATAGGCTGGGGACACGATGTTTACCCAGGTTCGGGCCCTCTCGATCGAGGTAATACCCTACTTCCTACTATATTAATATGGATGAATATGAATACAAGAGTTGATCTACCACGAGATCGTTATGTCTAAACCCTAAGTCTAGCCTATGAGGATATTGTGATGACGATGATCCCCTCTACAGACTAAACCCCTCGGCTTATATACACGGCGGAGGGGGCCTAGGGTTACAAGGGTGACTTGGGGAGGAAGTAATTGATACATCCGAACTCTACACCTGCCTTTTTAAGTACATAAGAGTCTTGACCGAACAAAGGGGAGGGTATTCTACTTCTTCACACGAGCTACCAATATGGCCCAGTTTCGACGATCCGGACGCCTGAGGACCCCTGAATACAGGACTCCCTCAGTAGCCCCTGGACTTGCCTTCAAGGACGAGATTGTGTCCGGCTTCATGTCTTCAGTCTTGCAAGGTGAGTCCTCCTGGATGATAGTTTGACTTCTTTAAATATTGTATTCCGTCGATTCCTCGCCACCGTCGCCTTGGCTTCCACGTGTCCAATGAATGCGAACCGTCTGGGCAGTTTTAAAAATGCCCCCTTGACTGTGATGAGTAGGCTCTTGTATGAGAGAATAGATCCCAGTCGCCTCTCCATCCCATTCCATGCGGAAGAAACCCTAGTGCCTACAAAAAATCTTCAAACATGGCTAGTGCCCCAAATCTTCCTCACGCCCTCATGGCCCTCGTGCAGGAGATTGTGAAAGTTGCTCTATGTCCCACGCGCATCTGCGGACACTACAAGCGCAGGGATATCTCCCCCCAGAGGATCTATTCCTCGTCCGGGCCGGACTAACGTCTATCGACAACCAAGTCCTGGCAGAGAGTTTTCACAACCCCTCTGTTTGAGAGCGGGTATGTTTTGTCCCCTTCCTTTTAAGAGACGTGGGGTTTCCCATCCACCCCTTTCTTAGGGGACTCCTGGAGTTCTATGGCCTCCAACTACATGATCTTACACCAGGGTCTTTCCTGCACATCACGGGTTTTGTCGCTTTATGTGAACTGTTCTTGGGCTGCGAGCCTCACTTGGAGCTGTGGAGAAAGTACTTCTGCCTTGTCCCTCGATCGGAAAAAGGATCCATATTTGAAGTTGGGGGCGCCGAAGTATGGCGCATAGCTGGGACAGGCTATCTGCCCGATACTTCGAAGAAGGCATCCGAAGAGTGGCCTTCAGAGTGGTTTTATATTGAGGACATCGCTCTGCTGGATCTAGTTCGGCCAGGACTCCCCAAGTATTCCAGTGCTCCGCCAAAAAGGCTTTTCAACTGGTGTCCTCGCTTTCCCTCGGAAGAAGAGAGAGCGAAGGTTAGCAGACTGGTGGGCAAGATCAGATTGCTCGCCACTTCAGGATTATCTATAGTCGAAGTGATGGCTATCTCAATAAAGCGATGCGTGCAGCCTGTTCAAGCCAGAGGATTTCCAATGTGGCACTATAATGGCCAGGACGATGCCTCGCGCTGCTTACGCCTAGGTCTAGAGGACCCAGCCGCTCTAGCCACTATTCTAGATTTCATTTGTTTAACCTGCCGGCAGGGTTTTTCTATGTACAATACTCCTGACTGGGTAAGTTTCTCTCATGACCGCCCATTTTTCCTTTGTTATAATATATTATCCGAATTGAATTTGGTTTCCCCTAAATAGGAGTGGAGGATGGTGATCGAGGGGATTAACACTCCCGCCCCATAGCCCGAGGACTGGTTTCAGAATGCGGGCCTCGAATATGATGAAGATACGGACATAGGTATAGATCTAGAATAGGGAGTCTTCTACCAAGCATGCCGTGAGGTTCCCCTGGTGGCTACAGTAGCCGATTATCCAGGCCTCATTCCTTCTTCTCGGGTAAGTATTTCATGACATATCTCATCAAAGAGAAGATTCCCAGTGCGCCTTACCCACCGTATTCTATCTTACTTGAACAGGGACGACGCTCCTCACGCCGAACTGTGCGTGGACCGTCAACCCAGAGGGTGGCGCCCGTGTCGGGTGAGGCTTCAAAGCAAAAGAGGACCGCAAACTCCAGTGGACCTTCAAAGAGGTATGCGTGTTGTGACAAGTGCTGGGTGGTGAAATCGGTATTACAACTTTCTGCTTTGTTTTTTCCTTTTAGGAGGAATACACACCGGAATGTCTCCGAAGACAATGCAGACCAAACTCCACCCAATCCGGCCTCAGGCCCTTCAGGGGTTAATGCTGATTTAGTGCCGGATTGTCCTCTCCAGGAGGATTCGAACGGAATGTTAGTTACTAATTCCGAGGTGGAGGTTGCGATGGTTCACCGCTGGCGGAAAGCCGCCATGCATGACACCATCTATTCCGAGGAGGCATTTAACACCCTCAGTTCTGCGGGCGCCTATATCCGAGCCGCTCAAGACGGACTTGCTGGAGCCACTCACCGGCTTTCAAAAGATATGTGGGTGAGTGTATATTTTGGTGTTCCCATGCCAGTAGCCCCCGAGACTTAAAGCAGTTGGTACAACTGATTTGAGGATCGTTATGCTTTTATAGGTGTTTCAGGAAAAGAATAAATCTTTATCCAAGGAGCTTGCAGAATGCCGGACCCAACTTGCCCAATTGAAAAATTCGAAGGAATCCGGAAAGGATGCTGGTGGTAAGAACAATTGTTTCCGGATACTATTATAGTTTTGCTGATCATAATGGTTTTATGTATATACTACTTTGTAATACAGCCACAGGATCGACCAACCAACTGGAGAGGGAGCTAAGAGCTGCTTTGGCGGAAAAAAGTTTGCCGAAGAGGAAAAAGCCGCTAGCTAGCGCGTACTGGAGCAAGCCATGGAAAAAAGGAACCAAGCGCAGGATAAAGGCATTAGGCTCGAACAGGAGCTAAAGGGCGTAAGGGCCCAACTCGCAAGCGCCTTGGAGGAGAACCAGAGGCTAAAAAGCGGCATGTTGAGTATGTCCCTTATACCTAGCTCTCCTTATAGTCTCTTATTTTGAAAGTTTCTTACAAAACTTTTCCTGTAGGTTTGTTAACTGGGCAGCCTGAAGGCAGAGTGTCCTGTTTTGAGGGTGATGTGTTGTAAGAGCTTTCCAGGGTCCATGAACAGGCTCGAAGGGCCATGAAGATTCTGGCCAGGGCTTTATGGCTGGGCGACTCACCTCCGGAAACTATGGAGGATTTGGCGGACCTGTTCAAAGGGGCTCGACGCCGCTTCAAACTTTGGAAAGCATCGACATGCCGCATGGGTGCTCGAGAAGCCTGGGCCACGGTGAAGACGCGCTACACTCATCTTGATCCAAATCATATGGCCCGCGTGGGACCTCGAGGGTCCGATGGACAAGAAATTCCTCCGCATTTGGTATATGACCAAGTAGAGATAGCTGCCAAGCTTTCCCAATAGGACTGTAAGCTAGACAGCCTTATAGAGGGAATAGAAAATGAGTAGTCGTTTGGTTCTATGTATTTAATGTACTTTTACCATCAAACTTATCTCCAGCCGAATTTATATAAAGTTTGTCATGGCCGACCATCTGCTTTAGCCTCCATAAACCCAAAGGCTGGAGTGCTTCTGAATACTATACATGTGTTAAAACACGTGATATGTTCGGAAACCAGGCAATTCGGTCATAATTGCTTGAACCGACGCACTATGTTCGGGGAGTTATGTTATGTTACTATTTAATGTAAGAAACATCTTCCAGAGAGAATAGTTCCGTTAGGGGTTACTTTCCCTGGGTCGGCATGCATAAAGATGTGGGCCTAGGCTTTCGATTCTATGACAAGGATTGTAGGATGCCATCTCCTGTGATAGTTTAAAATACGCTTTAGAATACGATATGTCGTATATCCGCCGACCGATTATTCCCTTAAGAGCGCTAGCTTTCCACTTCACCCAGTCTAAGGTACATGTCCAGATTATCCGGTTGTAACAATCGCAGAGGTGCTCCCTTTACACCCTAGCCGAACAATCGAAAACGTAGGGGTATGTGTAGGATCCAGGAAACCCAACTTGGCCAGAAGTTAAGTCATATTGGTGCATATAATGGCAAGGATGGATTGTAAAAAATAGACGACATTTTAAGCAATAAGCTTGATTGGTAATGGCTTCGTTAAATAAGCCCCCAGGTACATTTGAGGTAGATACATTCGAATATTCACTTATCCTGTAGCAGTTCAGGCGAGGCGAATACTTGCCAAAAAATGAAAGAAAAAAAGAAAAGGAGAAAAATAAAAGGTAAAAGACAAGACCGAACTTACAAGGAGGCAAAAAGGTGCTACCGAACTATCCATAAAATCGTCAGAACCTGGCAGCATTGCATGGGTTTGGCTCAAGGCGGCTATCCATAAACTATTGCGAAGGCGATAGGCTCCACCGATGAGTACTTCATCGATAATGAAGGGGTCCTCCCATTTTTGTTTGAGCGTGTTCTTTTTATTCTCCGAGAGGCGTAAAACAAGTTCGCCGACGTTGTATGTCTTGGCCCGTACTTCTCTGCTCTGGTATCGCCTGGCCTATTGTTGATAAAATGCGGAATGGGCTTGCGCTTTATCGCGCTCCTCTTCAAGTCCATCTAGGTCGTCCTGCCGATCTAGCTCGGCTTCTATCTCCTCGTACATGCCAACTCGAAGTGAGTCATGAATAATATCGCAGGGCAGAACAGCCTCTGTGCCATACACCATGAAAAAAGGTGTATATCTGGTCGTAAGATTTGGTGTGGTCCACAGCCCCCAGAGTACAGAGTCAAGCTCTTCGACCCAGTGTTAATCAGACTCCCATAGGGATCGCACTTGTCGGGGTTTAATGTTGCTCGTTCTCAGACCATTGGCACTTTCGACTTGACCGTTTGTTTGAGGATGGTATACAGAAGCATAGTCGAGTTTATTACCTAACTTTGCGCACCATTTTTTTACCTCGTCAGCTGTGAAGTTGCAGCCAATATCTGTGACACCATAACGGTGTACCACACCGGATATAAAATCTATCATAGGCCCTGCCTCAGCTGTTTTTACTGGCTTGGCTTCTATCCACTTAGTGAATTTATCTACCATCACTAGTAAGTATTTCTTTTTATGGCTTCTTCCTTTAAGAGGTCCGACCATATCAAGCCCCCAGACCGCAAAAGGCCAAGTAATGGGGATTGTTCTCAGAGCGGTGGGAGGCATGTGACTTTGATTTGCAAAGAGCTGGCAGCCAACGGAGTGTTGGACTAAGGTCTGGGCATCTGCTCGGGTAGTGGGCCAGTAAAAGCCAGCTCGGAAAGCTTTGCCTACGAGCGCCCGGGCTGCGGCATGGTGGCTGCCCATTCCAGCTTGTATGACAGTGAGAATTTGCCTTCCCTCCTCCTCGGAGATGCACCTTTGTAGAATACCAGTTGTGCTTTTCTTATATAGCTCACCTTCGTAAACTTTGTAGGCCTTAGAACGCCGAACTATGCGGCGGGCCTCATTTTTGTCATCGGGGAGTTCCTGCCTTTCAAGATAAGTTAGGAAGGGCTCTGTCCAGGAGGCTATGACAGCCATGATTTCGTGAGACGAAGGAGTTATCTCCATGTCTAGGTCTCCGATGACGTCTTGGTTAAGTTTGGTCGGGGGTGTGTTTGGATCCGAATTCGTATCGCTGCTCGCATCCTGCCATGTTACTGATGGCTTCAATAGCCTTTCCACAAATGGGTTAGGTGGGACAGGGTCACGTTTGGCACCCATACGAGCGAGTATGTCCGCGGCCTGGTTACTATCCCGGGCAATGTGATGGAATTACAACCCCTCAAATCGAGCTGACATTTTCAATATGGCGTTGCGATAAGCTGCCGTTTTTGAATCCTTTGCGTCAAAATCTCCATTAATTTGGGAGATAGCGAGGTTTGTGTCTTCGCGTACCTCGAGGCATTGTATGCCCATGGATACAGCTAGGCGGAGACCATGTATTAGGGCCTCATACTCGACCGCATCGTTCGAGTCCGTATACATAATTTGCAGGACGTACCGGACTTTATCCCCAGTGGGAGATATCAATATTACGCCGGCCCCCAATCCGGCTAGCATTTTGGAACCATCGAAGTAAATTTTCCAGTGGGAATATGAGTTGTACTCTTTAGGGAGTTCGGCTTCCATCCATTCTGCAAAAAAAATCGTCCAACACCTGGGATTTAATAGTCCGGCCTGGTTTATAAGATATTTCGAATGGTAAGAGCTCAATGGCCCATTTGGCTATGCGTCTCGTGGCGTCTTTATTGTTAATAATATCATTGAGTGGTGCCTCAGATGCCACTATGATCGAAAACTCTTGAAAGTAGTGTCAGAGTTTCAGAGATGACATGAAAACCGCATAGGCAATTTTATGATAGTGGGGGTACCGTGATTTGCATGGTGTTAGAACCTCGGATACGTAGTATACGGATTTTTGAACAGGGAATTTATGTCCCTCTTAGGCTCGTTCGACAATGAGCACGGCACTCACTACCTGGTGAGTGGCTAATATATACAGCAGCATGGGTTCGCCAACACCAGGGGTGGCTAGGATTGGGTTGCTCGCTAGTAGAGCTTTTATTTCTTCAATCCAGCTGTAGTCGCATTAGTCCATTCGATATTTTCAGTGCGTCGTAGGAATCTATAAAGTGGCAATGCTTTTTCTCCTAGTCTGGAGATGAAGCGGCTTAAGGCCGATACGTAGCCTGCTAGTTTTTGCACTTGCTTGAGATCAGTTGGTATTTTGAGCTCTGACAAGGCCCGTATTTTGGCTGGGTTAGCTTCAATTACTCTATGGGATATGATGAACCCTAATAGCTTTCCGGCTGGAACGCTGAAAACACATTTTTCCGAATTGAGCCTTATGTCATACTCTCGAAGGATGGCGAACGTAAGGCGGAGATCTTCCACCAAAGTCTCGGCGTGTTTGGTCTTTACGACTACATCGTCAACATATGCCTCTGTTTTGCCAATTTGCTTTTCTAAGCATGTTTGAATGATGCGTTGATATGTGGTGCCATCGTTTTTAAGTCCAAAGGGCATACTGTTGAAACAAAAGGGGTCGTACAGAGTAATAAATGTCGTTGCTGCCTGATTGTATTCCTTCATATTTATCTGATGGTATCCGGAATAAGCATCAAGGAAGCATAACGAGTCGATAATTTGGTCAATGCGGGGCAAAGGAAAGGGATCCTTTGGACATGCCTTATTTAGGTCTGTGAGGTCAACGCAGAGGCGCCAGGATTTACCCTTTTTCGGTACCATGACTAAGTTGGCTAGCCAATCCGGGTGTTTAATTTCTCTGATGAATCCAGCTTCCAATAGCTTGGCTAGCTCTTCTCCCATCGTTTGTCTTTTGGGTTCAGAAAACCTTCCTAGTGACTACTTGATCTGCTTGAACCCTTTGTTAATATTGAGGCTATGTTCGGCCAGACTGTGCGGGATCCCCAGCATATCTGAAGGGTGCCACGCAAATATATCCCAGTTTTCCCGAAGGAAGACGCGTAATGCGCAGTCCACCGCCAGATCTAGCTGTCCCCGATGGATGCTGTCTTGTTAGGGTCTGTTGGGTGCACTTGGAATTTGATGATTTCATCTGCTGGCTTGAAGGAGGTAGACTTCGATCTTTTGGCGAGGATTACATCGTCCTTATCCACCTTTGATCATAGGGTGGTTAATTCTTCGACCGTGAGGGCTTCAGATAATGCCTCTAAGGCTAAGGATGCCATCTTGTTTTCAGCGCGGAGTGCTCTATCCGGATCGCTTGTTAATGTGATCACTCCATTGGGCCCTGGCATTTTAAGCTTCATGTACCCATAATGGGGTATAGCTTGAAAGCATGAGAAAGCTTGCCTCGTAGAAGGGCGTGGTATCCGCTATGAAAGTGCACAATGTGGAAGAGTAGTTCCTCCGATCTGTAGTTGTCGGATGTGCCGAACACAACATCGAGCTTAATGCTTCCCGAACACTGGGCTTCGCGGCTTGGTATAATTCCTCTGAAGGTTGTGTTGGTGTGCTCAATGCGGGATTTCTCGACCTGCATTTTTGCAAGTGTTTCCTCATATATGAGGTTTTGTCCTCTTCCTCCGTCCATAAGTACTTTCGTGAGGCGGAAGCCATCCACTATTGGGTCTAGTAAAAGAGCTGCTGATGCTCGGATCGATCCGACTCGAGGTGCGTCTTCGGCAGAAAAACTAATTGTCGTGTCGCTCCATGGGCTTGCAGAGCTAATTTTGTAAACCTCGGCAAGTTTGCGATTCTCTCTCCTGCGGCGGTTATTTGAGGAGAATGTCTCGAAGACGGTGAAAGCATCAACATCTTTCTCCCTTGATACAGTGGTGGCAATAATTGCCGCATCGCTTTTTGCTACCTGCCAGAGTATCCAACATGCTCTAAGGCTATGGTTTGGTACATTATTCGGGGTTGCGTGCATTTGGCAAGGTGTATCGAGCAGTTCGTCCAGTACGGACTTGTGCCTTGAAAAAGGTTTGTTCTTCTTGCCAATAGACATGCTATCGGATGACCTACTAGGGTATGTCCGTTTAGCCTTGATAGTGTATTGTCCGGGTATGGACAGTTCGAGAGGTTTATTCTGGGCTTTCCAAGTATTTTCCATTGCAGTACTTTTGTACTAAATGCGACAGTTCTGTGAAGCTCAGAGCACGACATTGGTTGAGGGCGTTCAAGAGTCCCTCGTCTGTGCAGTTACGGTGAAATAGAGAGACGGCCTCGTCGTCGTAACAATCCTTGATCTTGTTTTTAACAAGCAGGGATCTGGCCCAAAAGTGGTTGACCGTTTCCTCGGGCTGCTGCTGTATGTTCGCGAGATCATCTATGTCCGGGAATCCGGATTTACTTGGAGAATTTTTCCCAGGGTGGGTGGGTGCTGGAAATTTTGAATCCCAACCCAAAGTGATATTCAGAGTCTTGACAACTTCCGATGTGGGCGATCCGGGCTTGTTGGGCCTAATCGTCCCATGGGCCTGGCGCTAATCCCAGAGCTCAAAAAACATGAGGTGCCTCCCGACAGGGGCGTGTTCGGCTCGATGGGTTCGGAGATCCGAACTATGTCGGTCCTCATCTCGAGAGGGGGAGTCTTTTCGGCTGCATCCTCAATTGCTGCCACCAGGTGAATGATCGGGAAGGGATCGATCTCATCGTGGCCAGATTTATATCCGATCTGGTCTCCTGGCAAAGAAAGCCCCAGGGCGACGATGCAATCCGGCAGTTCATTCAAGGGTGAGAGTTCTGCCAAGGTGGCGTCATCGGAGTGGCCGAAATCGGCATAAAGGTGGTGCTCGATGGCCGCACGGAGTGCGGCCAGCCCAGAGGCCGTGCAGGCGCATACAGCGAACCCGCCGAGCTTGAGAACCTGGCTCATAGCCAAGTTGTTTCCGAAGGTGATACCGATGTTGATGATGAGACGAGCCATCAATCGCTCATTGCGAGCGCACAACGGAGCTCTCAATGAAAGCACCATTGTCGGTGTCAAAACCGGTAGATTTCGGGTAGGGGGCCCAAGCTATGCGTTTAGCGGATCGATGGTAGTATGAGGCTGGGGACACGATGTTTACCCAGGTTCAGGCCCTCTCGATCGAGGTAATAACCTACTTCCTGCTATATTAATGTGGTTGAATATGAATACAAGAGTTGATCTACCTCGAGATCGTAATGGCTAAACGCGAAGTCTAGCCTATGAGGATATTGTGATGACGATGATATCCTCTACAGACTAAAACCCTCGACTTCTATACACACCGGAGGGGGCCTAGGGTTACAAGGTTGACTTGGGGAGGAAGTAATTGATACATTTGTACTCTACACCAGCCTTTCTACATACGTAAGAGTCCTAACGGAACATGGGGGAGGTCATTTGCTTGTTCTTCACGCGGCCTACCAATATGGCCCAGCTTCAACAACTCGGACGCCTGAGGACCCCTGAATACAGGATTCCCTCAGTCCTTACTTTGATGGTACTACTTTTGCTAGTTGGAAACGTAAAATGAAAATGCATATCTTGGACATGACCCTGCCGTTTGGGCTGTTGTGCGAATTGGTTTGGAAGGTGAATACTTCGAGGATGGAAAAGAACCAGATCGTGAAGCGACGACAGAAGAATTGAAGATGTTGCAATACAATGCTCAAGCTTGCGATATTCTTTTCAATGGATTGTGCCACGAAGAATTCAACAAAATCAGCCATCTTGAGAATGCAAAGGAAATTGGGGATACTTTGGTTGATATGCATGAAGGTACCGAGTCCGACAAGGAATCCAAGTTGGATGTGCTTCAAAGTGAACTTGATAAGTTCAAGATGAAGGATGGTGAAGGAGTCGCTGAAATGTACTCTAGTCTCACTCTTATCACAAATGAGATTGCCATCTTAAGAAGCGAAGATATGACTGACAAATTCATCATCAAGAAGATCTTAAGAGCTTTGTATGGAAAATATGATACCTTGTGCACTTTGATCGAAATGATGCCCAACTACAAAGATCTCAAGCCAACGGAAGTCATTGGTAGAGTTGTTGCTCATGAGATGTCACTCAAGGATAAGGAAGAGCTTCACAACAAGTCTAGTGGTGCTTACAAAGCCTCATGTGATGCTCCTACCACATCAAGTGAGAAACAAGTCCTGAATGAAGAATTGAGCTTAATGGTGAAGAACTTCAATAAATTCTACAAGAATAGAAGAAAATAGAGAAGTTCCAATTCCAGGTCCTACAATGAAGAAGATCTTCTAGGCATGATCTCAATTGCTACAATTATGGAAGACCCGGCCACTACTCAAATGAGTGTACGAGTCATACAAGGGAAGAGAATATTCTCCCAAAAGAAGAAGTAAAACAAATGAATCACCACCAAGAGAGAGAAGGAGTAGATATGATCGTTATGCACGAAGACCCTCTCGTAGAAGCAAGGATTCGGAAAGGAAGGACAAATCATCAAGGAGCTACACAATATGAAGACATCAAGCTCATGTTGGTGAATGGGTATCCGGTTCCGACTCCGATGACTACTCTGAGAGAAGCTATCACTTTGACTTCGAAGATACTCAAGATGAAGGTGTTGCCGGAATTGCTCGTGTGTCATCCAACTCCTACGATATATTTGACTCACCTAATGAAGGAATTGGAAGATGCTTCATGGCTAAACGCCCTAAGGTATCACACCCCGAATATCTTGATTTCAATAGTGATGAAGATGATTTGCCAGGAGATGATGATTTACTTATTGGCAACACTAGTGATGAAAACTATGATGAAATTGCTATTGATCATGCTAATCAAGATGAAACGAATTATAATGATAATAAGGAGATTGAGCGGCTAACTAAAGAACTAAACACTCTTAAGTTAGCTCATGAAACTACCTTAGAGGATCATCGAGAACTTTTGAAACCTCATGAGAAGCTATGCTTCGAGAAGCTCAACTTAAAGAAAGAGCATGGGTTCTTAAAGGCAATCAATGATGATGTTCAAAATAAAAGTTCTTCTTACGGTGCCAAGTGTTTACTCTTGTCTACTAATATGCCTCACATAAAATATAGCAATAAGAACAAGAAATATACTTCCTCTAGTAGTAGCAATAATCATGTTAAATCCAATATTGTTGCTTCTAGTAGTTCTCTTGATTTCACTAATGATTCTCTTAGCCTAGTTACACTTGAGCAAGAAAATATCTTATTGAGGGGAATTATAGAGAAAGGTATCTACAAGAGTCTTGCCGGGAGTAAGCAATTTGAGGAAATTGTACGCAAGCAAGGAAGGCACCGAAAGAATCAAGTTGTTGGTTTTGAATGAAAATTCAATGCCAATGGATTCTAGTGCGAAGAAGATCAATACCCCAAGACAAAGTTTGTTCCTCAACAAGACAAGTATGACCCCACTACCTTCAAGGCAACACAAACTCAAGATGATCTTCCACCACAAGACCACAAGCTAAAGGGCAACGACAAGATTCAAGAAAAGATTGATTCATTTGAAGAAGCTCTGAAGGCCTTGGTCAAGTGGGTTCCTTGACTACTTAAAGTTCTACTTCATCAAGTATGACTACAACTCCGAGGATTCCCATTAAGTTGATGTGGATCCCAAAGAAGAAGAACTAGGGAGTTCTTGAGCGTGACTCTGCCAACATATTTCACTCATATTCATTTTGGCAATGACAAGTGCAATCAACTTCCATATCTTGCACTAGTTCAAGGAGTCACAATCCCTCTTGTTGGTAAGACAAGGGACAAGGTAATATAATACTTTCATGGACATCATTATGTGTGTGTTTCACTCTATGTCTATGGATATCCTTGTATGTTCCTTGTTGGACTAACCCATGTAGGTATTGAAAGTGCAACTCACTCCAATGGATTACTCGAAATGATCTACATCAACATTGAGCATCCACATCTTCAACATCTACATGAAGTCATCATCGACAAAACCCAAGGTTAGTTCATCCCTCTAAGGGGGGATATCACATCTAGGGGGAGCTTTACTCTAAATATTGAGCTAAAGCAACTCTAATGATGTGAACACAACAATGCTTTATATAAAAGTAGTAACCCCACTTGAGCTTAAACGATGAGTGTGACCTATGATCAAATGTTCTCATTTGACTCCTAAGTCAATATACTTCATATATAGATGACCTAGTCATCGCCAATTGTTTGATAGATCCTAGAGTTCTCGTGCATGCTTTGCCAAATGTTTTATTTTCCATATTATTGTCTCAGCATGTTGGTTGCATTTTTTTCCATTCTAGGACATCCATTTGTTGCTTTGATTACTTGGCTTTTTCCCTTTTGCCAAATGGATGGACAAGAATTCCTACGTACTCCCTCTAGCTGTCTATGATTTTCACGTCTCAAACTCTATTCATGCTACATCACAAAGTTTGAACAAGTCGAATTCAGACCCACCGGGTGAGGGGCACTCGGTGTCACCGATCCGTCAAGGGCTTAAATTCCAAAATCTCTTAGTGCATCTCGGTCTGAACGATCCGTCTCGTTCGGTCTCACCGAATTCATTAAGTTGATCTAGGATTTGACCTCGGTGCAACCGATTTGAACAGTTCGGTCACACCGAGTTGTAGTAACCGCTTGTGATTCTGCATCTGGGTGCCACTGAGTCGTTCCACTTGGTCACATGGATAGTGACTAGGTATATATATCCACCGATTGAATTTTGGAAATTCCTTCAAACTCTCAACCGCGGCTACCCAGCTCTACTGCCCCTCCCGGTCTCCGGATCGTCTCCGTCGTCGCCAGCGCCGTTAACGGGAATCTCCATCGCCGGTGTTGCCGTAGCGAGTTCGTCACCAAGTTAGGATACAAACTCGAACTCTTTGTGCTTTCTTTAATTTCGATTCTCGCTCAAAGATTAATGATATGTTTCTTGCCACGATTGAGATTATTCTATTCACTCAAAACTTCCTTTAGAATAGATTTGATGCAAAATTTAGGGTTATGTTTCCGCAGAATTCATCTTGGACCGACCGACCTGAAGAAATCGATCTCACCAGTTTGGCCCAGGCCATTGCACATGTACTACTCGGTCTGACCGAAGTGTACAAATCGGTGTGACCGAGTTCACTTTCTATGTGAAAACCTAGCATCTCAAAGTCACCGAACTTCATTTTGGTCTGACCAAAATTGGATGTTTAGACTCTGTTGCTGCTTTGGTGTCATCGAGTAAGTCATATCGGTAGCTCCGAAATGCTCTCTGTAGAAAACTAAAAATAAGTTTTTGTGTCAACATTTTGCCAAAAATAGTTGTTCTTTGTGATGCTCATCTACTCTACCTATACCTATCTATTCACATGGTCAGTGTCAGAGATGTCAGACAACAGTGACAGTCACAATAGGTCAGAGCAGCAAATGAACATTAGTGTGGGCACTAGTCCCTCCAACAGCAGCTATTATGAAAGTAGCAGAAGCACACCCAATAACTTACCAAAAGCTGCTACCAAGACAAGGAAGAAGAAAAATTCTGACAGTGAAGATGAGGACTTTGTGGCTCAAGAGGTTACTTCCAAGAAGCAGCCTATAAGGAAGGAGGATACTGCTAGAGCTGTCAAGCTAGGATTGAACAACAAAGCTCCTGCCAAGAGGATGCACATGTCAAAAGCCAGAGCCTCTACTCAAGAAACCATGCAGCTCAAGAAGATGATGAGGCTGTTGGAGGAAAGAAGAGGAAAGAGAAAGTCAAGAAGAGGAAAGAAAAAGTCAAGAAGACTACTGCTAGAGTCATTGGTATACCATCCATGAGGGATGATGTTGAGGATGCTGATGAGGAAGAGGAAGAGCATGATGAACCTTATGCAAAGACTCAGAAGCATATAAGGGATTCCATCAAGTCTAGTGCTGCTCCATCTAAGCCCAAAGCTGCCCCAAAAATTCAGCACCCAAGAGATCCACCAAAGACATCCCTGCTGCTGAGAAGAACAAGGCCCCAGTGCCATAAGTTCGAGAAGAAGAACAAGTTCAAGGAGAAGATTCTTCTGATGATGAGGAGTCTCTGATGCTCAGGAAGCTAAAGCCAAAGATACCAGATCATAATGATGCTCATCTAGTAGCTGAAAACTTGAAGCTGAGAAAGGATACCTGTCTGAGATGTTGGAGACAGACTGATCCCTATGCTTCAAGAAGAAGAACTGTTGTTTATTATCGTTTCCACACCAGAGAACAACAAGATTTCTATGAGATAGTCCTTTTAGACAAGAAGCCAATAGTGTGCAACATGCAATGGGTTGACTGGAAGTACATTGACAACAATGCAGATTACTTTCCCCATGTGCATGATAGCTTCAGATGATTGAGGTTGATAAGTTTGTTGGATAGAAGCTGACCAAATGGAATGATGAGATGATTATGCAATTCTACTCCACTTCTCATTTCTATCCTGATGGAAGGATTGTCTGGATGACAGAAGGCACAAGATATCAATCAACAATCTCAGAATTGGCAAATTTGATCAATGCACCCAAGGAAGATGAGAACTACACAGATGTATATGCTAAGCCAAGGAAGGATCATGATTCCATGGCCAACATGTACAAGCCTATTCCATAGGAGGACTTGAAGTCACACAAGCTTGGCTCCATATATCATCTGTTGCCTGGACTGACCACTGTCAACACCATCCTGAGGCACACTCTTTTGCCCAAGTCAGGAGATCATAGGATGATCCGTGGTCACTCAATAAATTTTCTTCACATGTTTGATGTACCAGAAAAACTCAAAGTCATGAGCCTGATTGTTGAGACAATCAAGAGAACTGGAGCAGGCAAAAGAGATCTTATGGATATGCCCTTCACATTCAGATGTTGATAAACTCCAAGCTTGCAACGGGGACATATCTACTTGACAAGAGGCATCTACCTCGTAGGCCAGATTTTGAGGACACTGAGATTGTCATGGATGCGTCACATCCTACATCAGTCGAAGGCCAAGAGAAGATAAAGCAGCAAAAGCAGCAAGTGCTTCGGGAGTCCCTAAGACCAAGCAAGGTCAGCTTAGCCATCTGCTTGAGGACACTCTGAGGATTGAGAAGAGCTTGGCCAGCCTGACTCAAAATCAAGAGAGTCTTGAGATGATTGTTGAAACCAAACTCTATGATCTTGATGTGAAGATTAGTGAGATACAAGTAGTTGTGGAGAAGCTTAAGGAAGATGCAGAGGAAAGGGATACCACTGATGCTTTCCAGAGAATCCCAAGAGGACCAAGATCTTAAGATGTGCCAGTTGTCGAGCCTAGGCCTACACTTTCAGCACCTGCAGCCACTGCCATAGTTGTACCTCTAGTGTCAACTCCTCCAGCTCCACAAACTTTGTCTGAAGCATTTGTAGATGCTCTTATCTCCACACCATCTACGCACACCGGAGCCACCAGTGAGAAGTCTTCTTCAGAAGCTCCCGGAGATCTTGCCTAGAGTGCCATATAGCACTATGCATTTTAGAGCTTTTTGGTAACTTTTTGCCAAAGGGGGAGAAAGTGTATAGATCATTAGGCTTTGACAGAGAGAGTTTTGCTTCTATTTGTTGGTTTTTTCTTGCTACTCAGTTTGTTTGGTTATTGCTACATTTGCTTATCCTCGTGAGATACTTATGTGGTTCATCATACTATGCTTAATGTGTGCTTGCATGATTGCGTATGATCATTCACCTATTTGTTTTGGTGATGAGTGCTTGTTGTTTAAATCTTATCATTTTGAGTGCTCTGATACTTCTTTGGCCCATCATGTGTTTTCTGGTCCATAAAAATTCTCCAAAAAGTTTTGCTGTGTTTGGACTCCGCTTGGTATTGATTTTCTACGAAGTAAAAAACAAGCAAAAAACATCAACTGGCACTGGGCACTATATCAATAGGTAAGTCCCAAAAAATGATATAAAGTTTCTATAAAATGATTGCAAAACATCAAAGAATGAGAATAAAACAACATGGAAAAATAAAAAATTATAGATACGTTGGAGGCGTATCAGCATCCCCAAGCTTAATTCATGCTCATTCTCTAGTAGGAAAATGATAAAAACAGAATTTTCGATGTGGAATGCTGCCTAACATGGTCATCACAAAGTTTCTTCTTTTGTATCATGAACATTTGGACTTTTATATGGTTCGAAGCAATAGTCCAATTTTGACATGATCTTCTAGTCATGAGCGCAATTGCTACAATTGTGGAAGACCCGGCCACTACTCAAATGAGTGCACAGCTCCATACAAGAGAAGAGAATATTTTCCCAAAAGAAGAAGTAAAACAAATGAATCACCACCAAGAGAGAGAAGGAGTAGAGATGATGGTTATGAACGAAGACCCTCTCGTAGAAGCAAGGATTCGGAAAGGAAGGACAAATCATCAAGGAGCTACACAATATGAAGACATCAAGCTCATGTTGGTGAATGGGCATCCGGTTCCGACTCTGAGGACTACTCTGAGAGAAGCTATAACTCTGACTCCGAAGATACTCAAGATGAAGGTGTTGCCGGAATTGCTCATGTGTCATCCAACTCCTATGATATATTTGACTCACCTAAAGAAGGAATTGGAAGATGCTTCATGGCTAAATGCCCTAAGGCATGACACCCCGAATATCTTGATTTCAATAGTGATGAAGATGATTTTCTAGGAGATGATGATTTACTTGTTGGCAACACTAGTGATGAAAACTATGATGAAATTTCTATTAATCATGCTAATCAAGATGAAACAAATGATAATGATAATAAGGAGATTGAGCGGCTAACTAAAGAACTAAACACTCATAAGTTAGCTCGTGAAACTACCTTAGAGGATCATCAAGAACTTTTGAAAACTCATGAGAACCTACGCTTCGAGAAGCTCAACTTAGAGCAAGAGCATGGGTTCTTAATGGCAATCAATGATGATGTTCGAAAGAAAAGTTTTTCTTACATTGCCAAGCGTTTACTCTTGTCTACTTATATGCCTCAAGTATAATCTAGCAATAAGAACAAGAAATATTCTTCCTCTAGTAGTAGCAATAATCATGTTAAATCCAATATTGTTGCTTCTAGTAGTTCGCTTGATTCCACTAATGATTCTCTTAGCCAAGTTACACTTTAGCAAGAAAATAGCTTATTCAATGGAACTATAGAGAAAGGTGTCTACACGAGTCTTGCCAGGAGTAAGAAATTTGAGGAAATTGTACACAAGCAAGGAAGGCACCGAAAGAATCAAGGTGTTGATTTTGAAAGAAAGTTGAATGCCAATGGAGTTGAGAGGGAAGAAGATCAATACCCTAAGACAAATTTTGTTCCTCAACAAGAGAAGTATGACCGCACTTCCTTCAAGGGAACACAAACTCAAGATGATCTTCCACCACAAGACCACAAGCTAAAGGGCAAGGACAAGCTTCAAGAAGAGATTGATTCATTTGAAGAAGCTCCTAAGGCCTTGGTCAAGTGGGTTCCCAAGACTACTTAAAGTTCTACTTCATCAAGTACAACTACAACTCGGAGGATTCCCATCAAGTTGATGTGAATCCTAAAGAAGAAGAACTAGAGAGTTATTGAGGGTGTCTCCGCAAACATATTTCACTCATATTCATTTTGGCAAGGACAAGTGCAATCAACTTACATATCTTGCACTAGTTCAAGGAGTCACAAACCCTCTTGTTGGTAAAACAAGGGACAAGGTAATCCAATGCTTTCATGGACATCATTATGTGTGTGTTTCACTCTATTTCTATGGATATCCTTGTATGTTCCTTGTGGGACCAACCCATGTAGGCATTGAAAGTGCAACTCACTCCAATGGATTACTCCAAATGATCTACATAAACATTGAGCATCCACATCTTCAACATCTACATGAAGTCATCATCGACAAAACCCAATGTTAGTTCATCCCTCTAAGGGGGGATATCACATCTACGGGAAGCTTTACTCTAAAAATTGAGCTAAAGCAACTCTAATGATGTGAACACAACAATCCTTTATGTAAAAGTGGTAACCCCACTTGTGCTTAAACGATGAGTATGACCTATGATCAAATGTTCTCATTTGACTCCTAAGTCAATATACTTCATATATATATGACCTAGTCATCACCAATTGTTTGATTGATTCTAGAGTGCTTGTGCATGCTTTGCCACATGTTTTATTTGCCATCTTATTGTGTGAGCATGTGGGTTGCATTTTTTTCTCCATTCTAGGACATCCATTTGTTTCTTTAATTATTTGGCTTTTTCCCTTTTGCCAAATGGATGGACAAGAATTCCTAAGTACTCCCTCTAGCTATCTATGATTTTCTCGTCTCAAACTCTATTCATGCTACATCACAAAGTTTGAACAAGTCGAATTTGGACCCATCGGGTGAGGGGCACTCGGTGGAACCGATCCGTCAAGGGCTTAAATTCCAAAATCTCTTAAGGCATCTCGGTCTGACTGATCCATCTCATTCGTTCTCACCGAATTCATTAAGTTGATCTAGTTTTTCACCTCGGTGCAACCGACTAGAACAGTTCGGTCACACTGAGTTGCAGTAACTTCTTGCGATTCTGCATCTCGGTGCCACTGAGTCGTTCCACTCGGTCACACCGACAATGACTAGGTATATATATCCGCGGGTTGAATTTTGGAAATTCCTTCAAACTCTCAACCGTTCCTACCCAGCTCTACTGCCCCTCCAGGTCGCCGGATCGTCTCCGTTGTCGCTAGCGCCCTCCTGCCGCTGGTCTCCATCGCCGTCAACGGGAATCTCCACCGCCGTTGTTGCCGTAGCGAGTTCATCGCCGAGTTAGGGTATGGACTCGAACTCTATGTTTTTTCTTTAACTCTGATTCTTTCACAAAGATTAATGATATGTTTCTAGCCACGATTGAGATTATTCTATCCACTCAAAACTTCCTTTAGAATATATTTGATGCATAATTTAGGGTTATGTTTCCGCATAATTCATCTCGTACCGACTGATTTGAAGAAATCGATCTCACCAGTTTGGCCCAGGCCATTGCACATGTACTACTCGGTCTGACCAAAGTGTACAAATCGGTGTGACCGAGTTCACTTTCTATTTGAAACCCTAGCATCTCGAAGTCACCGAACATCATTTTTGTCTGACCAAAATTGGATGTTTAGACTCTGTTGCTACTTTGGTGTCATCGAGTAAGTCATATCGGTAGCTCCGAAATGCTCTCTGTAGAAAACTAAAACTAAGTTTTTGTGTCAACATTTTGCCAAAATAGTTGTGCTTTGTGATGCTCATCTACTCTACCTATACCTATCTATTCCCAGGGTCAGTGTCAGAGATGTCAGACAACAGTGACAGTCAGAATAGGTCAGAGCAGCAAATGAACATTAGTGTGGGTACTAGTCCCTCCAACAACAGCTATTATGAAAGTAGCAGAAGCACACCTAGTAACCTACCAAAAGCTGCTACCAAGACAAGGAAGAAGAAAAATTCTGACAGTGAAGATGAGGACTTTGTGGCTCAAGAGGTAACTTCCAAGAAGCAGCCTATAAGGAAGGAGGATACTGCTAGAGCTGTCAAGCAAGGATTGAACAAGAAAGCTCCTGCCAAGAGGATGCCCATGTCAAAAGCCAGAGCCTCTACTCAAGAAACCATGCAGCTCACTATTGAATCAATAGATGATGAGGCTGTTGGAGGAAAGAAGAAGAAAGAGAACGTCGAGAAGACTACTGCCAGAGTTATTGGAAGACCATCCATGAGGGATGATGTTGAGGATGCTCATGAGGAAGAGGAAGAGCCTGTTGCACCTTATGCAAAGACTCACAAGAATATAAGGGATGCCATCAAGTCTAGGGCTGCTCCATCTAAGCCCTAAGCGGCCCCCAAGCCTTCAGCATCCAAGAGATCCACCAGAGACATCCCTGCTGCCGAGAAGAACAAGGCCCCAGTGCTAGAAGTTCAAGAAGAAGAACAAGTTCATAGAGAACATTCTTCTGATGATGAGGAGCCTCTGATGCTCAGGAATCTCAAGCCAAAGAAACCAGATCATAATGATGCTCATCTCGTAGCTGACAACTTGAAGCTGAGAAAGGATACCTGTCTGAGATGTTGGAGACAGACTGATCCCTATGCTTCAAGAAGAAGAACTATTATTTCTTATCGTTTCTATACCAGAGAACAACAAGATTTCTATGAGACATTCCTTTTAGACAAGAAGCCAATAGTGTGCAACATGCAATGGGTTGACTGGAAGTACATTGGCAACAATGCATATTTCTTTCCCCATGTGCATGAGAGCTTCAGAATGAATGAGGTTGATAAGTTTGTTGGACAAAAGTTGACCAGATGGAATGATGAGATGATTATGCAATTCTACTCCTCTACTCATTTCTATCATGATGGAAGGATTGTCTGGATGAAAGAAGGCACAAGATATCAATCAGCAATCTGAGAATGGGCAAATTTGATCAATGCACCCAAGGAAGATGAGAACTACATAGATATATATTCTAAGCCTAGGAAGGATCATCATTCTATGGCCAACATGTACAAGCCTACTCCGGAGAAGGACTTGAAGTCACACAAGCTTGGCTCCATATATCATCTGTTGCCTAGACTGACCATTGTCAATACCATCTCGAGGCACACTCTTTTGCCCAAGTTAGGAGATCATAGGATGATCCATGGTCACTCAATAAATTTGCTTCACATGGTTGATGTACCAGAAAAATTCAAAGTCATGAGCCTGATTGTTGAGACAATCAAGAGAACTGCAACAAACCAAAAGAGATCTTGTGGATATGCCCCTCACATTCGTATGTTGATCAACTCCAAGCTTGCAACAGGGACATATCTACTTGACAAGAGGCATGCACCTCCTAGGCTAGATTTCAAGGACAATGAGATTATCATGGATGCATCACATCCTACATCAGTTGAAGGCCAAGAGAAGATTGAGAAAGCTAAAGCAGCAAAAGCAGCAAGTGCTTCGTGAGTCCCCAAGACCAAGCAAGATCAGCTCAGCCATCTGCTTGAGGACACTCTGAGGATTGAGAAGAGCCTGGCCAGCCTGACTCAAAATCAAGAGAGTCTTGAGAGGATTGTTGAAACCCAATTCTATGATCTTGATGTGAAGATCACGGAGATACAAATAGTTGTGGAGAAGCTTAAGGAAGATGCAAAGGACAGGGATACCACTAATGCTTTCCATAGAGTCCCAAGAGGACAAAGATATTCAGATGTGCCAGTTGTTGAGCCCAGGCCTACACTTTCAGCACTTGCAGCCACTGCCACAGTTGTACCTCTAGTGTTAACTCCTCCAGCTCCACAGACTTCGTCTGAAGCATTTGCACATGCTCTTATCTCCACGCTGTCTACGCACACCGGAGCCACCAACGAGAAGACTTCTTCCGCAGCTCCCGGAGATCGTGCCTAGAGTGCCATGTAGCACTATGCATTTTAGACCTTTTTGGTAACTTGTTGACCTTTTTGGTAACTTGTTGCCAAAGGGGGAGAAAGTGTATAGATCATTAGGCTTTGAGAGAGATAGAGAGTTTTGCTTCTATTTGTTGGTTTTTTCTTGCTACTCAGTTCGTTTGGTTATTGCTACATTTGCTTATCCTCGTGAGATATTTATGTGGTTCATCATACTATGCTTAATGTGTGCTTGCATGATTGTGTATGATCATTCACCTGTTTGTATAGGTGATGAGTGCTTGTTGTTTAAATCTTATCATTCTGAGCGCTCCACCAAGATGTATGTGACATGGAAGAGTAACCCGTGATCCTAATCGATTGTGCATTTGCATTCAGAAGCAAATCTTAAATAATGCACAAATTTAGAGGGAGCTCTTGCTTATCACATACTTCTCAAAGCGACGATGTATTCCACTCTTATTACATTTGTCGAAGCTTTGATCTATATGTTGTCATCAATTACCAAAACAAGGGAGATTGAAAGTGCAACTAATCCCCGGGTGGTTTTGGAAATTAATAACAACATATAGCTCATTGAACTAATATCATTCAAGTTAAATATTTCAGGAAGTTCAATGATTGGCATGGTATTGACTAGAGATGTGGACCCATGAAAATGCTAAGGACAAAGATTGGCATAAGCTCAAGACTCTACATTTCCATTTTAGCGACCCATGATCACATTGTGTCTATACGAAAGCCAGTACTATTAAAAGGGGATGAGGTGTTGCTTAATGATTTAGTTGCTCTAGTGCATAGTAATATTGCTCCAAAATCCTCAGCCACTTTCTCAAATTCCACCTATGTCAGTCAAACTCGGCCCCAACGATTTGATCCATCCGGCACCACCGAGTTCATTCGACATAGCCACTGCCACAAACCCTAAACAATTCGGTCACACCGATACGAATCTCGGTCTCACCAAGATGGCATTGCAAACTCTCTATGATCCTTTCATAACATTTTGGTCTCATCGAGAAGAGCGATCGGTCCCATCGAGTTTGCATGGTAAACTCTCTGTGATCCTTTTGTAACATTTCAGTCTCACCGAAATGAGTGATCGATCCCACCGAGTTTGCTTGACCAATTCTTGTTATTGCTATTTGCTGAAATTAGTCTCACCGAGTTCATGCAATCGGAGCCACCTAGATGAGGTCTTGCCCTAGCCTTGGCACATCGGTCCCACCGAGTTGATCATATCGGTCCCACCGAGATTCCTAACGTTCACATTTTGAACTGCTTCAGTCTCACCGTGTTCACCTATTCGGTCTGACCGAGTTGGTTAAAATGTGTGTAATGGGTGGATTTTTTGTGGAGGCTATATATACCCCTCCGCCCCCATCTCCATTTGTGAGAGAGCCATCAGAATGTGCCTACACTTACACTACAATTTTCTGAGAGAGAACCACCTGCTCATGTGTTGAGAATAGATATACCAATCCTACCACAAGAATCTTGATCTCTAGCCTTCCCCAAGTTGATTTCCACTCAAATCATCTTTCCACCATATCCAAATATGTGAGAGATAGTTTAGTGTTGAAGCACAAGAGCAAGGAGTTCATCATCAACACACCATTTGTTACCTTTTGGAGAGTGGTGTCTCCTAGATTGGTTAGGTGTCACTTGGGAGCCTCCGACAAGATTGTGGAGTTGAACCAAGGAGTTTGTAAGGGCAAGGAGATCGCCTACTTTGTGAAGATCTACCCCGGTGAGGCAAGTTCTTCGTGGGCGATGGCCATGGTGGGATAGACAAGGTTGCTTCTTTGTGGAGCCTTTGTGGGTGGAGCCCTCCATGGAGTCACGCAGCCATTACACTTCATGGGTTGAAGTCTTCATCAACATGGACGTACGATAGCACCACCTACCGGAACCACGCCAAAAATATTCGTGTCTCCATTGCGTTTGCACTCTCCAAACCTCTCCATTTATCTTCATATGCAATGCTTTACTTTCCGCTGCCACACTCTTAGAATTGCATGTGTAGGTTGGTTACTTGACTTGTGCTAACTGCTAAAATCTTCCAACACTTAAAATTGGGAAAAGGCTAGATATTTATTTGGTCAAGTACACTAATCACCCCCCCTCTAGACCTACTTTCGATCCTACAGTGTGCGATTCATGGTAATACAAGAAATATTTCAAACTTGTGTGTGTGTGTGTGTGTGACATGAATACCTATTACACACAGTTATGTAAATGGACACGTTGGCGTTAGTAGAGGCACCGCACACATTTTACATTCTTGAACTGTGTGCGATAACGTACCTACCGCAAACACATCGGTAGATTAAATGTTGATGTCCACCTTTTTCACACGACTATAGTGGTGTAATCATTTGGATGTCTCTCGGATCAGAAATGTAACATCAAGATGTAACGTGTGGGACAGTGGTGACTTCTCATACGTTTATTCTATGGCGATGGTAAGTAGCCGCTCGCCTATCCCCGGTGGTTTTTGGGTCGTATGGGAAAGACCCCCCCTATCGCAATCACTCACTTGGCGATGGTTTAGAATGCCTTTGCGAAAAGGGGTTAAAAATTGTTTGTATTGCACGTTATGGTAGAAGTGATGGTTTAGATTATGAATGTAACGAGCAAACCTTGAAGGATTTGAGTCTCTGTGCTTACCGTGCTAGTCCCTGGATCGAACTCGCTAGCACACACAGTACAGATGAATAGCAGAATACAAGTGCATCATTTATTACAACGTATGATCTAGAGTATATAAAATAAAACAATCTGCATAGCTCATGGCTAGCTATTATTCAATCACAGAGCGGAAAGTACCAGAAAATAACGATGAGTCCCATCATAGCCCAACTGGCGATGCTGAGTGCAGACTCGTGACCCTAACGGTACCTTACTCCTCGTCTGAAAATCCTGCAACATGAGACGTTGCAGCCGTATAGGTCAATACATTGAATGTATTGGCAAGTTACACAGGAGAAGTAATAAAGCAGACCTACATGTATATGCATAGAACAACAAAGGAAGGCTTGGGGGTTTATTTTGCAGAAAGCTGATTTTTGTCAGGACCCCGATCCGAAGTCACACCGATCTAGCTGTAACACGTCATATCACTTTGCGGCCTCACGCACGGTAACCCCACGGGTGCCACCTTACCTGGCCCGGGACCGTTTGCGCATTTTGGCACACGTATATGACAGTGTCGCTAGCATCCATATGACAGAGAACCAGGGCCGACATGGCTAGTTATAAACCAAAAGTGGCACTAAATTACAGAGACAGGCATCCATGACCCAGCAACGAACGTGTCGGTCATCAACGTATGAACCCAAGTCGTAGCAAGCTACATGGACTTAAAGGAACAACGCGTGACATTTCCCCTAAGGGACAGACACAGGAACGAAGAAGGACACATGCCGGCCAGCCTACGTGTTCCGAGCAGCAGCAAGCTATCAAGGCTCATTGGAATCACTAGGAGGCATTTCCCTGTAAGATAGGCTACCAAAGGAAAACAACTAGGTGTCGGATCCCACACATACCAAGCATTTCAATCATACACGCAATATGCTCAATATGTGCAAATACAACATTGCATCACAACAGAACTCTATGACTCAAAGTACTTTATTTAAAAGGCTCCAAGAGCCATACATAACATATTCATACAGGTAGGGGTCACATGACCCAACACTCAAGTCATACAGTCATACAAGCATAAGCGGAAGCTACATGTCTGAGTACAGACAACTTAGAAAATAAAACAGGCTTGGTGTAGCCTGACTATCTACAAGGCCCTTCACAAGCTCCAGATCACCGTCTGGGTGTCAAGCTACTCGTCGACGTCAACGTCTATGTAGAACCCATCAGCAGGGGGAGGGTTCTCCTCTGCAACAGTTATTAAGCAAACATGAGTACAAAGGTACTCAGCAAGTCTTACCACAGAACCTATCATACATGCAACATTATCAAAGGGGGTAGTGGAGTTTATAGCAGAATGCCAGCTTTGACCTTGGCTAACCTATACTACAACTCTCAATGGATTGCAAGATGTTATTACGAACACGAGTCCACTAATCTCCACATCAATACACTACCGAGGATCCTCTTCCGTCATCCTACGGAAGGGCCATCCACGGCACTCACGCTTATCTTGAGGCTTTTAGTAGTATCCATCAACTTTTCTATGAACTGTAAGAGTAACCAAGTAGTTCGTACCGCGAACAATGGCTATTCGAATAGTTTGATAACCCTGCAGGGGTGTACCTCTTCACACACGCTTCCACCACTTATCGCCGTTTACTCGGCGTGTACTCGGCAACCTTCAAGCAGAAGCCCAGCGAGGGTGTTGGCCACGACCTGACTAACTACTCAAGTCTCTCGTCCAGGTTTATCGCCTATTTGGGTTCCATCCGTGGGGAGATCCGGCCGGGGTGTCGCTCACGGCCCCAAACGATGTGTACAGGGTTCCCGAGTCACCAAACGGGCTACCGGTACACCGTGCCACGTACCTGTCGCATCACAACCCACCCCGAGGGTCAGCGTTGTGCACGACCTCCAGTAAGCTATAAACACCAGAAACTAGTTGCAACTCCTGGACAGAGATCAAGGGTAATTAATAAGCCGAGAGGGTCAATTAAGGATCCCAATGCGTGGTAGTAGCTGTAACTTGAACCACACATACAGATCTCGGGTCCTATGGACGATTCCAATGAAACAACCCACCATGTACTCCTACATGGCCTTTCATCGATACCTTTACCAAGCGTATTCCACACTTCCTTCTCTTTATCGATAAGATCATTTCACTCTGATCCATCACCCAGATGAATCAGACCAGACACAACTCTAAGCATAGAAGGCAACATAAACAAATAGCATGGTGGATCACACATCACATGGCTCAATCAACTCCTACACATGCTTGTGGGTTTCAACTATTTACTGTGGCAATGACAGGTCATGCAAGGAATAGGGTTCAACTACCGCAGCAAGTAGCAGTTCACGCGCTGTTGCCTTAATGCAGTAAAGGAGAGCAGGAGCGAGAAGATTGGGTTGTATCGGAATGATCAATGATTGCTTGCCTGACAAGGTAGTTGTCGGGTACTGCTCTTCAACTGGATACGCATCAGTATCCTCGGGAGCAGGACCTAACACAGGAAATACCGACGATACAATCATTAACAAACAAATGCAACAATATGATGCATGTTTATGACATGGCAAGATGCATGTGTGTTGGCTAATGCAACTAAAACCAGAAGGGTTTGAACCTATTTGAATCAAGGATTCAAATTGAAGTTCAAACTATTATTTAAATAAGTGCATTATCATGTTTTTGATATATATACAGCAAGTTAACTTGTTCAAACATGCATGAAACCAGTGCCATTAGAAAGATTGGATTTTTCTGATCATTTTTCATATATAAATCTTTTCCATCTGAGCTATGGTTGATTTTATATGATTTTTAGAAGTTTTGGGTATTTTCTGGAATTTCCTGAATTATTATTAAATCTAAAAATCCCAGAAAAACCTTTACTGCGTCAGCATGACATCATGCTGACGTCAGCCAGTCAACACGGCCAGTCCAGGTCAAACCTGACCAGTGGGTCCCTCATGTCAGTGTCACAGCTAATTAACTGAGTTAATTAGTGTTAAACTAAAACTAATTAGCTGTCAGTGGGGCCAGGGCCCATGTGTCAGTGACTAAACTAGTTAACTAATTAATATTAAATTAACACCTAAACTAAGTTTGACTTGCGGGCAGGGCCCACATGTCATTGACCCAGGGGGTCAAACCCGTGGTCAAAACAGGTCCAACTCGCCGGCGTTTAGCCGCCGGCGAGGCCAAACGCGGCGGTGGGCTTCGGAAAACGTCTACGGTGCACGGCTCGAGCTGCGGCTGGGTGCGTTGGATAGCCCTTGCTCTTGCGCGTCGGATGGAGGTGGTCGCCGGACCTGGGGTGGCCGGAGACGACGGCAACGAGCTCGACGGCGGCGACCGGCGTCGGGCGTGTGTGGAGAAACGACGGCAGGGGCCTAGGCGATGCGTGCGTAGCACCGTTCGCATCTACGTGCTGTGGTGAGTACGTTGGACGGGTGCCGGTGACCAAATGGTCACCGGAGCATCACCGGCGACGAGCACGGCGGCGGTGCGTGCGGGCAAGCTTCGTGCAGTGTGTTACAGGGCAAGAGGGAGCCAACGGAGAGGGGGAGGAGGTAGCTAGGCTCACAGGGGTTGCGGCAAGCACCGGAGCGAGCTCGGGGGTGGTCGGAGCTGAGCAGAACGGCGAGGGGGATCTCCGCGGCCGGAGTTGGGGAAGAAGAGGTCGGGGGCGTCTCCAGGGCGGGCGAGCGCTCGGGGCTCGGCCTGTTCAAAGCAGTCGAGGACGACGGAGACGATGGACAACACGGCGGAGCTCGGGGACGACGGTGGACGCGGCTTCTACGACGGTGCGATCACGGCGGCGTCGGCCATGGCGCGGGGAGAGCGGAGGAGAGGGACTGGGGGGAGGCGGAGGTGTCTGGGGGGTCGAGGAGGTCGTGGAGGTTCGATCCATCCCTCCAGGAAGGCGAGGGGGTGAAGCAAGGCGGCGGGCAGCTGCGTGGCGCGCCGTGCGGTCGCCGTCGAGCACCTGCCTGCCTGCCTGGCCGAGCCAAGCAGCTCGCTGGAGCGGCAGCTGGGCTGGGCCGGCAGGTGGGCCGGGTGGGCGCCAGGTAAGTGTCATTCCTATTTTTCTTTCTGTTTTATTTCTTTTGCACCTTTGTTTAATTAATAAAAATGCCTAAACATTTTTATAACTCATGACACTTGTCATACCTACTGTATATAATATGAACAATAGGAAACATTATAGTTCATGATTATTTGAGCATTTAAAATATTTTATAGCATTTAAATGCCCAAATTCAAATACCATATGATTTAATCCAAAGCCCTTGATTGTCCTAGAAAATTGTGCACCATTTTTGGCAGAGGTTTAAGACCAAGGCAGAAATGATGAACATTTTGAAGGGCATTTTGGGTACATTGGAAAATATTTTATCAAACCCTAGTTATTAGGGGAGGGGTGCTGGGGTTTCTGTTAATCCCATTTCAAGTTTCTTTGAAAGTAAACATGATGCACACTCTAGTCAGGTCCTAATGCAAGTGCTAGCTAGGGATGTGACAACTCACCCCCACTTAAAAGAATCGCGTCCCGAGATTCAGGTTCCTCCGGAAAGAGGGTGGGGTACTCAAGTCGAAGACGATCCTCCCTTTCCCAAGTAGCTTCACTCTCGGAATGATGTGACCATTGAACCTTGAGAAACTTGATATTGTGGCGTCAAGTGGTGCGCTCGGTTTGATCAAGAATACGAACGGGGTATTCTCGATATGTGAGATTGTCTTGGAGATCAAGCGTTTCGTGGTCCACTCCGCGGATAGGATCCGAGAATCAACGCCTGAGTTGAGAAACGTGGAAAACATCATGAACTCTGGAGAGGTGCGGAGGTAGTTCCAATTGGTAGGCAACTTCTCCTCGTTTGGCAAGAATGCGAAAAGGACCGATGTAACGAGGGGCCAATTTGCCTTTGATACCGAAGCGATGGGTTACCTTAAGAGGAGTAACCCGAAGGTAAGCCTTATCGCCGACTTCAAAAGTCACAGCCTTATGATGACTATCATATTGGCTCTTTTGGCGAGACTGGGCTGTTTTCAATCTCTCACGAATGATGCGAACTTGTTCTTCTGCTTCCTGAATCATATCCGGGCGAAAGAATTGTCTTTCCCCGGTCTCTGACCAGTTAAGAGGTGTTCGACACCTTCGTCCATATAGAACTTCGAAGGGGGCTTTCCCCAAGCTAGCTTGATAACTATTGTTATAAGCAAATTCGGCAAATGGAAGACATTTTTCCCATTCCATACCGAAAGAAATGACAGAGGCTCGAAGCATGTCTTCCAGAATTTGATTGACTCGTTCCACTTGACCACTTGATTGCGGATGGAAGGCAGTACTGAAAGAGAGATGAGTTCCCATAGCATTCTGGAAACTTTCCCAAAATCGGGAGGTAAAAAGACTTCCACGGTCTGAGTTAATCTCCAACGGTACACCATGAAGTGATACTATTCGAGAGATATATAAGTCTGCTAGCTGGCTAGCGGTAATACTCTCCCGAACAGGCAGGAAATGAGCTACTTTAGAGAGGCGGTCGATAACGACGAAGATAGCATTATTCCCTTTCCTGGACCTGGGAAACCCGGTAATGAAGTCCATACCGACTTTGTCCCATTTCCATTCAGGAATAGCTAGAGGTTGAAGGGTGCCAGCAGGCCGTTGATGCTCTGCTTTAACTCGACGACAAACGTCGCAGTTAGCAATGAATTGAGCGATTTCTCTCTTCATCCTAGTCCACCAGAATCTTTGACGTAGGTCTTGATACATTTTGGTACTATCGGGATGAATCGTGAGAGGAGATTCATGAGCCTCCTTAAGAATCATTTGTCGTAGTTGTGGTTTCTTGGGCACCACCAAGCGGTTCTCGAAGTACACTACACCTCGATCATCCATAGAGAAGCTTCTAGCAACTCCGCTAGCAATGTTCTCCTTGATCCGAGATATGCCTTTATCATACCGCTGGGCAACTATGATTTGATCCATAAGGGTAGGTTTCGCCACCAAGGTGGAAAGGAATCCTCGAGGAACAATGTGAAGGTTAAGCTTACGAAATTCCTCGTGGAGAAGTGGTTGACTTTGTTGTAACATTAAATTGTTACAATATGACTTACGACTTAGTGCATCAGCCATGACATTGGCCTTTCCAGGAGTGTAAGTTATTCCTAAGTCGTAGTCGGTGAGCAACTCAACCCAACGTCTTTGCATGAGATTTAGATCCGGTTGGGTGAAGATATACTTCAAACTTTGGTGATCAGTGAAGATTTCACAGCGATTACCAAGAAGGTAATGTCGCCACGTTTTGAGTGCATGGACTACAGTTGCAAGCTCTAGATCATGAGTAGGATAATTATCCTCATGTGGGCGCAACTGTCGGGATGCGTATGCAATCACTTGACGATCTTGCATGAGAATGCAACCCAGTCCTTGTCGCGAGGCGTCACAATAGATTATAAAATCCTTGGAAAAGTCTGGTGGTACCAGTACAGGTGCAGATGTCAGGCGTCTTTTCAGTTCCTAAAAACTAGACTCGCACTGTGGGGTCCACTCAAACTTTTTATCTTTCTTGAGGAGTTCGGTTAGAGGTTTAGCAACCTTGGAGAAATTCTCGACGAAACGTCGGCAATAGCTCGCTAAGCCAAGAAAACTCCTAACTTGCTTGACCGATTCAGGGGGAGTCCAATCAAGTACGGCTTGAACTCGCTCGGGATTGACAGCAATACCATTGCCAGAGATCACATGACCTAGATAGGTTACTTCTGGCAACCAAAATTCACATTTAGAGAATTTGGCATAAAGGCGGTGCTCTCGAAGTTTCGTCAATACCAGCCTTAAATGCTCGGCATGATCTTCCTTGTTCTTGGAGAAAATGAGTATATCATCGAGGTATACCACGACGAATTTATCCAAATACTCCATGAATATAGAATTCATTAACCGAGAAAAGGTAGCTGGGGCATTGGTTAATCCGAAGGACATGACGGTGTACTCATATTGGCCATAACGAGTAACGAAGGCCGTTTTAGGAATGTCCCCGTTCTTGATTTTGATTTGATGGTAGCCCAACCTCAAATCCATCTTAGAGAAGGCTGAGGATCCAGCGAGCTGATCATACAGGTCGTTGATCCTGGGAAGCGGATACTTATTCTTTATGGTGACCAGATTGACAGGTCGGTAATCTACAACAATCCACTCCGTTCCATCCTTCTTCTTGACGAAGAGGACGGGGCAAGCCCAAGGGGAAGAACTAGGACGGATGAAACCCTTTTACAAGGACTCATCGAGTTGTTTCTTTAGCTCAGCTAATTCTAGTGGTGCCATCTTATAAGGTCTCCTAGAGATTGGGACGGTTCCAGGGATAAGATCTATCACAAACTCGACATCTCTGTCAGGTGGAACTCCTGGCAGTTCTTCTGGAAAAACATCCGGAAAGTCACAGACTACCGGGATATCTTCGAGTTCTGGTAGAGGGCTGGCATTAAGAGAATAGAGCTGACGTTCAGCCATTCGGGCCAAGACATTGACTATCTTGCCGGATGGATGTGTAAGTTGAACGGTCCTAGTAAAGCAATCAATTTTGGCGTAATGAGTTGTCATCCAATCCATACCCAAAATGATATTTATGTCCGAGGACTTGAGAGCGATTAAAGATGCAAGGAAAACAAGTCTCTCGACAAGGATTTCATTTCCATGGCTTACCCTAGAGGTTTGCCACTTTGAACCAGGAGTTTGAATAACCATGGAAGTAGGCATGTCACAAAAAGTCATGTTGTGCAATCGAGCATAGCTGTCAGATATGAACGAATGGGATGCTCCAGTATCGAAAAGAACAGATGCCGGATGGCAGTTTACGAGAAGCGTAACAAGGACGACGTTAGGATCCTCATAAGCTTCTTCGGCAGAAATATAGTTGACATGACCACGTGCAGTGGGGATTGGCTTGACATAGTTCACCTTGCCGGTTGGCTTACCACGGCCAACGGGTTTTCCTGGCTGATTCTGGGGACAATCACGTATGTAGTGTCCCGGTTATCCACACTTGAAACATGTCACAGTGGTGGTGCGTGGAGCAAAGTTGGAGGGTGGACCTCCATAGGTCTTAGCAGGTGCAAACTGTTGGGTTGGACGAGGCGCCTCATAGGATGGCCTCGGTGTATACTTGGGTGGCAGAGCAGTGTTAGGAACCCACACACGGCGCTTCTGAGAGCCAGAGCCGGATGAGGAACCAAGGTCTCGAGTATGCTTGCGGGTGGCCTCGAAGTCGGTCTGGCCTGTCTCAGCACTGATAGCCTTGTTAACCAACTTCTGGAAGGAGGTGCACTCGTGCAGACGTAGATCTCGACGAAGTTCAGGGCTGAGTCCCTTGCGGAACCTCGCCTGTTTCTTGGCATCGGTGGATACTTCCTCAGGTGCATAGCGTGCGAGATTACCAAACTCGCGACTATAGCCGTCCACAGTTAAACGGCCCTGGGTGAAATTGCAGAATTCCTCCCGCTTACGATCCATGAGACCTTCTGGAATGTGGTGTTCACGGAATGCCTCACTGAACTCAACCTAGGTAGTGACTTGGCCAGCAGGACGCATAGCTTCAAAGTTTTCCCACCAAAGACTGGCAGGGCCCTCAAGATGATAGGCGGCGTAGATAACCTTGTCAGCTTCGGCCACATGGCCAGAGTGTAGCTTGTGGGTAATACTACGTAGCCAGTCATCAGCATCCAGAGGTTCAGTGGAGTGATGGAACTTTGGTGGACACATCTTGATAAAATCGTGGATTGACACCACGTCATTCCTCTGACGGAACCCAGTGTTTTGCTCTATGCGTTCCAGCAGACGGTTGGTCTCTCTCTTGTTCCGTTCCGCTTCAAGCATAACTTCCGCCAAAGAGGGTGGCTGGGGCAAATTTCCATCTCTAGCCCCACTAGCCTCACCCTGCTCCTGAGCAGCAGGAGTGTTGCGAGTGTTGACCATCCTAGGAAAACAAAACAACGGTTTAGACAAGGATGGCAAAAAATTTGACATAGAAGTGCAGAATGTAATGGATGACACAGAATGCAGAGATGTTCATCCGTACGACATGGTAATATAGGAACTGCTATATATACACCAGTGGTCATACACACCATACAAAGTTTTGTACAAGCCAAGGCTAAAGTACAACTGCGGTGAAAGACGATACATCCCATCAGAGGCATTCCAAGCTCCTATACATTATTTAACTACACCTCCGGAATTCAGTACACACTAAGTCATATTCCACAAGACGCGCAGACCTGTGGAAATACAACTACTACAATACTACTACTACCACGGACTAGCTCAGACATTCGCGTAGTAATCCTCGTAGAGATTACCACCGTAGCCTGGAAGTGGTACAGACGGATCTTGGAACTCGCGAGCACTCGAAGGCTGTGGACCATAGGGGCATGGGTGTGGTCTCGGTCCCGATGCTGGTGGTAACCGACGCCCACGTGGAGGTGTAATACCCCCAATGTCACGCCAATCCATGCGATCAGGCAGACGAGTCCGCACAGGATACAAATCCCGCATGTCCAGATATCCGGCGTGCACAGCAGGTGCAAGCCGTGTCAAAGTAGTCTAGTGAGCGGCTCGGGTGTTATACAGCTCCATTCGGAGGGCACGAACCTCACGGTCCCTATCCTCCAACATCTGAACAGTAGTCTGAAGCAGTGGCTCTTCATGAGCAGCATCAGTATACAAACCAGTGTAGTAGCCTTCTTCTCCGGGGAGTGAAGCTGGCATGTAATAGAACTCAGTGTTCAGAAACAGGGCATGCCTAGCACGGAGAATGGTCATCATCGAATAAGCGGCATCCTGTACTGCCATCTCGATGGTAATCCCGAGTCCATAAGACCAATGGATGGGATCATTTGCTCCGGGATATGAGGGGTATATCCGGACTGTGCAGAAATACTGACTTTGATTGAAATCCCGATACTGTTCCTCCACGGTGTATTCAGGATACCAGCGATAACCGGTCTCAGTCATCACACGGACTAGCATGGCCGTGTGACCGGGCACATTAATGCACCGAGTCAAATGAACCACTTGGTGAGGGATGCGGCCAGACATCTGAAACACGAAATAATGCAAAGGCATTAGTGTTTCTGGAAGAAATCGGGCAGCATAACAACTGTAAATGCTCAAACAAAGATTTGAGACATCATACAAATGATAGCATAGCCACTCAACAATTCCATATCAAGGTTCCGGGTTCAACAATCATCATACTCAAAGGATAGAAACTGAACTGAGGCTTCAAACCAACAATCCTAAGAGTCTACGGATTAGTAACACGTGAACCTAGTAAGGATAAGAGGCCTAGTCCTAAATCCCCGTAGAAATAATAGACAGACTCAGATCAGAAGGGCATAAGGTAAAGGAGTAAAAAGAGCCTTACGTTCCCTTCCACAATCAATTCCCCTACATATAACTAAGAATTTTTCTAGACTCAACATCGACCAGTTTGGCTTGAGAAACCTACAGGCAGTCCAGCTCTGATGCCAACGCTGTCAGGACCCCGATCCTAAGTCACACCGATCTAGCTGTAACACGTCATATCACTTTGCGGCCTCACGCACGGTAACCCCACGGGTGCCACCTTACCTAGCCCGGGACCGTTTGCGCATTTTGGCACACGTATATGATAGTGTCGCTAGCATCCATATGACAGAGAACCCGGGCCGACATGGCTAGTTATAAACCAAAAGTGGCACTAAATTACAGAGACAGGCATCCATGACCCAGCAACGAACGTGTCGGTCATCAACATATGAACCCAAGTCGTAGCAAGCTACATGGACTTAAGGGACAGACACAGGAACGAAGTAGGACACATGCCGGCCAGCCTACGTGTTCCGAGCAGTAGCAAGCTACCAAGGCTCATTGGAATCACTAGGAGGCATTTCCCTGTAAGATAGGCTACCAAAGGAAAACAACTAGGTGTCGGATCCCACACATACCAAGCATTTCAATCATACACGCAATATGCTCAATATGTGCAAATACAACATTGCATCACAACAGAACTCTATGACTCAAAGTACTTTATTTAAAAGGCTCCAAGAGCCATACATAACATATTCATACAGGTAGGGGTCACATGACCCAACACTCAAGTCATACAGTCATACAAGCATAAGCGGAAGCTACATGTCTGAGTACAGAAAACTTAGAAAATAAAACAGGCTTGGTGTAGCCTGACTATCTACAAGGCCCTTCACAAGCTCCAGATCACCGTCTGGGTGTCAAGCTACTCGTCGACGTCAACGTCTATGTAGAACCCATCAGCAGGGGCAGGGTTCTCCTCTGCAACAGTTATTAAGCAAACATGAGTACAAAGGTACTCAGCAAGTCTTACCATAGAACCTATCATACATGCAACATTATCAAAGGGGGTAGTGGAGTTTATAGCAGAATGCCAGCTTTGACCTTGGCTAACCTATACTACAACTCTCAACGGATTGCAAGATGTTATTACGAACACGAGTCCACTAATCTCCACATCAATACACTACCGAGGATCCTCTTCCGTCATCCTACGGAAGGGCCATCCACAACACTCACGCTTATCTTGAGGCTTTTAGTAGTATCCATCAACTTGTCTATGAACTGTAAGAGTAACCAAGTAGTTCGTACCGCGAACAACGGCTATTCGAATAGTTTGATAACCATGTAGGCGTGTACCTCTTCACACACGCTTCCACCACTTATCGCCGTTTACTCAGCGTGTACTCGGCAACCTTCAAGCGAAAGCCCAGCGAGGGTGTCGGCCACGACCTGACTAACTACTCAAGTCTCTCGTCCAGGTTTATCGCCTATTTGGGTTCCATCCGTGGGGAGATCCGGGCGGGGTGTCGCTCACGGCCCCAAACGATGTGTACAGGGTTCCCGAGTCACCAAACGGGCAACCGGTACAACGTGCCACGTACCTGTCGCATCACAACCCACCCCGAGGGTCAGCGTTGTGCACGACCTCCAGTAAGCTATAAACACCAGAAACTAGTTGCAACTCGTGGACAGAGATCAAGGGTAATTAATAAGCCGAGAGGGTCAATTAAGGATCCCAATGTGTGGTAGTAGCTGTAACTTGAACCACACATACATATCTCGGGTCCTATGGACGATTCCAATGAAACAACCCACCATGTACTCCTACATGGCCTTTCATCGATACCTTTACCAAGCGTATTCCACACTTCCTTCTCTTTATCGATAAGATCATTTCACTCTGATCCATCACCCAGATGAATTAGACCAGACACAACTCTAAGCATAGCAGGCAACATAAACAAATAGCATGGTGGATCACACATCACATGGCTCAATCAACTCCTACACATGCTAGTGGGTTTCAACTATTTACTGTGGCAATGACAGGTCATGCAAGGAATAGGGTTCAACTACCACAACAAGTAGCAGTTCACGCGCTGTTGCCTTAATGCAGTAAAGGAGAGCAGGAGCGAGAAGATTGGGTTGTATCGGAATGATCAATGATTGCTTGCCTGACAAGGTAGTTGTCGGGTACTGCTCTTCAACTGGATACGCAGCAGTATCCTCGGGAGCAGGACCTAACACAGGAAATACCGACGATACAATCATTAACAAACAAATGCAACAATATGATGCATGTTTATGACATGGCAAGATGCATGTGTGTTGGCTAATGCAACTAAAACCAGAAGGGTTTGAACCTATTTGAATCAAGGATTCAAATTGAAGTTCAAACTATTATTTAAATAAGTGCATTATCATGTTTTTGATATATACAGCAAGTTAACTTGTTCAAACATGCATGAAACCAGTGCCATTAGAAAGATTGGATTTTTCTGATCATTTTTCATATATAAATCTTTTCCATCTGAGCTATGGTTGATTTTATATGATTTTTAGAAGTTTTGGGTATTTTCTGGAATTTCCTGAATTATTATTAAATCTAAAAATCCCAGAAAAACCTTTACTGCGTCAGCATGACATCATGCTGACGTCAGCCAGTCAACACGGCCAGTCCAGGTCAAACCTGACCAGTGGGTCCCTCATGTCAGTGTCACAGCTAATTAACTGAGTTAACTAGAGTTAAACTAAAACTAATTAGCTGTCAGTGGGGCCAGGGCCCACGTGTCAGTGACTAAACTAGTTAACTAATTAATATTAAATTAACACCTAAACTAAGTTTGACTTGCGGGAAGGGCCCACATGTCATTGACCCAGGGGGTCAAACCCGTGGTCAAAACAGGTCCAACTCGCCGGCGTTTAGCCGCCGGCGAGGCCAAACGCGGCGGTGGGCTTCGGAAAACGTCTACGGTGCACGGCTCGAGCTGCGGCTGGGTGCGTTGGATTGCCCTTGCTCTTGCGCGTCGGATGGAGGTGGTCGCCGGACCTGGGGTGGCCGGAGACGACGGCAACGAGCTCGACGGCGGCAACCGGCGTCGGGCGTGTGTGGAGAAACGACGGCAGGGGCCTAGGCGATGCGTGCGTAGCACCGTTCGCATCTACGTGCTGTGGTGAGTACGTTGGACGGGTGCCGGTGACCAAATGGTCACCGGAGCATCACCGGCAACGAGCACGGCGGCGGTGCGTGCGGGCGAGCTTCGTGCAGTGTGTTACAGGTCAAGAGGGAGCCAACGAAGAGGGGGAGGAGGTAGCTAGGCTCAGAGGGGTTGCGGCAAGCACCGGAGCGAGCTCGGGGGTGGTCGGAGCTAAGCAGAATGGTGAGGGGGATCTCCGTGGCCGGAGTTGGGGAAGAAGAGGTCGGGGGCATCTCCAGGGCGGGCGAGCGCTCGGGGCTCGGCCTGTTCGAAGCAGTCGAGGACGGCGGAGACGATGGACAACACGGCGGAGCTCGGGGACGACGGTGGACGCGGCTTCTACGATAGTGCGATCACGGCGGCGTCGGCCATGGCGCGGGGAGAGCGGAGGAGAGGGACTGGGGGGAGGCGGAGGTGTCTGGGGGGTCGAGGAGGTCGTGGAGGTTCGATCCATCCCTCCAGGACGGCGAGGGGGTGAAGCAAGGCGGCGGGCAGCTGCGTGGCACGCCGTGCGGTCGCCATCGAGCACCTGCCTTCCTGCCTGGCCGAGCCAAGCAGCTCGCTGGAGCGGCAGCTGGGCTGGGCTGGCAGGTGGGCCGGGTGGGCGCCAGGTAAGTGTTCTTCCTATTTTTCTTTCTGTTTTATTTCTTTTGCAGCTTTGTTTAATTAATAAAAATGCCTAAACATTTTTATAACTCATGACACTTGTCATACCTACTGTATATAATATGAACAGTAGGAAACATTATAGTTCATGATTATTTGAGCATTTAAAATATTTTATAGCATTTAAAATGCCCAAATTCAAATACCATATGATTTAATCCAAAGCCCTAGATTGTCCTAGAAAATTGTGCACCATTTTTGGCAGAGGTTTAAGACCAAGGCAGAAATGATGACCATTTTGAAGGGCATTTTGGGTACATTGGAAAATATTTTATCAAACCCTAGTTGTTAGGGGAGGGGTGCTGGGGTTTCTGTTAATCCCATTTCAAGTTTCTTTGAAAGTAAACATGATGCACACTCTAGTCAGGTCCTAATGCAAGTGCTAGATAGGGATGTGACAATTTTGTCCTCATAACTACCTAAAAGTAAAATTTTCATTTAGTTCTTTTATTACTACCATTAATTGCACAAGGTTGAGTTGGAAAAATCAACTCCAACCTACCCATTTATTAAGTTGCCCACAAATATTATTAAGTGTCACATCTGTCAAGATCATCCAACAAATGTAATGGCATAGTGGCTCAAAATATCCATAACCGGGGACACGGCTAATCATGATTAGTTTTATTACTCTGCAGAGTTTTGCACACTTTACCCACTAGACTCAAACCGAAGATTGATACGTCTCCAACGTATCTACTTTGCCAAACACTTTTGACCTTGTTTTGGACTCTAACTTGCATGATTTGAATAGAACTAACCCGGACTGACGCTGTATTCAGCAGAATTGCCATGGTGTTGTTTTTGTGCAGAAATAAAAAGTTCTCGGAATCGCCTGAAATCAACAGAGAATTATTTCAGAAAATATAAAAAATATCTGCAAGAAGATCTGCACCGGGGGGCCCACACCCTGTCTTCGACAGTGGGGGTGCGCCCCCCTTCCCAGGGCGCGCCCCCTGCCTCGAGGGCCCCCCGATGCCCCACCGACGTATCCCTGGGTCCTATATATTCCATTTCATGGAGAAAAAATAAAGGAAAAAGAATCATCGCGTTTTACGAGACGGAGCCGCCGCCAAGCCCTAATCACTCTCGGGAGGGCTGATCTGGACTCCGTTCGGGGCGCCGGAGAGTGGAGATTGTCGGTGTACTAAGGTAGGGGTCCCTCAGTACCCCAACTTGTGCACGGGCAGTAGCAGCTTCCCGCGGCAGGGCCTACCACGCGCTCGCCGGAGACCTTCCTGCTCCATATAAAACCATTCAAAAACAAAGTATACAAGACAGAAGATCGAGACCCCGGCAAGTGGGGCTTGCCGGGAAGGCCGTTCCAGGCTCAAGATTACCTCACTCACGCAAGGCCCTGGCAAGTTTGCCAGGAAGACTAGAAGATTATATTACAGAAGACATGCCTCGGCGCTATACGCGCCCCGGCAGGGCCCGGGGAGCGACAAGCTTCAGAGCCCGACAAGCTCCCGGGCCCGGCAAGGTCAAGACCCCGGCAAGGTGCTTGCCGGGGAGAGTTGCGCTGTGTGCCCGCGCTCCAGCTCATCAGTCCACGCGTCGCCCTGGGGCCTCTCCTGGGACGCGTGGCGGACGGCTGTGCAGCCTGGGGGACACGATGGCACTCCACGGTGGTAAAGCCATCGCCGTGGCAAACGGAGACGCAAGGGCGGGCTCTTTTGGGGTCGACGGCGACGGGAATTAAATGCTCTTGTCCCCCACTGTCGAAGAAGGTAGCGACCACTGTTCATCCACTGTAGCTCCACTATTCCCGCACTGTTACAACTACCACCTCTTTTACATTTTTACCCTTTCTCCTACGTTGACACCTGTCGGTGACCCCTTGCACTATAAAAGGAGGCCCATGCACAACGTGTAAAGGGTTCGGAACCTAGATCGCTCATACGCTCGGTGTAGCTAGTTATTCAAGCTCCCAGGCTCTCCAACTCAACACGAACTAAGCAGGAGTAGGGTTTTACGCGTCCATCGCGGCCCGAACCTGGGTAAACTGCCTGCGTGATCTCCATGATCTGCTCTTCGTGCTCCCTCCGCCCTCTTACCGCACAAGCAAGGGGCTCCGGTCCCATAGGTGTTCGTGGCGGACAGTTTCCCCCGACATCTTTGGCGCGCCAGGTAGGGGGCGTCGAGGTTGTGCGAATCTGATCCGGCGTTCACGCGGGCGCATTCTTCATCAACCTCTCCAGTTTCATCAGCAACCTCATCAGCAACTGCGCCATGGCCCCGAAGAAGAAGGCTTCGGAGGTCGCAGGCCCGTCTGCGTCTCATCCGCCGCCACCAGAGCCAACGGTGGGCGGGGGAGACGCTGTCGGAAGGGTGGTCGCCGGCGAGGACACTCGCGGCGCTACCAAATCCAAGGACAAGACGGACGACCGAGCCTCGGTCTCCGTGGACGCGCCGCGTCCATCTCAGCAAACGACAACCCAGCAGCGCCATGCCACAGGAGGTGGCATCCGCTTGCTGGGCCATGGGCAAACCGGAGGCTCGCGGGATGCTCCGGACCACCGTCCGGGCACAAGTAAAGCGCGGACGCCGGGGCGGGAGCCTGCTCCTTCTAACGCTGTTAGGAGTCCGAGCATATCTCGCTCCTCGCACCGCTCGCCCCCGCTCCCCTCCACTCCAGCAGAAGCGCTCACAAGGGCGCAACTGCTCCTCGACTTCCCTCCAGCGGCAGACAAGGCCGAAGACTGGAGGGCGACCATCCAGAGCCTGATCGCCTTCGCCAACAACGATACGCCGCAGCAGCCGGAGACCTCGCGGCCACGGCAAGTCGAGAAGACGAAGGCCGACGGCGACAAGACCGCCGGGGGTGCAACCACCGTGCACTCCCCGCCGCGGAAGTAGAAGACACCGCCCCGCCGGAACAACGCCGACGATGGCTCCACGGCATCGTCGGATCCGCGGGCTCGTCGGGACCAGCGCCAGGTCCTTGACGACCGGCGACAAGAAGACGGTCGAACAACAATCGAGCGCCGCCGAGAAGCTCGGTGACAATCAGACCAGAGAGCTGGGAACGCTGTCGACGCGCGCGCGCCCGGTGAACCAGGCGACTTGCCGTACGCGGCAGGTTGCCCCGCGTTTACCCGCGAGCTGCGGCGCGTCCAGTGGCCCAGCATGAAGAACTTCAAGCCCGACGTACCGGAGAAGTACGACGGCGAGACGCACCCCTCGGAATTCCTCAGCATTTACACCATCGCGGTGCAGGCTGCCGGGGGGCGCGACGAGAAGATTTTGGCGAACTACTTCCCGCTCGTGCTAAAGCCGAACGTTCGTTCCTGGCTTATGCACTTGCCGGAAGGTTCCATTTCTTCTTGGGCAGACCTTTGCCACCAGTTTGTTGGCGCCTTCACGGGCGGCCACAAACCCCACGGCCAGGAAAGCGATCTCCACCTTCTGGCCCAGAAGGAAGGAGAATCCCTGCGCATGTATATCCAACGCTTCAGTCGTGTGCAGCACAACATCCCCGACGTCCACCCTGCCGCGGTTATCAGCGCGTTCCACCAGAACGTGCGTAACCGCCGCATGCGTGAGGAGATGGCCATGACCAAGATACGGGATGTCAGCGAGCTCTACGCTCTAGCTGATAAGTGCGCGCGCGCAGAAGAGGGGAGGAGACTCCCCGGGGAGGATGCTGGCGCAGGAGGAAGCGACAGCGACGACGCCGCCCCGGCGAAGAAGAGCCGGCGGCGGAACAACAGGAGGAAGAACAAGAAGGAGGTGCTTGCCGTCGAGAAGTCCGGCAAGGAGGCTCCCGCCAAGCAAACACAGGCTGGCGGCTCCGGCAAGGAGCCTGCCCCTGTAGCGGCAGCCGACAAGCAGGACAGCTCCGACAAGCAATACTGCAAAATCCACCGCACCAAGGGCCACGACCTCTCCAACTGCAAACGCGTCGAGTACCTCGTCGAGCAGCAGAAAGCTGAGTACGAGAGGCGCGACAAGGAGAAGGCCCAAGGTGGCGGAGGGGAACCAAGCAAGAAGCGGCCATTCAATGGCCGGGGAGGACGCCGCGGCAAGGCCAAGCAGCGGCAAGGTGACCGACCTCCCCGGGGCCGCGACAAGGATGAAGAAGACGACGACGAAGACATGGAGGATGAGGATAACAGCGAGCAGGAGTTCCAGAAAGCCACGGAGGTCATGTGCGTCGACGGTGGCGCCTCTCTGCACACCTCCCACCGCCAACTCAAGCAGTGGGTGCGCGAGGTGAATGCAGCAGAGCCGCCCGTGGAGTCGCGCAGGCTCCTCAAATGGTCCAGCACGCCCATCATTTTTGAACTTGAGGATCACCCTGACCGCACTACTGCGGTCGGGTGCTTGCCAATGCTGGTCTCACCCACCATCCGCAACCTCAAGGTCACCAAAATGTTGGTTGATGGCGGGGCCGGGCTGAACTTGATCTCCTCTGCTGTGATCAAGAAACTCCAAATCCCAGATGGCGAGCTCGAAGAGACCAGTTCTTTCCAAGGAATCAACCCGGGAAGGAGCAAGCCCAAGGGGAAGATAACTCTGCCGGTGACCTTTGGCGGGGAGCTCAACTTCAGAACTGAGCGCATCACATTCGACGTCGCCGATATCCCATTGCTGTATAATGGAATACTCGGCCGTCCCGCCCTCGCCAAGTTCATGGCAGCTTCCCACTATGCCTACAACGTACTCAAGATGCCGGGGCCGATAAGCGTCATCACCATCCATGGCGACAAGAAGGATGCGCTTGTCTGCGCCGACAAGATCTACCGGGATGCAGCAGCTGCGGCAGAGAAAGACACACTTGCCGCTGAAGCTCCCGGGGGGAAGAAGACGAAGACCAAGTCCGGCAAGTGCTCTGGGGCCCACTCCGGCAACCGCACCTCTTCGGAGTGCTGCGCTGCCGTCGAGGACGTTCCATCGAGCTCCACCGGCAAATGTAGAAAGGGGATGGCCGCTCCTCCGGCAACCAAGAAGGTGTCCGTCAAGGAGGACGGCACTGGTGGTACCTTCACCATCAGTGCCACGCTTGACAGCAAATAGGAAAGCGCACTCGTTGCCTTCCTGCGGGCGAATGTCGATGTGTTTGCCTGGCAACCATCTGACATCCCCGGTGTTCCCAGGAAGGTAATTGAGCACAAGCTTGCTGTTTGTCCTCATGCGTGGCCCGTCAAGCAGAAAGTGAGGAAGCAAGCCGTGGAGCGCCAAGAATTCATTGCTGAAAAAATCAAGAAGCTAGAGGCAGCAGGCCTAGTTAGAGGTGTGATCCATCCGACGTGGTTAGCAAACCCAGTCGTCGTGCGCAAGGCCAATGGGAAGTGGAGACTGTGTATAGACTTCACCGATGTGAATAAAGCATGTCCCAACGATCCATTCCCTTTGCCGCGCATCGACCAGATTGTTGACTCCACTGCCGGATGTGAGCTACTCTCTTTTCTTGGTGCATATTCAGGCTACCATCAGATTTTTATGGCCAAAGAAGATGAAGAGAAGACCACATTTATCACTCCATGTGGCACTTATTGCTTCATACGCATGCCATTTGGACTGAAGAATGCAGGATCAACATTTGCGAGGGTAGTGCACACTGCTTTCGAGCCACAGATCCACAGAAATGTAGAGGCTTACATGGATGACATCGTGGTGAAGAGCAAGAGCAAGGATACCCTGGTCCAAGATTTGGAAGAGACATTTCAGAACCTGCGCAAGATACAGCTCAAGTTGAACCCCGAGAAGTGCGTCTTTGGAGTCCCTTCCGGCAAGCTTCTCGGGTTCTTTGTGTCACAGAGGGGCATTGAAGCTAACCCCGACAAGATTAAAGCCATTGAGCAGATCGAAGCCCCGAAGCGCGTCAAGGATGTCAGAAGGCTTGCAGGTTGTGTGGCTGCCCTCAGTAGGTTCATTTCAAAGTCTGCAGAACGCGCCCTACCTTTCTTCAAAATCTTGAAGAAGGCAGGTCCCATGAAGTGGACTCCGGAAGCGGAGGCAGCACTGCAAGATTTGAAACGGTACCTATCCTCCACTCCAATACTTGTCGCACCTAGACCACAGGAAAAGTTGTTGCTATACCTAGAGGCAACCAACCAAGTGGTTAGTGCTGCGTTAGTAGCGGAGAGGGAGGCCGACGAGGAATCTGCACCACCGGCAAGCGAATCCAGCGACAAGCAGGGGGCTGCTCCGACAAGCTCTGGCCTCGACAAGGACAACTCTGCGCAGGAACAAGATGAAGTGCGGAAGAAGATGGTGCGGCGCCCGGTGTATTTTGTGAGTTCCCTCTTGCAGGGGGCTAGATCAAGATACTCCGGGGGTGCAAAAGTTGCTTTTCAGCCTCCTCATTGCCTCGAGAAAGCTGCGCCATTACTTCCAGGCACATGAGATAACAGTGGTCACTCGCTTTCCGCTGAAGAGGATATTGCATAATCCAGAAGCAACAGGCAGGATCGTTGAGTGGGCACTGGAGCTGTCGAGCTTTGGACTCAAGTTTGAAAGTACCTCAACCATACAGAGCCGAGCTTTGGCAGAATTCATAGCTGAGTGGACCCCGACGCCCGATGAAGAAGTCCAAGAAACAAGTGCACCCGTGCAAGAAGCGACAAGTGAATGGGTAATGTATTTTGATGGTGCCTTCTCGCTGCAAGACGCCGGTGCTGGCGTGGTACTCATCGCGCCCACCGGAGAGCACCTCAAGTATGTTATCCAGATGCACTTTCCCAGGGAGCAAGCGACAAACAACACTGCTGAATATGAAGGTTTGCTCGCCGGCCTCAGGATTGCGGTCGAACTTGGGATCAGGAGGCTAATTGTGCGGGGAGATTCTCAGTTGGTGGTCCGACAAGTTAACAAGAGTTACCAGAGCCCTTTGATGGAAGCTTATGTAGATGAAGTGAGGAAGCTTGAAGAGCACTTTGAAGGTCTGCAAATGGAGCACGTCCCGAGAGCTCAGAATGAAATTGCAGATGGCCTTTCGAAGTGCGCTGCGATGAAGTTACCTGTGGAACCAGGAACCTTCTTGCTCAAGCTAACTCAACCATCCGTTACACCATCAATTGGGCAGTCCAAGAAGAGGAAGTTGGTCTCCGGCGACTACTTGTCGGCGGATCTTCCTGAAACCGCCGCCAAGGTCCCCAAGATCAACGACCAGAACGCTGAGGAACAGCCTGCTCCTGCAGATCCGAGGATCTGTGCAGTTGAAGCAAGTGTTCCCGACAAGCCTCGCCCCGGCGAGCTTGCCGGGGGACCATCAGCTCCGGCGGAACCAGAGGTTCTTGCCGTAGAAGCTGAGGTCCCCGCAGCGGCCCTCATGCCTTTAGTCCTTGCCGTTGAGCCTCGGGCTCCGGCATGGGCGCAGCAGATCGTCCGTTTTCTGCAAACTGGAGAACTTCCCGACGACCCAGAAGAAATAGAGAAGATAACCAGGCAGTCAAGTATGTACCAGTTCGTGGATAACGAGCTATACAGAAGAAGGCTCAATGGTGTCAGGTTGAAGTGCATCTCTAGGGAAGATTGACAGAAGCTATTGGCAGAAATACACTGAGGCATATGCGGCCACCACATTGGCGCAAGGGCGCTTGCCGAGAAAGCTTTCCGGCAAGGGTTATTCTGGCAAGAAGCCCTCCAAGATGCAACTGCACTAGTAACCAAGTGTGAAGCGTGCCAGTTCCATGCAAAGCAGATTCATCAGCCAGCTCAAGCTCTCCAGACAATTCCTTTATCCTGGCCCTTCTCGGTCTGGGGGCTCGATATCCTCGGCCCCTTCCCCCTAGCTGTCGGGGGCTTTGAGTACTTGTACGTTGCAATCGACAAGTTCACAAAGTGGCCAGAAGTGGAACCAGTGAGAAAGGTGACAGCACAGTCAGCGGTCAGGTTCTTCAAGTCGATTGTTTGCCGTTTCGGAATCCCTAACAGGATCATCACCGACAACGGTACACAATTTACTAGTCGCACCTTCATGCAGTACGTCCAAGACCTTGGCGCCAAGGTCTGTTTCGCTTCTGTTGCTCACCCGAGGAGCAACGGTCAAGCGGAGAGGGCCAATGCTGAAGTACTGCGCGGACTCAAGACAAGGACCTTTGACAGGCTGCGCAAGTGCGGAAGAAAACTGGATAGAGGAGCTACCGGCGGCTCTTTGGTCAATCAGAACGACACCAAGTCAAGCCACCGGACAGACACCCTTTGCTCTAGTCTATGGAGCAGAGGCAGTTCTCCCCACGGAACTCGTATACGGATCTCCTCGAGTGCTCGCTTATGATGAGCTCGAGCAAGAGCAACTGCGGCAAGATGATGCATTGCTCCTCGAGGAGGGACGTCTCCAGGCTGCTGTACGAGCTGCTCGGTACCAGCAAGCCTTGCGTCGCTACCATAGCCGCAAGGTCAAGGCCAGGAGTCTCGAGGAAGGCGACCTTGTTCTTCGGCGTGTTCAGTCCGCCAAGAATTCCAACAAGTTGACGCCGAAGTGGGAAGGCCCTTATCGAGTGAGACAAGTCACGAGGCCCGGCGTTGTCCGCCTTGAGACCGAAGAAGGCTTACCGGTGAGCAAATCCTGGAACATAGAGCATCTTCGCAAGTTTCACCCATAAGGCGTGGTTGCCGTGATCCGTTCCGGCAACCACCTTTTGTACAAGCTTTGCCGTTGTTGCATGTAACCCTTTGTACAAAGCCGGGCGCAGATCCCGTGCATCAGTAAAGTTTTTGTGTTTTGCGCTATTTGCCTTTTACATGCTTTTCTTTGCTATTTGCATGTGTTATTTGGCATCTTGTGCAACATACACATCCGGTAAGCATTAGCACGCCGAAAGGCCATATACTTGTTTCCCTCTTCTCTTTCCTTGCCTCTTAAGCAGAAGGAACGTTCCTCGCGCACAAGTTTGCCCGGGAGGAAGGAGATGGAAGGGAAACCAAGTGTTGTTCAAGAAAGAGAAGCCTTACCAAGAAGCAAGCAATATATGAAAGCTAAGTTATTAGAATTTGAGCAGTTCAAATTTTTAATTTTTAGTTGTCTTCCTTGAACAATCACACTTTGTATGGAAAACCTGTGCACGGAGGAACCTACCCGTGGCTAGCCGCACCCTTGTCTTGTTTTCGAGTACGCTCAACGACTTAAGTGAGCTGCGACAAGTGTCGCGCCCTTGGTTCGTTTTCGAGTTTCACTCAACAAGCCGAGTGCGTTGCGACTAGCTGCGGCAAGGTTGCTTGCCGGTAAGACCTTGGCCAGCAGGCTGCTCAGAGTCCAGCACTCAGCGCTCGCGGCAAAGGCCCCTTGCCGGCAAGCTCCCTGGAAGCGTAGGGTGAAAAACATACAGAGTAGATGACCAAGACAAGGAAGATAACATTGCACTGATTGATCAAAATAAGATAAATATCTTACAAAGGATAACTTGTCGCAATGATTAATGAGTTCATAACACCCTATGCAGCAACGAAAAGAGATAAAGAAAAAGGAGGCCTAATCCACGCGGTCGCCCTCGATCCTGGAGATCTTGTTCACTTTGGCGATGATATGGGCGACCTGCTCCTTCAGCGCCTCCGTGTTCGCGTCGGCCGGCAAGCTGCGGAGAACGTTGGTGAGGTTTATGCCGGGATTGCGGTATACAATCTTCGTCAGGACGCGCTCCAAGGTTCCCGCGCAGAGCTGGCGCGACTCCTCGGCCAGTTGCGCGGGGAGCTTCTTCCGAAGATCTGCAAGGGCCGGCGCGATCCCTCTGAAGAAGAGGCTGAGCTTGGCGCTGTGAGGGAGGTTTGGATCCGGAGAGTAGATGAGATGCTCAACCTTCAGCGCCAGCAGCTCTTGATCGATGTTGGATGCAGAAGACACCAGGTCGTCGGTCCACACCTCGACGGTCCGGCGGAAGTTCTCGGCCGCAGTGTTGGCGCTCTCCACCAAGCCTCGCTCCCTGCGGAACTCCTCCTTCAGCTTGGTTTCCCGGTCCCGGACGGCGTCGAGCGAGTCCTTCAACGTGGAAACCTTCAGCTCCAGATCCTCAATGGAGTCCTTGGCGGCCTTCAGCTCGTCGCCCTGCTTGGAGAGGCGCACCTGGAGTTCGGAGTTGGTGTGGGCGTCCTTCTCGCGCTCCGTGTTGAGCGCGGTGACCCTCTCCACGCTCGCCTTCAACGACTCCTCCAGTTGCGCAACCTTGGCCGCGAGCTCCTCCTTGGCGGTCTCCGCGGCAGCCGCGGCGGCTTTCGCCACCTTCAGCTCTCCGCCAAGGGCCTGCTCCCGAGCGGCAAGGTCTTCCTCGTGGGAGTCGAGGTTGACCTTCCGTTGGGCGAGCTCTCCTTCTCGCCGGGACAGCTCCACCCCGGCAAGTCGCTGCTGCTCTTCGGCTTCAGCCTTCTCCAGCAGCCATTCCTGGTACTCCCCGGCGAGCCTCTCGCGCTCCTCCGCCACGTCGCGGAGGGCAGCCTGGTTGGCGGCGCGGAGCTCCACCGCGCGCTTCTCCATCTCAACGGTGGTCTTGGCGGCAAGGGCCTCCCGGGAAGCAAGCTTCGCCTGCCTGGCCCGGTAAAGGGCCAGGAGCTGATGAAGCAGCTTCTCCTCCTCGGGCCCTTCGCTTCCGCCGGGCGCCTCGACGATCTTCAGACCCGCGGAGGCGAGGACCTCTCCATCAAAGGCCTCGCCCTCCGCGGGGGCTCGCGAAGAAGAACCCCATGGCACCTGGATGTAAACGCCATTGGGGGCCTCAAGGTAATAGGCTGATGGCTCCTTCTCGGTGGAGGGGTCGGCGGCGGCGCAGCGCTCGACGCTCCTCCCGCCTCCGGGCCGGCAGTATGGTCGCCGTCCCCCTCCCCGGCCGCCGCGTCTACGGCCGGAGCGGTCTCCTCCGCAGCCGGCTCGGTGGCTCCCGCCGTGTCCTCAGCGACAGGGGCATCGCCGCCGCCGCCCTGCGCGCCCTCCTCCTCGATGACGATGACTTCCGTCTCCATCTGCTCGGGGGCAGGAGGATCTAGAAGAAGAAGAAAAAGTAAAAGAAGTTCAAGCAAATATCCAAAAAGAGACGAATCCAAGAAGACAAAGTTACGGAACTTACCTTGACGGACGTCGTCAGCGGCGGGCTCCCTCGCCGGGGAGCTCTGCCTTGGCGGAGTGGCCGCCCTCGCCGGGCTGCTCGCCCTTGGCGGGGTACCCGCCCTTGGCGGAGTGCTCTCCCTTGCCGGGGAGTTCGGCCTTGGCGGGGACGGCGGGGCCTGCGACTCCTCGGGAGCGACCTCCGGATGCTCCTGCGGTTGTGGCTCCGCCTCTGCACAAGACAATCAAGACAAGACAAAAACATCAAGATATCAGCACAAGACAAAATTCTCAAGCGCACCCGACAAGTGGAAGTATAGAACCCAGACTTTCGCTGGGGGCTGCGCTGGGGGCTGCTCCTCGGAGCAGCGCTAGGGTCCGGCAGGCTCGCCTCCGCCGCGTCTCCAGTCGCCGCGACGGGCGAGTCGTCTGCGACCTCGACCACGGGCACCTTGGCCTTCTTCGCCACTCGCTGGGCCAGGGTCCTAAGATCAAAACAGAGAGCAAAATCAGCATCAGCAAAAATCAAGATGAAGTTAAAGAAAACGCAAAACCTCAAATTCTTACTCCTGTTCCTCCTCGTCGTCGTCGTCGCTCAAGGCGGAGAAGTCGAACGCCACCTGAGGCGCGTCCGCGCGAGGAGCAGGAGGCGAAGACTCCCTCGGGCGCTTGGCGGTCCCCGGGGCTGGGGGCTGCGAAGACCCGGCCCCTGTGGACGCCGAGGCCCGGGGAGCAGGCGGAGCAGCCGCTCCGCCCTGCGAAGACCCTCCTCCGCTTGGCGCAGATGTGCGGGGCGCCTCCGTCGTGGCCTGCGCGCGGGTCGCTCCTGCCGTGGTTGGTGCGCCGGGCGCCCCCGTCGCAGCTTGACTCCCCCGGGAAGCTCGCGCTGCCCGGCGAGTTGGTTGTTGCCGGGGCGCCTGCGCCCTCATCCCCGTCGTCGCCTTGCGGAGACGTTTCATCGAAGACCGCTTGGGACTCGCCCGGGGCGGGGAGGTCTCCGATGACGAAGAGATGTCGTCGGCATAGAGCCCTAGAGACCCGTCGGAGTCTTCGGCGGCCTCGGCGTCCTCCTCCTCCTCCTCCTCCCCGGCAGGCTTGCTGGGCCCAGCGCCCTGCGCTGCGGCCGCTTTTCCTCCGGCGCCTCCGCCCCCTCCGGCGCCTCCGCTTCCTGCGGCGCCTCTGTTCCCTCCGGCAGCGCCGCCTCTTGCCGCGGCCTCGGTCACGATTCCGGGGATCCTGGAGTGCCTCAAAGAGGGGACCCCAGCGAGCGCGTCGGGAGGAAGTTGCAGCAGTCTGCGGATCTCCGCCTCCTCCGCTTGGCAGGACGCATCCGCAGCCTCTGCCTCATCGGGCGAGAAGCCGAATTCTCCTGCCGCTGCGGCTGCAGCGGCCTCTTCAACCCGAGAAGCTATGTACGCTATCTCCTGGTCGGTGGTGTCCCGTGTCAGCCCCTTGATCTCGTCCTTGTTCTTCGCCACCTCCACCAGGTTGTCGAAGAAGTTCAAGATGACGTCCGGCTTGGGCGGAATCCACGTGCGGACGATGCCGTGCGAGTCACACGCAGGCATCATGGCGCGAAGGGAATCCCGGGCCGTGCTGTTGCAGAGGGGCACCACTCCCCGGGGAGCTCTGAACCATTCTGGGTGGGCCGGGTCATGTTTAAAGAGTTCCCGGACCATCCCCTTCAGCTCGAGCGCCGTGAAGTTGAAGTTTAGCCCTGGGCGCAGCCTCATTATATCCGCCGCGTTGCCGTACTCCCATGCCGGCCTCTTCCTGTCCTGTAGAGGGGCAATGCGGCGGCGGAGGAAATCTGTGCCTACTTCTCTGACAGACAACTTCGCTACCCGGAGACGAAGAATTCTGATGAGGGCGACGTTGAGCTTGCCGTCGTCCGAATCCAGCTCGCTCCAGTCCCTGCCGCGCACGATGGGTGTTGTGCGCGGCGCGGTGAAGGGTTGCGGCTCGTCCTCGACTATCCAACACCAGTCTGCACGCCACTCCTCCCACTTTCCGCGGAGCTCCCCCGGCAAGTAGGACTCCTTCTTGTTTAAGCGGAAGACCCAAGATATTCCTCCGGAGAGGGGGGCGCCGGCCTCTGCTCTAGGGGTGAAGAAGTGCCTAAACAGCGCTACGTTTGGGTATATCCAATATAGTTTTCGCACATATGTGCGAAAACCGCCATCGTGAGGATGGCGTTGGGGGTGAAGTCAAGGAGATGGAGGCCGTAGGTGTGCATTATATCACAGAAAAAGTCGGAAAAAGGGGGACAGAGGCCACAATGGAAGAAAGCTGCGAAGAAGAAGTACCCGCCGGGGTAGCTGTCCTTGGCGGCGGCCGGATAGGCTCGGGTGCGGGGGTGCGCCTTGGTCTCCCCGGCCCAGAACAAGTAGTATTTGTTCCAGAGTTCCCGCGCGCTGAGCTGCGGCGAGAAGACGACGTTCCGCTTCCGCAACAAGGTGAGCCTCGCCGCTTGCTCCGATTTCTCCTTCTTGGTCTTCTCCGCCTTCGCCTTCTCAGTCTTCGGGGCCATGGCGGAGGCGGCGAGGGAAGGAGGACGAAGAGTTCGGCGGCGCCGCAGATGCGGAAGACGGCGGAGGAGGTTTGGTGGCGGAGCGCAAAGGGGATCTCTGGAGATGGAAGAAGAAGCTATGAAGGCGTAGGAGGGGAACCGCTCCTGCTTCCTCTGCTTTTATGGGGAAGTGGGGGACGTTTCGCTCTTTCCATTAAAAGAACGTGGCCACGTCCCATCCCACGACGCCGCAATCGACGCGTGCCGGTACGGAGGGACGCGGCGGATGCGGAAGTGGATTCGGCGTGCCGTGGGCCGCGCGTGCCCGTGCACTGTTTTGGGCCTGGCCCAACAGCGCTCGCCACCGTGTGTGGCCCAGGCCCGGGGGCTCCTGTCGGTGTACTAAGGTAGGGGTCCCTCAGTACCCCAACTTGTGCACGGGCAGTAGTAGCTTCCCGCGGCAGGGCCTACCACGCGCTCGCCGGAGACCTTCCTGCTCCATATAAAACCATTCAAAAACAAAGTATACAAGACAGAAGATCGAGACCCCGGCAAGTGGGGCTTGCCGGGAAGGCCGTTCCAGGCTCAAGATTACCTCACTCACGCAAGGCCCTAGCAAGAGGAGTTTGCCAGGAAGACTAGAAGATTATATTACAGAAGACATGCCTCGGCGCTATACGCGCCCCGGCAGGGCCCGGGGAGCGACAAGCTTCAGAGCCCGACAAGCTCCCGGGCCCGGCAAGGTCAAGACCCCGGCAAGGTGCTTGCCGGGGAGAGTTGCGCTGTGTGCCCGCGCTCCAGCTCATCAGTCCACGCGTCGCCCTGGGGCCTCTCCTGGGACGCGTGGCGGACGGCTGTGCAGCCTGGGGGACACGGTGGCACTCCACGGTGGTAAAGCCATCGCCGTGGGAAACGGAGACGCAAGGGCGGGCGCTTTTGGGGTCGACGGCGACGGGCATTAAATGCTCTTGTCCCCCAGTGTCGAAGTAGGTAGCGACCACTGTTCATCCACTGTAGCTCCACTATTCCCGCACTGTTACAACTACCACCTCTTTTACATTTTTACCCTTTCTCCTACGTTGACACCTGTCGGTGACCCCTTGCACTATAAAAGGAGGCCCATGCACAACGTGGAAAGGGTTCGGAACCTAGATCGCTCATACGCTCGGTGTAGCTAGTTGTTCAAGCTCCCAAGCTCTCCAACTCAACACGAACTAAGCAGGAGTAGGGTTTTACGCGTCCATCGCGGCCCGAACCTGGGTAAACTGCCTGCGTGATCTCCACGATCTGCTCTTCGTGCTCCCTCCGCCCTCTTACCGCACAAGCAAGGGGCTCCGGTCCCATAGGTGTTCGTGGCGGACAGTTTCCCCCGACAGAGATCATCGCCATCGTCATCATCAACCTTCCTCCATGAACAATTCCATGATGCTCACTGCCGTGTGTGAGTAATTCCATCATAGGCTTGCTGGACGGTGATGGGTTGGATGTGATCTATCATGTAATCGAGTTAGTTTTGTTAGGGTTTGATCCCTAGTATCCACTATGTTCTGAGATTGATGTTGCTATGACTTTGCTATGCTTAATGCTTGTCACTAGGTCCCGAGTGCCATGATTTCAGATCTGAACCTATTATGTTTCCATGAATATATGTGTGTTCTTGATCCTATCTTGCAAGTCTATAGTCACCTACTATGTGTTATGATCCGGCAACCCTGAAGTGACAATAATCGGGACCACTCCCGGTGATGACCATAGTTTGAGGAGTTCATGTATTCACTATGTGTTAATGCTTTGGTCTGGTACTCTGTTAAAAGGAGACCTTAATATCCCTTAGTTTCCAATAGGACCCCGCTGCCACGGCAGGGTAGGACAAAAGATGTCATGCAAGTTCTGTTCCATAAGCACGTATGACTATATTCGAAATACATGCCTACATTGCATTGATGAACTGGAACTAGTTCTGTGTCACCCTAGGTTATAACTTCTACATGATGAATTGCATCCAACGTAATTTCCCATCACCGATCCAATGCCTACGAGCTTTACCTATATTGCTAGTTGCTATTTACTTTTCCGTTGCTACTATCACAAAAACTACAAAAACATTATCTTTACTTTTATTGCTGCTACCACCGCTATCATATTACCGTGCTACTAAACTATCTTGCTGCAGATACTAAGTTTCCAGGTGTGGTTGAATTGACAACTCAACTGCTAATACTTAAGAGTATTCTTTGGCTCCCCTTGTATCGAATCAACAAATTTGGGTTTAGTACTTTACCCTCAAAAACGGTTGCGATCCCCTACACTTGTGGGTTATCAAGACTATTTTCTGGCGCCGTTGCCGGGGAGCATAGCTCTATTCTTTAAGTCACTTGGGATTTATATCTGCTTATCACTATGAAGAAATTGAAGGACTCAAAAACCAAGATCTTACCCTCAACTACGAGGGGAGGTAAGGAACTGCCATCTAGCTCTGCACTAGATTCTCCTTCTGTTATGAGTAAACTTGCGACACCTACTCCTGCTATTGAATTTGATATGTCATACGTTCTTGATGATGCTACTTCTGCTATGTATGATGAAACTACCTCTATGCCTGATAATGTGCCACTAGGTGAATTTCTAGATGAACAAATTGCTAAGGTTAGGGAGAGTGCAAATGTTGATGATATTTATGAAAGTGATGATGAAACAACTCCCAATAGATATGAATTGCCTGTTGTGCCTGAGGGTTATGTTATGGATGAAGAAACTGCTAGAGACTTTCTTGCTTGCAATGATAGATATGATCTTAAGAAGTTATTAGCTAAGTTGAAAGAAAAGTCCTTGAATTCTAGAATGAAACATGACCCTGCTTTTGCTACTTCTCCTATATGTGTCACTGATAAGGATTATGAATTCTCTGTTGATCCTGAGTTAATTACTTTGGTTGAATCTAATCCTGTCCATGGCTATGAGCCTGAAACTATTGTGGCACATCTTACCAAGTTGAATGATATAGCTACCTTATTTACCAATGATGAAAAGATTCGATACTACTATATCCTTAAGCTATTTCCGTTCTCTTTAAAGGGTGATGCTAAGACTTGTTTAATTATCTTGATCCTGGTTGTGTGCGTAGTCCCCAGGATATGATTTATTACTTCTCTGCTAAATATTTTCCTGCTCATAAGAAACAAGCTGCCTTACGGGAAATATATAACTTTTCTCAAACTAAAGAAGAGAGTCTCCCACAAGCTTGGGGGAGGCTTCTCCAGTTATTAAATGCTTTGCCTGATCATCCTCTTGAGATGCATGATATACTTGATGTCTTTTATAATGGACTAACCAATGCTTCCAGAGACCACCTGGATAGTTGTGCTAGTTGTGTTTTCAGGGGAAGAACAGTGGAACAAGCTAAATTACTATTGAATAATATGCTAGCCAATGAAAATAATTGGACACTTCCTGAACCAGCCCCTAAACCAACTCCGAAGAAAAGAGGTGTTCTATTTCTCAGTCCTGAAGATATGCAAGAGGCAAAGAAATCTATGAAAGAAAAAGGTATTAAAGTTGAAGATGTTAAGAATTTACCGCCTATTGAAGAAATAAATGGTCTTGATAACCCGACACAGGTAGTAAAGGTAAATTCTCTTTATAGATTTGATGAAGGTGATATTCCTCGTTATAAGTCTGCTAGCCAATGCTTAGATGAGTTTGACAATTTTATTGTGAAACAAAAAAACTTCAATGTTTGTGTTGGTAGACAATTACAACACAACGCTTATATGATTGAACGCTTGAGTGATTATCTGTGTACTTCCAAAGATGAACTGAAACTTATTAGTATACATGCTTCCATGGTCACCACTCAAGTAGAACAAGTACTTAAGGCTCAGAATGATTTGCCCAATGAATTAAATAGTAAGGATAATGTTGTTAGAGTTGTAACTAGAGGTGGTAGAATGACTCAGGAACCTCTGTATCCTGAAGGCCACCCTAAGAGAATTGAGCAAGATTCTCAGAGAGCTAATATAGATGCACCTGGTTCTTCTAAAAATAAGAAAAAGAAAAATGATAGAACTTTGCAGGCTTCTAGTGAACTTGTAGCTCACCCACCTGAGAATCCCAATGATATATCTGTTTCTGATGCTGAGACACAATCTGGTAATGAACATGGACCTAGTGATAATCTTAATAATGACGTTCATGATGATGCTCAACCTAGCAATGATAATGATGTAGAGATTGAACCTGCTGTTGATCTTGATAACCCACAATCAAAGAATCAATGTTATGATAAGAGAGACTTTGTTGCTAGGAAGCACACTAGGGAAAGAGAACCCTGGGTTCAGAAACCCATGTATTTTCCTCCGAAACCATCCAAGAAAAAGGATGATGAGGACTTTGAGAGCTTCGCTGAAATGATTAGACCTATGTTTTTGCATATGCGTTTGACTGGTGTGCTTAAAACAAATACTTATGCCAAGTATATGAAAGATATTATTACCAACAAAAGAAAGTTACCTGAAGTAGAAATTTCCACCATTCTTGCTAATTACACTTTTGAGGGTGGAATGCCTAAGAAATTAGGAGATCCAGGAGTACCTACTATACCTTGCTCCATTAAGAGAAACTATGTTAAAACTGCTTCGTGTGATCTTGGAGCCGGTATTAGTGTTATGCCTCTCTCTCTCTATACCATAGACTTGACTTGAGTAAGTTGACACCTACTGAAATATCATTGCAAATGGCTGATAAATCAACGGCTATACCTGTCGGTATTTGTGAGGATGTGCCTATTGTAGTTGCAAATGTTACTATTCTAACGGACTTTGTTATACTGGATATTCCCGAGGATGATAGTATGTCTATTATTCTTGGAAGACCTTTTCTGAATACTTCAGGTCTGTTATTGATTGCAACAAAGCCAATGTCACTTTTCATGTCAATGGTAATGAGCATACAGTACACTTCCGGAGGAAACAACCTCAGGTCTTCAGTATCAATTATATTAGAAAAACTTCAACTATTACTATTGGAGGTTTTGAGTTTCCTATTCCTACTATCAAGAAGGCATATGACATACTTATTGTTGGGGACATACATATCCCCATTGAGGTAATATAGTGTTATTCGAAAATTCTCCGGTTTCATGTTACTCGGAAAGAGTTTATTAACAAGACCTGATCAACCTTGTTAATGGATTCCTTTTGAAGAACATGGGATAGGTGAATGTAGATAGCACAAACCTTCTGTACCCTCCTTTTACTTTTTGTTAATTAGGTTAAATAAAAGAAAAATAGCATTATCTATCTATTTCCAGACTTATCCGTGCAATAAAAAAATATCCCGAAAATAAAAGTTCCCCAAATGCCATGAAAATGAAATATGATTTTTTCTAGAATATTTTAGAAAATATGCCACTGAACACACAGCGAGGGGAGCCAGCACGTGGCCTCAAGGGCACAGGGCGTGCCCCTGCCTTAAGGGCCCCACGTGGCCCCCCTCCACTTATCCTTTCACCCATGTTCTTCTTCTTCCGCCCAAAAAAATTCCCCAACCAGCTCAAACCCGAGTTCTAGCTCATTTTGCTGCCATTTTCAATCTCCTTGCTCAAAGAACCATTCACCAAACTGTTTAGGGAGATTGTTCCTTCGTATGTGACTCCTCCATTGGTCCAATTAGTTTTTGTTCTAGTGCTTTATTTGTTGCAAATTTGTGCTGTTGTCGTGACTTTGTTCTTGAGCTTGCATGTCAAATTTTCTTGGTCCCAAGTAGTTCTAATGCATGATATAGCTTCTAGGCACTTATAGGAGTTGTTCCTATCATTCTTGTTGAGTTTGGTTAACTTTTATTGTGAGTTACTAAAAATTTCAGAAATTTTCAAAAAAGGAAAATGTTAAAGAGATTGTTGAGGGGCTCTTCCAGTAAGAGCTCAGAGGAGAAGAAGAAAGAACAAAATAAGAAGCCCAAGTGTCATCTTCCTCGCATGGCGGAAGTTCGACCTTGCGAATGGCCTTGTAATAATTTCATGATGTCCGCCGGTTTTTACAAAGACTTTTATTGGATGGCGAATAATGCAGGCCTCGCCGACTTCCTCAACGACCAAAAAGCGTATTCCTCATCACCTCAGATGTCTTCTACCAGTACCAACGCCAGGCACAAGCTTCAGAGACTGAGCCAGAACCACCACTTGATCCTTCCCGTCAATTTGTTTATGGGTGGGATCTGGACGAGCTCACCAACCAGTGGCATCCAGAGGACACATCTCAGTACACTGGAGGGAGTGGCTTCGATCCGTGGCCATAGACCAACTTAGGCCAAAAGCCTAAGCTTGGGGGAGTACGTTTTTCTCACGGACTTTACTTTCATATTCACACTTATTCTAGCTGTCGGTGCTCACACTCTATCACTGTACCATCCATGCTTAGTTTAAATTCCTTTTTCTTAGTCTTTTTCATGTGTGTTAGAAAAACCCAAAAAAATAAAAAAAATATTAGTTCAAGCTTCTAGCTAGTTTACTTTCTTTGCTTGTAGTGGTAACTAAAAATGAAAACCTAAAAAGATTTCATGTTCTTCTTTTGCCTGTTGGGAGCTTTCCCGTGTAAATAGTTTCTTTTCTTTTCTTTAGGGGTTAAGAGTAGAAGACCATGATGAAATTGCTTAGTGGCTCTCATATGCTTTGTTGTGGATTTAACCTTGAGCCATATTACCTTGTCTTCTCTCTTGTATTATGTGTCTGCGGATTCCAGCTTAGTCCAATGCACGTGCACTATTATTATTATCCACACCGTTCGGTCATGCGAGTGAAAGGCAATAAGGATGATATATGATGAACTAATTGAGATGAGAAAAGCTGGTATGAACTCGACCTCTTTTCTTTTTGTAAATATGATTGCTCGTCGTTCTTGATTCAGCTTGTTATGAATGAAACATGTTTGCAATGACAATTAGAGATCATAGCTGCTTATGCCATGCTTAATTAGATGAGAGTTTATAATGGTCTATCTTGTGTGCCAACATGATATTAAAATGGTTGTGATGTGGTATAATGGGTGGTATCCTCCTCTGAACGATTTAAGTGACTTGACTTGGCACATGTTCACGCATGTAGTTGAAACAAATCAACATAGCCTTCACGATATTTATGTTCATGGTGATTTATATCCTACTCATGCTTGCATTCGTTGTTGATTAATTTTAATGCATGTTCATGACCATTGTTGCTCTCTAGCTAGTCGCTTCCCAGTCTCTTGCTAGCCTTCACCTGTACTAAGCGGGAATACTACTTGTGCATCCACTTCCATAAACCCCAAAGTTATTCCACATGAGTCCACCATGCCTTCCAATATGCGGTATTTACCTGTCGTTCCAAGTAAATTTGTATGTGCCAAACTCTAAACCTTCAAATGAAATTCTATTTTGTATGCTCGAACAGCTCATATATCAACTAGGGTTGTCTATATCTTCCATGCTAGGTGGGTTATTCTCATGATGAGTGGACTCCGCTCATCATTCACGAGAAAATGGCTGGTAATCAGGATGCCCAGTCACATGCTCAAAATCATAATAATTAAACAAAACTCCCCCAGGGCAGTTGCTTGTTTGGACGGTAACCCGTGGATTCGGCTGGCTGTGGAGTGTGCTTGTTGGTGGTTGGGGGAGTATAAACTTTACCATTCTATTTGGGAACCGCCTATAATGTGCGTAGCATGGGAGATATCGAGATTCTTGGTTGTTATGTTGACAACGAAAGCATACCGCTCAAAATGTTATTCAATCTCTATTTAAAAATCGAGCTCTGGCACCTCTACAAATCCCTTCTTCCCTCTGCGAAGGGCCTATCTATTTACTTTTATGCAGAGTCATCACCCTTTTATCAAAAAGCATCAGTAGGAGAGCACCTCTGTCATTGCATGTATTACTATTAATTTGCATTGAGTATGATCATGACTGGATCTCCTTTACCATGAATTACAATGCCTAGTCAGTCCTTGATCTATAAAGGTGCTCTGCATTTATGTTTTATGGTCTCAGAAAGGGCTAGCGAGATACCATCCTCTTATATCATATCATGATTGTTTTGAGAAGTGTTGTCATCGGAGGTTAATTATTATTGATTGCTAGTTGATTATGCCATTGATGTGAGTAGTCTTGAGACCTGAAAGTTATTGTGAATGTGGTTAGTTCATGATCTTATTGAAAACCTGAATGCTAGCTTACCTATTTACAACAACAAGAGCAAACAGAGTTTGTCAAAGTTTTTCTTTATCACTTTCAGTTTATCAACTGAATTGCTTGAGGACAAGCAAAGGTTTAAGCTTGGGGGAGTTGATACGTCTCCAACGTATCTACTTTGCCAAACACTTTTGCCCTTGTTTTGGACTCTAACTTGCATGATTTGAATGGAACTAACCCAGACTGATGCTGTTTTCAGCAGAATTGCCATGGTCTTGTTTTTGTGCAGAAATAAAAAGTTCTCGGAATCGCCTGAAAATCAACGGAGAATTATTTCAAAAAATATAAAAAATATCTGCAAGAAGATCTGCACCGGGGGGCCCACACCTTGTCCTCGAGGGTGGGGGCGCGCCCCCCTTCCCAGGGCGCGCTCCCCTGCCTCGAAGCCCCCCCGATGCCCCACCGACGTATCCCCGGGTCCTATATATTCCGTTTCATGGAGAAAAAAAATCAGGGAAAAAGAATCATCACGTTTTACCAGACGGAGCTGCCGCCAAGCCCTAATCTCTCTCGGGAGGGCTGATCCGGAGTCCGTTCGGGGCTCCGGAGAGTGGAGATCGTCGCCATCGTCATCATCAACCTTCCACCATCACCACTTCCATGATGCTCACCGCCGTGTGCGAGTAATTCCATCGTAGGCTTGCTGTACGGTGAAGGGTTGGATGGGATCTATCATGTAATCGAGTTAGTTTTGTTAGGGTTTGATACCTAGTATCCACTATGTTCTGAGATTGATGTTGCTATGACTTTGCTATGCTTAATGCTTGTCACTAGGGCCCGAGTGCCATGATTTCAGATCTGAACCTATTATGTTTCCATGAATATATGTGTGTTCTTGATCCTATCTTGCAAGTCTATAGTCACCTACTATGTGTTATGATCCGGCAACCCCGAAGTGACAATAATCGGGACCACTCCCGGTGATGACCATAGTTTGAGGAGTTTATGTATTCACTATGTGTTAATGCTTGGGTCCGGTACTCTATTAAAAGGAGGCCTTAACGTCCCTTAGTTTCCAATAGGACCCCGCTGCCACGGGAGGGTAGGACAAAAGATGTCATGCAAGTTCTTTTCCATAATCACGTATGACTCTATTCGGAATACATGCCAACATTGCATTGATGAACTGGAGCTAGTTCTGTGTCACCCCAGGTTATAAATTCTACATGATGAATTGCATCAAACGTAATTTCCCATCACCGATCCAATGCCTACGAGCTTTACCTATATAGCTAGTTGCTAGTTACTTTTCCATCGCTACTATCACAAAAACTACAAAAACATTATCTTTACTTTTATTGTTGCTACCACCACTATCATATTACTGTACTACTAAACTATCTTGCTGCAGATACTAAGTTTCCAGGTGTGGTTGAATTGACAACTCAACTGCTAATACTTAAGAGTATTCTTTGGCTCCCCTTGTGTCGAATCAACAAATTTGGGTTTAATACTTTACTCTCGAAAACTGTTGTGATCCCCTACACTTGTGGGTTATCAAAGATTGAGACGAAGTCTTTCAGAAGTAGTCACCTCCACCCCCGGCAGCCGGTACACCTATCCATATCTACATCTGCTAGCATACCTGGGCGAGGATCCCACAACCTACTCAACTAAGCCAGAGCCCATTTAGCTAGTGGTCGCGCATGGAAGCTACTAGTCATTAAGTCTGTCTGATCTTTTTGAGCCTGGGCAGCCGTCCACTTACATTCGGAGGGTATAAACCATGACGTTCTTGAAACCACCCATCACTACCACTTCCGCCCAGAGGTGAGTTAAGCCCTAAATTACTACTCAGTTAGTTAAATATTAATAATCCTGATATAAGCTCAATGTATACAGGAACCAACCCCGTCTACAATCATAACAAAACTATACCTACCACGATTTACAAAGACAGGAGATAGCTCAATAATATAGCTCAATTTATAACAATCCTATAATGCATAAATTTATAGTGTGGCATAACCTACAGTGCATAGGAAAACAATAGGTAAAGGATGATTAACATGTAACTTGCCTTGGTTCTGCTTCAAAAAGTCACACTCCTAACAATAGCTCACGTCGCACTCCGGACAATCTACACATTTCACACAATATAACAAATCAATCACCGAAACTCAAATAAATCCAAAATAAAGCCAACGGTAAGAAAATAGTTTTCCAATTCAACAATAGCAGCAAAACAACATGTACAGACCACCTACATTGCACCACGGTCACAAAGGAAAAAGAATCACTCGATTCCGACACACGGTTTTAAAGATACAGCCTCTGGAAGATTTGATTCGAATTCAAACGAATTCAAATTTGAATAGTGCAAACATGTGCAAAATTGGTACTGTGATATTCTGCTGGTCATTGTGAGTGCACAGGAATTTTTTTTTTCCTAAAAAGGATCTGTAGACTAAAAGATATAGCTATTTGAGTTTTTTTTGAGAAAATAAAATCTAAAAAGAAAAAGAGAGCAACAGAATTCGCCTGGGTACTATGTGCCTCCTGTTGAACTCCTGTAGTGACTGCCATGTGGCAATTTCCGATTGGGTGGACGCGTACTCACCAAGCGACAAAAGAAACAACAGCGGCAGCTCGGGCGGCGCGGGGCTTCTCCGGTTGCTCCCCGGCGAAGGTGATGGTACGGGCGGGTGCGGAGGTGTGTAGAGGAGTTGGTGGTGGTCTTCAACGACGAAGAGGACCTCCTCTGCGGGCGGTGGTGAGGTGAACTCCTGCGGTGCTCCGGAGATGGCGGACGAGCTCGTTGCTCCGGCTGCGCTACGAATTCGGCCAAACGAAGGTGTCAGGGGAGTGAGGCGGTTAGTAGAGGATCGAACGGGGCAAGCGGGGCGGCGGCAGAAGCTCTTATAGTGACGGAAATCTCGACGAACGGCGGCGGACGGTGGAGCTCCTCCGCGAGATCCAAACGGCTCGGGCGGCGCATGCGAACGATGAAAAGATGGAGAAGGGGCTGTGGTAGGGTTCTTTCGGGTCCTGGGCTAACGCGTGATGTCCCTGGCTCGCACGAGATTGACAAAGCGCGAGATCGATCCGGGCTCGGCCTCGGTTGCGCGGGCGGCTGCGCGCGTGTGGTGTCCGGCTCGGGGAAGGAGAACAGAGCACGGGGTGGGTCCCGCTGGCAGTGAGAGAGAGAGAGAGAGGGCGGGTCAGGCGCTGGTGCTGGTCGGGTCAGCGGTGCGGGCGTACCGCTTCACACTGGCTGCTGGGTGAGTTGGGACGCGCTGCGGCTGGGTACTGGACCACCCAATGCGCTACGCGCTGGCTGCTGGCTCGCTTTTTTTTAAACAACAACAGAAATAGAAATAAATAAAATAAAATACACAGGATAAAATCGAAATAAAAAATATCTACCGACACTGTAAAATAGACCTATCAATATAAACTACAGGAACACTAGTTCCAATGCTAATGCAATTTTGTAAAATCATTTTGATGCAATTGGCCACTCAAACAACAAATAAAATCACAAATAAAATACTTTTGAGCAGATGAAAAATGCCAGAACATATGAAATCTACTAGAAACATTATTCTAGACATTATGAACATTTTTAAAGATAGGGGAGAAGTCATGTTATCTCCATTCCAATAATTGCCTTTAGTTGCAAAATGATCCAAATATTCAAAAAAAGCAAATGATGCAATAAAAATATGAGATGCATATGAATGATCTAATAACATCCTAATTTAGTAAAATTGGGATGTTACAATGAAGATCGAGCTAGAGCTTGAACTGCACTATTTTTGAAATCTTTATAAAGTGGATTCAAAATATTGAATTCGAGTTTATATGGTACAAGTAGTTAATATCTAACTTGATAATAACCATGTGGTGTGTTGCGAAGATAATAAACAAATGATTGTTTTACTTGACAACAACTTTAATTGTAGATTATTATTCAAATAGAGAAATGAATTCAATTTTAGTTCATATTGTAGCCGGTAGTATACATTTGCGGTGAACTAAAATGTTCATTTCAGTATGGTACATGCATTATACACATAGCGAAATATTTTAATTTAACATAACACGAATTCAACGTATTAAATGACATTTATAGTAATTCATACAACAAAAGGGACAAGATACTCTCTTGTGTGCTGCAAATTGATTCTGTTTTGTTTTTTCGTTCGAGGGAAGTGCATATAGATTTGGTAGCATACTGTTCTTCCGAAAATTAGACACGCGCCTTGTTATCCTGAAATTTCAAGCTATCTATTTGTCGCTTTGTGGTCCAAACACTCCCTCCTCTTCAACCCGTGCCTTGATATCCTGAAATTACAATGCGCGCGAAAAGTCCCTCCTCCTGCGAAATCCCGACACACGACATCCATGTTCCACCCCTGAGCCGGAAGAGCCGAGTAGTTCAAATTAGTGGGGCTATTTTTGCAACTTACCCCAAATTTCGGACAAGTGCGTACCTAAGCCATGGTTCCCCTCCCCTCTCCTGTGTCTCCCCATTCAAATACCGGGGCCGCAAAAACCAGCGAAACCCCAGACCCCTCCGTCCGCCACCCTACCGCCGCCCTGCCGGAGCCTCTTCCCCGACGACCTCGTCCATAGCAACAACTCGACGTCCTTCATCCATCACGTTGGATGAGGATCCATCGTCGTCTCGTCCTCCACCTCCGATAAGCTGCCACGACATTCGCCTCGTCTATCGCGCCACCTACATTCCCACAACGCCATCTTCACCTGCAACATCGGAACAACAACTCCATCACTATTTCCTCGGATGAAGTTGAGGCCTAGTCGGCGCCACAAAAGAGGTTCTACACTTATCTATGCATTTTCTCATTGACTATACCTCACGGTAGTGCTAGTGCACGATCCCGAGCTACCATGGCGCACCTCCATCTACGGCGGCGGGGCCAGCCACTTCCTCCATTGCATAATTCCGCCATGGCGTCTGATGTCACTTGAACAACATCGGTATTTCCCCAAAGAGGAAGGGATGATGCAGCATAGCTACGGTAGGTATTTCCCTCCGTGATAAGACCAAGGTTATTGAACCAGTAGGAGGATCAAGCAACACTATGTAAATGGTATCTACACAAATAATAAATACTTGCAACCCGACGTGTAAGAGGGGTTGTTAATCACTCGCGGGTAATTGATTGGTAAATAGATAGATGAGTAATAGCAAATGGAACAACGGCAAGTAAAATTCAGCGAGGTATTTTTGGGGGTTTTATAATATAGATCTGAAAATAAAAGTTGCAAATAGAGGAAAAAGAAAATAGCAATATAGATCTGAAAGTATATGATAGGAAAATAGACCCGAAGGTTGTACATTTCAGTATTGGTGTAGCGACCACGATCCGAATGGACCGAAGTCTCTGTGTTCTGTGTCATCCCTGGATCGGTAATGCTAACACACACAGTACTTGAAGGATTTATAACAGAGTGGCAATCACACACTTATTACATCGAATCTCTCAAAAGAGAACTTATTACAAAATAATATGGCATAAGGCCATCTAACACGATAACAACGAAAGGCTTGGAAGATAAGTGAGTCCATCAACTCCAACGGCATAGATGAGTGCCTGACAAACGACCTAGCGCACCTTACTCTTCATCTGAAAAGTCTGCAACATGACATGTTGCAGTCGGAAACGGGTCAGCACATGGAATATGCTGGCAAGATAACACAGTAGAGCAAGTAACAGAATAAAGGCTAACACTACATGCATATATGGCTGGTGGAGGCTCTAAGGTTAAAGTTTTTGCATAAAGCCAATTTTTTCCTACAACAAAGGAATAACTTTTATTTTCACTATCATGGTAGTTGAAACATCATTGAGAAGGTTCCTCAAACTCAATCCCAATTAAAGCCGTCTTACAAAACTTTTATTTTAACTATCATGGTAGCCAGCCATCAGCAACTATTGGCTCGACGCTACTGGAAAACACCGGCGGCTGCAACCTTAGAAAACAGGCTAGGTTGTCCACTGGTGGTGGTGGTGGTGGAGGGTTGTTGTTGTTGTTCTGGTTGTTCTGATTGTTCTGGTTCTGGACAAGAAGTTGCATCAAAGTGTTCTGCTACTGGATCAACAGAGTGAGCTCAGGGGGAAACTCAAATCCAGGCTCACATCTCGGAGGCATCTGATGGGTTTAGAGGGAAGAGATTAGAAAGAAATGAGGTCTAGGGGAAAATTCACTACCCATATGCACATGAGACAAAGACAATCATATCACACCAATCAATTTCAAACAAGTTCATACAAAAGATCTAAACTAACGTTACAAAAGTGCTCGAACTTCTACTATATGTGGGAAACTACTATTAATATGATGGTCATCTAGAAATTTTGATCGGTGGAAGATTCCATGATATCTGCTCCAGCTTCTTCTTCATAGTCATCATCACTATCATCAGGGTTTGAGTCGGTGTCGTCGATGATGTTATAGTACTCAGATCGAATCTCCTTGTTGGGTTCATCTTCTTCTCCTCCTGGCGCGGGATCTCCCATGAATACTCCTAGCTTCCTTGTCAGGTCGTCATTCTTCTCCACAAGTATTGCGATTTCCTCCTCGTATCCGTCATGTGAAAACTTGAGTTCCTCTTCTAACTCCGAGTTCTTGGTTAACGCCTTCCTCAAATCTATCATGCCTGCGCACATCTGGTGCTCCTCTCGATGAATGTGCTGCTTTAACTCCTGGATGAAAGCTGCAATGGACATGTCCTTCTGTGTACTGATCATGTCCCATTACTCATCTCGGCGCCCGCATATCTGGTAGATAGTGTCCTTTAGCTCTAGTTTGTATACTTCTCCAATTCGTCCCATAGCAATGTGGGCGGCCATGCTCTTACCTAGGCTCTAGGTTGGTGCATCAAAGGAAAACTCTATGGGCTCGGTGACTGGCACAAATGTCCTCCCGGGAATTTGAACGTGAATAATCCATCGCTCCTCTTCTAGTAAAGTGGCAGTGTAGGTCCCGATGAAGCTTGGTATTCCGATGTTCAGGTACCTAGTGACTTCCTTCAAATGTCATCTAAAAGGTGTATCTTCATCCGGTTGGGTTAACTTGTGCCTTGGGTCCACCATCCTAAAGAGTAGAAAATGGAGAGGATTCAGAAATGAGTAGAGAAGAGTGACCTAAGGCTTATCTTAGTGGTCGTGTCCTACATTCAGCGTGTGCTCTGATACCATCTTCTAGCAACCATGATCCGAATGGACTGAAGTCTCTGCGTTCTGTGTCATCCCTGGATCGGTAATGCTGACACACACAGTACTTGAAGGATTTATAACAGAGTAGCAATCACACACTTATTACATGAAATGACTCAAAAGAGAACTTATTACAAAATAATATGGCATAAGGCCATCTAACACGATAACAGCGGAAGGCTTGGAAGATAAGTGAGTCCATCAACTCCAACGGCATAGCTGAGTGCATGACAAACGACCTAGCGCACCTTACTCTTCTTCTGAAAAGTCTGCAACATGACATGTTGCATCCCGAAACGTGTCAGCACATGGAATATGGTAGCAAGATAACACAGTAGAGCAAGTAATGGAATAAAGGCTAACACTACATGCATATTTGGCTGGTGGAGGCTCCAAGGTTAAAGTTTTTGCAAAGAGCCAATTTTTCCCTACAACAAAGGAATAACTTTTATTTTAACTATCATGGTAGTTGAAACATCATTGAGAAGGTTCATCCAACTCAATCCCAATTAAAGCCATCTTATTTAACGCAACAAATTAGTTTTAGAGTGATGAGATCAATCCAATAATTCAAGTACCAGATACTCAAGATGTCCATAACCGCGGACACGGCTAATCATGATTAGTTTGTACACTCTACAGAGGTTTTCCCACTTTTCCCCACAAGACTCGATCTCCTCCATTGGATTTCTCGCACTGCATGGTGTTTGAGAAACGGATGACCGACACACGGTCTTCCAGAAGCATTTACTCTTTACCCCGGGTGGACCCGTACACCTACTTTCCCCTACATCTGCTAGTCCACCACTGAAAGAGCTCACACAACATACTCAACTATGCCAGAGCCCATAATGGCATTGTGGCTGCACACGGAAGTCTCTAGCGTGAATAGTTTTATGATCCCTTTGAGCCTGGGTGGCATTCCATAGGATAATCACACGGTTCCTCTGGGATTTCCTAGGACAACACTGGATTCTCCAGGTGCCCTGCAACCAATCCACCCAGATGTGTATTAAAGTAGCCACCTTAAGTTGAACCATTAATTAACAATATCACATCTGTCATGGATACTCTCAAACCAAAATCCACGTCTACGAGCATAGCATGGCAACCTAAGCATAACGTAGAAGTAACTCATAGGGGTTTAATAATAATGCAGGTAATAGGTTCTACCTCAATCTACTTCCCATACCCAAAAGTTAAGAGATCCTAGTCATGCAATATGTGAGGGTTGCACTAATGCATAAATACTGGGTAAAAAAGGGTATGATCAAAGTGTTACTTGCCTTGCTGATGATTCGCAAAACCTAGGGACTTGTAGTAGCACGCTTCGCACTCCAAGAATTTTATCGCTAGCAAACAAAAGAACACATAAGCAACCAAGCAAAGATGCACCGGTGAAACTCAAATAAAAATATCTAACCAGAAAGTTCAACTAAAGAACTCCAGCTTGCAAAGAGAATCGAATAAAACGGAGCAACAAAACTCAAACTACAAAAGAAAAAAGATTGGTTTACTAGATTGAACTAAAGTAAATTTTATAGTACCAAAACCTTGTTCAAGTTGGTTAAACGGAAAGAGGTCTTCGAGACGAAGATCTAGTCACTTGTTTCGCCGGATTCCGACTAACGATCGAAAAGTTATACTAAATCGAAGATCAGGGCAGAAATCGTGATCGAAAATAATCACGGAAAAACCATGAAAAAGAAAACGCGACGAACATGCTAACGAACGCTCGCTAAAAGAAACTAATGAACGAAAATGTTTGTTAACAGTTCTAAACGAATGAACGTTCGCAAATTAGATCCGAATGGAAAACCGGGGAAAAACCATTCTAAAAAACCGGGGTTTAGATCTAGGTTTACCAAAAAAAACGAACGAAAATAATGCGGCAATTCTGACGCTATTCCGGCGAACTTCGGCGGCGGCGGTGGTGGCGGCGCGGCGGGCTGGGCTGCGGCGGTGGGCTGTGGGGGGGTGGCGGCTTATAAAGGCTGGCCAGGACGAAGTGTCCAGGTCGGACATGGTGAAAGTGCAATCTTGCCCTTAATCATATTTTGATGATTGATGACAACATGCATATATGGGACTAATCATGTTTATCAAGTATATCTCAGGATTATGTTTCAAGGGCGTGTGTGGATCATGAATACAGACAAATCTATATCACTCAAGAGTGGATATACAAGATAATAGTTTTTAGCTTGACTTTCAGTTTGGTTATGAGTATAGGGATCCCGCACTATTAAGAGGGGATCGGTGGATATCGTGAAAGGCTTGCTCAAAACATACAAAGTATCCTCTCACATCATCTCTAGTCTATCCATACCAATTCTAATTTTCTGTGCACCTAGAGCTGTGAGAAACTAAGCCTTTGTGCTCTGTTATCACCAGACGTTCGGCACTCTACGGACGTCCGAACCTTCACAGCCTATCGGACGATCGGCACCTTCCGAACGTCCGGTCCCTTAGCGCCTAACGGACATCCGGCAAACTCCAGATGTCTGGTATTCCTGAAAAGAAGCTAAATAGCGGTCTTCCGTTCTCCTCCGGACGACCGGTCACCGGACGTCCGGTCCCTCAACGCCTAACTGACGTCTGGCACACTCCGGATGTCCGATACACCTTCACAGAATGAAAATAGAGGATGTCCGAAACCCTCCGGACGTCCAGTCACCGGACGTCCGACACACTCCGGACGTCCGACAACTGTGCACACAGTGTGCTACGTGGCCTCGTTTGGTGAACCGTCAGGCTCCGGACGACCGGTCTTCGTCGGACGTCCGGTGCTACCTGTGCCACCGTACGTCCGGTGCTGACCGGATGTCCGACACTAGCTGTGCATTTTTCTTCACAATGGTCTGTTCTCTACTATGACTATATATAGTCTTCTTCTTCCACAAGATAGGGTTGACCATTCACTTTGAGCATACTCAAGAACACATTCACACTCTCTCTCCCTTTGATACACCAAATCTTAGATCCTAAAAGGATTTGAAGACATTTGTGAGAAGTTGTCCAATCAAGTGATAGATCCACTCCTTCCCCTTCTTTGCACCAAAGGAATTTGTGACATGAGCAAGTCTTGAGCTTTTCACATCGTTCTTCTTACTCTTGGAGGTTGGAGACTCCTAGGCGGTAGGAGTCTTTCGGAGAGGAATCAAACATTGTGATTACCCTCGGAAAGTTTGTGAGGGTTTGGAGGTCACCTAAAGGCCTACCACTAGTGGTTGGGAATCGCCTTCGTGGTGATATCTCAAAGAGAGAATAGGGTGAGACTTCATGGCATTGGTGTGCCTTCGTGGTAACTCCCACCTCTCTAAACGGTGATGTAGCTTCCCTCCAAGGAAGTGAACATCGGTATACATCCTCGTCTTTCGAAGTTTCGGTTATTCCTAACCTTAACTTTCTACTTGTGGTTACTTGTCTCTAAGTTCTTACTTGTATCTTATAGTGTTACCTTACTTACCTACTCATGTTATTAGATTAGCTTGTTAAGCATCTTACTTGCAATTGTTAGGCTCACTTTCCTATTCCGCACTATTGCCTAAAATTGCTAAGTAACAATTGAAATTTGTAATTGTACCTATTCACCCCTCCTCTAGGTCCATCTCGATCCTTTCAATTGGTCTCAGAGCCTTGTGCTCTATTCTTGTGGCTTAACCGCCCTAGAGCGAGATGAACCCCGATGGGTCTCCCCTAGTTGTAGATCCGAAAGACCAGGTCTTGACTTCTTCGGGAGTCAAGACCTTCACCTCTGAGGATCTAGAACGGGCCCTTGCTAAGCAAAAAGAGGAGCATGATGCTTCTCTTGAGGCCTTGGTCAAAATAAGGTTAGCCGCACTAACCACAGATTCCATGCTACCCCCTAGTCCGGGTGGCGTGGCTTCGAGGCAAACTGCGCCTATTCCTTCTCTTGACCAACAACCTCCTAATAGTGGTCTCTCTAGTGTTCCATGGCTCGATGCAAAACCTAAAGATGAAAAATCAAATTATAGGCATGGGGGTGAACCTCCCGTGCTTGATAAAAAGGCTGATTTATCTATGTGGAGAGTTGCTATGCAGGATCATCTTAGGTATGCAAATGATGAGATGTTGGACATCTTGGAGGATGGATACAACCCTGTTGATCCAAAGAACCTCACTCCAAGAGAAATATATAACAGGCATCTCAACGACACCGCAATCATGTTGTTAAGGAAAGGAATGAGTGAAAAGCAAAGGAGACCTTTCATACACATCACCAGTGCCAAGGACTTATGGGATAACAATGTGAGATCCAAAACCGGCACCTCCACCCTCCGGCTTGCGCAATATGAGATTGCCAAAGGTTAATTACAAAACTTCTCTATGGAGAAAGGTGAAACCCCCAACCAGCTCCATGAGCGTCTGATGACGCTTACCTCTGACATTGAGTCCTATGACTGTGACAAGACACAAGATGGATTCAAATTGACGAAGCGGTTCCTTGTGGACAAGTTGCTACATGCTCTTGCTCCGTATCATCATTAAATGGTGTGGGACATAAAGCAACACCATGGATTCAAGGAAATGACTCCAGATGACATCATATCCACCTTTCAACTATTTGAAGAATCCAAGGCAAATGCTATAAGACATCTTGCTATACATGGAAATTCATCTTCCGTGACCAACTTAGCCTTGAAGGCTAAAACTGTATGTGAAGAAGAATAAAGTAAAGAAGAAGATTATGAAGAAGGTGATGAAAGTGACTCTGATGAGGGACCCTCATATGAAGACATTGCTCTCTTTGTGAAGAAGTTTAGCGCGGGAAAATTCAAAGGAAGATTTCAAAAGAAGAAGGTCCGAAGTTGTTACAACTGTCACAAGACGAATCACTTCTCCAATGAGTACCCATATGAGAAGAGAGAAGATAAGCGCAGATTTCCCAAGAACTTTGTAAAGAAGAAATTGCCAAACCCTGTGAACTCCAAGCTTAAGAAGAGAGATGGAAGGGCCATGATTGCCCAAGAAGATTCCGATCCCAATGATGTTGGAGGTGTTGCAGGTATTGCTCAAAACACCTTGAGACTAGTCAACAAAAGTGGTGAGGTTGTCACCTACAACTACACGAAAGACTACAAGGGCAACGCTCACAAGTGTTTGATGGCCAAGGCCATCATTGAGGACCATGAGCAACAAACCTCTTCAGACAAAGTTAAGGTAACCTCTCGTTCGGATCTCCTCTTTTCACTCTGCCTACTCCTAATGATGAATACCTTGATGCGGAGGATAATCATGAGGATAATGATGAGAATGATCCTATGTATGCTAAACTAGAAAACTTTATGTGTTCCCTTAAAGGAAAGAAACTCACTATGTTTTGTATGCTTATGGAGATGGTGAGTAAGCACACCGTCACCATTAAGGAACTCGAAACCCTCGTCAAGGAAAAGGAAAAATATGAAATCCTTGAGCGGAAAGTCCTATATGAGGAAGCAAAAAATGATGAACTATGCATAAAAATTGGTAAAAACATTGATGAACATGCCAAGAAACTTTCTTCCTTGGAAAAGGTTGAAAGCTCTTTGAAGGAGTTGATGAATGATAAGAGTAAACTTGTGAGGTCTCATGCTACTCTCTCTAAGGATTGTGAGCTTCTATCCGTGTCTCTTAAGACTAAGGAAGATGAGATCACCCTTCGTACAAAGAGCTTTGAGACACTGAAACTTACTTATCTCAAAACTCTAGCCAAGGCTTACTCCTCTCCTATTATAAATGTTGATGCATGTTGTCGGGGGAAACTGTCCACCATGAGCACCTATGGGACCGGAGCCCCTTGTCGTTGCGGTGAGGGAGCGGAGGGAGCACGAAGAGCAGATCGTAGAGCACACGCGGGCAGTTTACCCAGGTTCGGGCCGCGATGAACGCGTAAAACCCTACTCCTGATTAGATTGCATTGGATGTGGGAGCTCGAGAGCTTGAAGAACTAGCTACACCGAGCGAATGAGTGATCTACGTTCCGAACCCCTTCTACGTTGTGCATGGGCCTCCTTTTATAGCTCAAGGGGTCACCGACAGGTGTCAATGTAGGAGAAAGGGTAAAAATGTAATAGTGGTGGTAGTTGTAATAGTGCTGGAATAGTGGAGCAACAGTGGATGAACAGTGGTCACCACCTACTTTGACAGTGGGGGACAAGAGCATTTAATGACCGTCGCCGTCGACCCCAAAAGCGCCCGCCCTTGCGTCTCCGTTTGCCACAGCGATGGCTTTATCACCGTGGAGTGCCACCGTGTCCCCCAGGCTGCACAGCCATCCGCCACGCGTCCCTGGAGTGGCCCCAGGGCGACGCGTGGTTCGATGAGCTGGAGCGCGGGCACACAGCGTAACTCTCCCCGGCAAGCACCTTGCCGGGGCCTTGACCTTGCCGGGCCCGGAAGCTTGTCGGGCTCTGAAGCTTGTCGCTCCCCGGGCCCTGCCGGGGCGCATGCTGCGCCGAGGCATGTCTTCTGAAATGTGATCTTCTAGTCTTCCTGGCAAGCTCCTCTTGCCAGGGTCTTGTGCTAGTGAGGTAATCTTGAGCCTGGGACGGCCTTCCCGGCAAGCTCCACTTGCCGGGGCCTCAATCTTCTGTCTTGTATACTTTGTTTTTGAATGGCTTTATATGGAGCAGAAAGGTCTCCGGCGAGCACGTGGTAGACCCTGCCGCGGGAAGCTGCTACTGCCCGTGCACAAGTTGGGGTACTGAGGTACCCCTACCTTAGTACACCGACACATGTACTACTAACGCAAGTTGTGATCTAGCATCTATTTGTGAGGAGAATCGATTTATAAAAGAACAACTTGAGAAAGGACTCATGACATGTGCTCAAGGACAAAAGAACAATAATGAAGTATTGAGCTGACACAATGAAGTTTTCACAAAGGAAGGACTTGGGTACGACCCAAGCACAAGCAAGACGAAAACATCCACTCAAAAGTGCACCACTTCACTCAAGGAGACATTTGTACATGAAGGGCTGCACCGGAGACTGCAAATTGCTCTACGATTTCATGGAAGCCATTCAACCATTTATGAGCATTGTGTTTGGTGGAGGAACAAAAGGACAGGTACTTGTATTGGGTAAGGTGGGTATCACAAATGACATGTCACTTGCAAATTTCATGCTTGTCCAATCTCGTAAATATCACTTACTTTCCGTTCGTCAATTGGCTTCTGTTGGTTATGATACACTATTTGGACTAACGGATGTGAAAGTCTTTAAGAGAGATACTCTTGAAGTGGCCTTTGTTGGAAAGTTGGATGGAAACCTTTACACGGTTGATTTCTCGAAAGAGAGTACCTTCCATGCAACTTGTCTAATGGCCAAAGCCGACAAGGGATGGCTATGGCATCGCCGGCTAGCCCATGTGTCAGGGTTTTGGGACGACATATGCCAAAGGATGGCTTATCATGCATGGGGTCAAAAGAACGTTGCCGGGCTCGGGAAGCGGGATAAAGCGATACTTAGGACGCCTACGAATCTTACCCAGTTTCGGGGCTCTCCGAGGAGATAACACCCCTAGTCCTGCTCTGTGGGGGCTCCGCCTCATCACTGATCGCACTAGAGTGGTTACAGGGTTGCTCCTTAAGCTGTGATGTATGAAGGAAGAAGATGAACAAGGCTAGCTCACCTCCTCTCTCTTCTATCTAGGGTTCTTGTCTAGTAAGCTTCTAATAGCCAACTATCCAGCCCTCAACATGGAGGACCCTGGGGGTTTATATAAGCCTACCCCCCAGGGGTACAATGGTAATCTTGACGGCGTGGTCCCCAGCCGTCAGTGTATTCTAGCACCGGCCTCGCCGCCTGCGGGCCCCTCGTGATTGTCTTTCACTATGGGGGTGCTATTGCTGACGACGGCCACCTCGGGAAGGGGATGGCTATAGTGCCATCGTCCCTCGCCGTATGCTGCCGCCTCGCCCCGTCCCGTCATCTTGATGAGGCTCGGACTTCCAGGGCGGGGGTGCTGTTTGCTACCAGAAGGCCGTCTCCCCTGGTCGCCTGCCAGAGGCGGTTCGTTCTTGAGCTTGCTCGCTGACCGATGGGGCCAGCCGCCTGCTGGCCCCGCCGTTTGTGGGTAGTGGGATTGTGGCTTCCTCTAACCGCTGCTTGGTCACAAGCCTCGTGGCTACAGTGACCCTCCGTTTAGTGGATATTCATAAGGTACACGGCCACTGTAGCCACTTCCTTACAGATCTTCTAAGGACATGTTCTCCTATAGCCATGCCCCCGCCCCGCCGGGACCCACCTCAGTGTGTTCCCTGAGGGTGGAGCACAGGGCCGTCTGCTGGCTGGTGGTGTTTGGTGTTGCCGTCTATTGGGTTCCTGCCGCCTGCTGGCAGCCGGTTCCTGGGGCAGGCTACCCCAGGAGGCGGCTCAAAGAGCAAACGGTCGCGGTAGACCAAGCGGCCGTTATTTGTCTTAAAATACCAAGGGCAGGCGCTTAGGGTACCCATGGTCAATATCTCCGACAGTAGTTCCCGAAGCTGGTGGAACTCCGATGTGGATGATTAAGATGCCGAGGGGTTCCAGCAGCTTCTCCCCCAGGCTAGCTTGTCGCTTGTCTCTTGTCTGCCTCAGGAGTCCGTCTGCCACCAGCCGGCTCTGCGCTGCAGGAGCCGGCCTCTGGCAGCCGTATCGCCGTCTTGGAATCTTTGGAGAGAAGGCGCCGCCTGGTCAGCGGTCAGTCGAACGGACCCGCGGACCGTTGGCAGCGCCCACGCGTCACCGCCCTGTCGCGTCGGCCTGCCAGCCCACGCGCGTGACAGGACGTAACAGTGGGCCGGGGCCCGCTACTAAGGACCTCGGACCCCGCGCGGATCCACAGTAGCAGAGGTAATCGATTACCCTCCCATGCGCATTAAATGCACGCGGATTAGGCGCGAGAAAATAGGGGGTCATGCGGGACGTGGGGTGGTTAAACCCATGCCTGCCCCCTCGCCTTCGTCGCCGGGGCCTATATATAGGCCGGGGGAGAGGGTTGGCGCTATTCTCGCGCTCACTCTCCCCCATCCTTCGTCTTCTTCCTTGCTTCTCCTTGCCGCGGTCACAGCTAAAAACCGTCCGAGCCATGGCCGCTCCAGCGCCCACCCGACACCACGGCCAGTGGGATGGTAGCGAGGTCGTGCAAGACCACATAGATGTCCTCCGTCGGTCGCGGAAGCTGCCACCGGCCGACAAGGTCGCCGTGCGCCTGGCGCCGGTGACGGAGATCAGGCTCGCCCCGCAACCAGGCGAACGGGTCGTCTTCTGCTCGCACTTCCAGTGCGGGTTCGGCCTGCCGGCGAGCGGCTTCTTCCGCTCTTTTCTCGACTTCTTCCATATCCAACCGCACCACCCCACGCCGAACACGATAACCACCATTTCTTCCTTCGTCGTCCTCTGCGAGGCCTTTCTTGGCATCGTCCCCACCGTCGAGCTCTGGACGGAGCTCTTCTGCGTGAAGTTGGGCACCGCCATACATAACGTGGCTGCTCAGTGCGGGGGATGTATCACCGTGAAGCGCTCCGGGGCGAGGAACTTCTTTCCGCCGCCGAAACTCGTTGGGTCGGTGAAGCAGTGGAAGAAGACGTATTTTTACGTCTCCAATGTCGACCTCGAGGAGGATCTCATCTGTCTGCCGGAGTGGGTGCCGGGGCCGCCTGCTGAGCCTCGGGACTCTTGGAAGACCCGGCCCGTCGGCCTGACCGAAGGCGCCTCCGTCGCCGTGCGCCGTCTCCGGGAGCTGAGAGACGACAAAGGCCTGGAGTTTGCGGATCTGCTCCTGACGTTCGCCGAGCGCCGGGTGCTGCCGCTGCAAGGCCGGCCCCACCTCATCTGTGATATGAGCGGGCGCCGGGACCCCAGCCGGACCTGCACCAAGCCCCTACCGCACAGGGAAGTGGCCCGGCTGGTGAACCACATCTCCAGCTGCCAGGTCCCCGACGCAGGCTGGACCTTTAGCAAGGCCCCGTACAGCCGCGACAACCAGCCGCCCGCAGTAAGTTTTTGTCCTTCTATTTTCTTTCTTCTTTGTCCGGCTGCCGTAGCCGTCTGGTGCTGACACCCGGCTCAGATCTTCCCAGGCCAGCCGGCGCCGGGCTCCGAGCAACCGGGCCGCCCCCTCGAGCAGGATCGCTCCCAGAGCGATACGAGTGACCCCGAACTTGGGGCCGCCGCCGCCATGGAGGAGGAGGAGGTGACAGGCGGCGGAGGCCAGCCAGAAGGCGGCCTAGAGAACTGGCCGGACGACAACGAGGAGATGGAGGAGCCGCCCGTCTGTGCCAGCCAGCAGGCGGGGCCGTCTAGTGCAGCCGGCGGCGGGAAACGGCGGTCCACGTCAGGGCCGACTGGCGTACCGCCCAAGAAGCTTCGGCTGTCGACTGCCGCCACGAGGCTTCAGGAGGCAGCCGCCAAGGCGAACATGCCGAAGAAACCCAAGGCCAGTCCACTCGTGTCCGGGTAAGTATTCTTCATTCTTTCTTTGCGTCTTGTTCTTCTTTCACGGCTGACTCTTTCTTGATTCTTTGCTTCTTCTGGACGTCTGCACAGCGCGCCGCTCTCCCTCTCGCGGGTGCCGGCGGGCTCTGTGGTAGCAGGCCCAGATGCCCCTCCTGTGCCTCCCCGCGTGGATCCTGCCGCCGCGCTCCGGGAGGCGACAGAGAGGAACGCCCGTGAGGCACGCGCGGAGCGCGAGGCCGCGCAGCATGAGCGGGCGGCAGCCGATGCCGCCGCCCAGGTGGAGGCCGAAACCGCCAAGAAGGCCGAGGCAGACGCCGCCCACGCTCGAGAGCGGGGGAAGGGCCCCCAGCAACTGGCGGGCCACGTCGACCGCCCGGCGCCAAGGTCCCAGGAGCCGTCCGCCCAGACATCGGCCGCTGATGAGCAGCCGGCTTCGGGCGACGGAGGCGATGAGTGCATCATCTTGGAGACGCCGCCACAACCCCCAGTGCCGCCTGCTGGGGAGCCGGGCAACCGGCCGGTGGGGACGGAGGTGCCGCCGGTTGGGGGCACGCTGGTGGTTGGCCCGCAGCCGGCCCCCCGAGGCCCAACCCGCTGGCGCCTTGCGAGGGCGGTCTCCATGCCCCAACAGGTGGAGGTCGGCGGGGCCAGCTCGTCCACGGCGGAGAACAAGGCGACCAGCGCGGCGCCATCGAGCTGGAGATCCGGAGGAGGCGGCGCGTGGCTCGTCGCGTCTTGGGACGTCTTGGACCGCATGAACTCTTGGGCAGTGTCGTGTAGACGGCGATGCAGGAGTTCATTGCGACGCGGTCCTCCATTCGGGTAAGTGTGTTATTAATTTCCTCTGTTTTTATTCCTTCAATTTTTTCCGTGGGGGCGAGTCAGCGCACCCACTTGGTGTAGTCCCCGAGTTCCGAGCCAGCTGCTGAGCAGGCAGCTTGGAACTCCAAAGTGTTCACCCAGATCTGACCTTGCTTCTTGTTGCAGGAGTACCACAACCTCCGTGTGGCCTCCTACAACGCGCATCGGCAGGAGCTGGTGTAGCTGCAGACTGCCCTGGCAGACAGCCGAGGTGAGTGTTTCTTCTTTTCCTTGCGGGGGCGCGTCAGCGCACCCGCTGGGTGTAGTCCCCGAGTTCCGAGCCGGCTGCTGACTAGGCGGCTTGGAACTCCAAGGTTGTGTCTTCTGCTGCCGACCCTTGTTCTTTTTCTTTCTCTCCTGCCAGCGGCCGCAGCCAGCTGGGCGAGGCCTAGACGGAGCTGGCCGCAAAGGAGCAGGAGTGTGCCCTCGCCGCCCAAGACCGCGATCGCCTGGCCAAGGAGCTGGTGGACCAGGCGGCGACTCACAAGGCCGAGCTCGGCAAGATGTCTGACGCCGAGTCCCTTGTGCGGGCCGAATTCGAGACTGAGCGCTCGAATTGGGCCGAGAAGGAGGCGGCTCTCCAAGACGGCTACGTAGCCATTGGAGACATGGTCGACGGTGAGATATCTGTCCTCTCGTTCTGTTTTTATTGTTTGCAGCAGCCGTCTTGCTTTTCTTCTGATATTTGTTCTAGTCTTGGCAGAATTCTTCCCGGGCTACTCTATGGCCGCCACCCAGGCCATCGAGGCCGAGCGTGCTGCGAGGCGCCAGGCGGGCCGGGAGATCGCTCCCAACGCGCCTAGGACCCCGGCCGAAGAGCTTCTCGCCATACGGGTGCGTCTTCTGCCAGTCCGTCATCTTCTCCGCCGTCTGCAGCGTGCTGGCGCACAAGTCCTGGCTGCCCTCTGGGCAGGTGTGTCGAAGCTTCGCACCCCCAGCCGGACGGCCGCCTGGCTGGAGGCGGCCGACCAGCGCTTCGAGGCCTAGAAGGGCTCCGCGGCAAGGGCTAGCGCACGGACCGCCTTGGAATTCGCCAACAGTTGGCACCCAGGCCTGAGCCTCGAGCAGCTGGAGACGTTCCGCGCGGAGGCCCAGCCGGAGCTGGCTGCGGAGCATAGGAAACTCGCCCAGCGAGCTGCCGCCCTCGCCAAATACGCCGACACCTCCCTCTTCATCTCGGAGCTGGATGACAGGGGCCACGTGGTGCCGCCTGCTAACTTCCGGCTGGACTTGGCAGCGTCGGAGGAGCCGGACGAGGTGATCGCCTCCAGCGAAGGCGATTAGGACGAGGAAGGCAGTGACGAGGAGACCAGCTCCCAGGAGGTGGACCCAGCAGGCAGTCGCCAGCCTGACCAGTCTTCAACAAGCGGGCCAGGAGTGACGGCCCCGCCTGCTGCAGGAGACGGCCAGACCGAGCCCCACCAGGCGGCCTCCCCAGAAGCCGGCTCCGTCGTGCCACCTGCCCAGCCTGCTGCCCCCTAGGATTTTTATCTGTATCGTCTATCTTTCTGTAAGACTTGCACGGTTAATTCGAACAATTCCACCCGCTGGGTGTATTTAGTAAGTTATTGCTACAAGGCGGCTCTTAAGGCCTTTTGGATGTAAAAATTCTTTTAATTCAGCATCGTTTTTATGCAATTTGTGCCGAGTCCTAGGATTAGCCTTGTGCTAGTTCCTTGTGGTGATTTTCTCCTTGCCGACCCCTAATACTGCCGTCCTGCCAGCCAGACAGCCACTCTGTTGTTCTGTGGCTGGGTCAAGGACTTGGCTACTTTTGGGGTGGGCAAGTATCTTGCCTTCTAGAAGACGGTCTGGCCAAGCTTAGAACAGACTGGCCGGCTGCTCGGCAACCGGCAGTTAATCTTAAGGGCCAGCTGGTCCTATGTCTTTTTTCCTTAGCCATTTTTCGTGTGGGCACCGCTTCTTGCCTTTGGCTCCTGCCAGCCGGACAGCCGCGTTCCGCGAGTCTGTGGCTGGATACAGGAGAGGGCTTGGATGCCATCACATTACTTGTCTGACTTTTTAAGGAGAATCCTCTAGACATAGGGCCAGGCGGCCAGTCCCCGGGCCGTCTGGTAGGCTCCGGTGGCGGACAGAATAGTGAACAACAAACATTCACAGGCATAATTCTTATCATATAAATAAAGGCTTGGGCAGTCCCCGAGAATCTCTCAGGGCTCCCATTGATTCTCAAAATAACTTAGATAGCATGACACGTACTATCTTTCAGCTATAAAAGCGACGAAGAAGGTTTGCATTCCATGGGCGCTCTGACTCCTTGCCTGAGTCGTCTCTATTGCGCGCCCTTGGCTTCTGGGCGTCGATGAGGTAGTAGGCATCGTTGCACAGTACCTTGCTGACGATGAACGGTCCTTCCCAAGGAGCCGAGAGCTTGTGCTGGCCGGCTGTTCGCTGGATCAGCCGGAGCACAAGGTCTCCCTCGCGGAAGGAGCGTGGCTTCACTCGCCGACTGTGATAGCGGCGAAGACCCTGCTGGTAGATGGCGGAGCGGCTGAGTGCTACCAGCCGGGCCTCCTCCAGCAAGTCCACGCCGTCTTCGCATGCTTCTTTGGCTTCAGCTTCCGTGTACATGGTGACGCGAGGTGAGTCAAACTCAACGTCTGTTGGGATGACTGCCTCGGCCCCATAGACGAGGAAGAAAGGTGTGAAGCCGGTGGATTTGTTCGGAGTGGTTATGAGGCTCCATAGGACAGACGGTAGTTCTTCGATCCAGCAGCCGGCCGACCACTCCAAAGGTTCGACCAGCTGGGGCTTGATGCCAGATAGGATAAGGCCGTTGGCGCGCTCGACTTGGCCGTTAGACTGTGGGTGGGCAACAGACGCTAGGTCCAGCCGGATGCCCTGAGTTGCACAGAAACGGGCAAGTGCACTTTTGGCAAAATTTGTGCCGTTGTCGGTGATGATGCTGTGCGGTATACCATACTGGACTGTGCTGGTACCCCGAAGACGCATTTCTCCGGGTTTAGCTTAATCCGAAAGCGGCTCAATTTCTCAAATGTTTCTTGGAGATCCTCCAAAAGGGTTCCTCTCTTCTCCGTCTTCACCACAATATCATCCACGTAAACATGGGAATTCCTGCCAAGCTCCTTGAGGAGACACTTCTGCATGCAATGCTGAAAGGTGGCACATGCATTCCTCAAGCCGAACGTCATGGTCAGGTAGCAGAAGGCCCCAAAAGGCATGAGGAAAGCAGTCTTCAGACGGTCGGCTGGATCGAGCTTGATTTGGTGGTACCCCGAATAGGCATCAAGGAAAGACAGCAGCTCGCATCCGGCTGTGGAGTCAATCACTTGATCTATTCGTGGCAGAGCAAACGGATCTTTGGGGCAAGCTTTGTTCAGGCTAGTGTAATCGATGCACATGCGCCATTTATTGTTCTTCTTCAGCACCAGGACTGGATTTGCTAGACACTCGGGATAAAACACTTCCATGATGAAGTCGGCTGCTAGCAGGCGGGCGACCTCCTCCCCAACGACTCTTCTCTTTTCTTCTGACAGGCGGTGCAGCAGCTGCCTGACAGGCTTTGCATCTTCTGTCACGTGCAGCTTGTGCTCGGCGAATTCCGTCGGAACACCAGGCATGTCCTTGGGGGACCATGCAAAGATGTCCCGATTCTCACGGAGGAAATCGACGAGCTTGCTTTCCTATTTGCTGTCTAGGCTTGACCCTATGACAGCAAATCGCTCCGGGTGAGATGGGTCCAAGGCAATCTTCTTTGTGTCCTTGGAGGGATGGAACGAGCCTTGTGGCTCCGCCTCCTTGGGATCGGCTGGTATGGCCGGCTGCTCGCCAGCCATTGCCACCAGTCGCTCCAGACGGTGCTTCTCCTTAGCCACAACAAGGGTTTCTGCCAGACAACTGCTGGCTGTTGCACATGCAATGGACTTCTCGTAGTCCCCGGTTATGGTGATTATTCCCTTGGGACCAGGCACCTTCATCTTGAGGTGGGCATAATGGGGGACTGTCATGAACTTTGCAAGAGCGGGCACACCCAAGATCACGTGATAGGGGCTTTCCAGATTAACCACTTCAAACCAGACCGGCTCCCTCCGGAAATGCGTCTTGTCACCAAACAGGACATCGACCCCGGCCTTGCCGATTGGTGAACAAGAGAGGCCTGGCACAATGCCATGGAACACGGTCCTGGTGGGCTGAAGCTGCTTCTCTTTGATGCGCAATTTCTCCATGGTGTCTCGATACATGATGTTGATGCTGTTGCCGCCGTCTACCAGGGCTCGGGAGAAACGGCAGGCCCGCCTGTTAGTGGAGAGAGTGTCTTCCAGGACCAAGGCATAGGCCCCTGGAGACGGCATGACAGCCGGGTGATCCTCTCGGCTCCAGCTGACAGGCCTTTCAGACCAGTGCATGAATTTTGGGTTTTTGACGGCAACAGTGTTGACTTCTCTACGCTGCTGGCGCCGGCTCTGCCTATCATCCGTCTGGCTGGTGAAGACAACATAGGCTCCATTTTCTTCTGGGAACTCATCTTGGACCTGGCTGCCTGGACGAGCAGCCGGCGGATTAGGAGGCGGAGCCGGCGGTCCAGCAGGCAGCGGAGGCAGAGCTTCTCCCCTCGCAATCCTCGTGAGCCAGTGACACTTTCGTGTGGTTTGGTTGGAAGGCTTCGCGCCGCTGTGAAACTTGCAGGGGGCGTCCAAGGCTTGGTCAAAGGAGAAGGCCGGCTGCCACACCAGTTTGCCGCCCTTCTGGCGCTTGGGCCCTTCTTGAGCTTCTGGCAGCTGTCCGTCGACCGCTGCCACCAGCCGGCTGTTGGCAGGCGCCGCCTAGGCCTTGCGCTTCTGGTCGTTGTTCTGCTGGCGCCGGCTGGATTCTCCTGCCGGTGTCTTTGGAGGGGTCATCTTGCCGGATGCGTCCACTTGCAGCTCGGTCTTCATGGAGGAGTCAGCGATGGCGTACTTGTCCGCTATGCTTAGCAGCTCATGCAACGTGGCCGGCTCATCGCACAGGAGCTGGTGCTTGAGCAAGGTGCCCTCTCTGCACCCGGCCGTGAAATACTCAATGGCTTGTACCTCGTGCACTCTCTCGCAGGAGTTTCGCAGCTCCGCCCACCGCGTCAGATAGTCACGAGCCAACTCGTCCGGGCCTTGGACACACAGGGAGAGCTCACGCGGCTTGGGAGGGCGCTTGTAGGTGCTGGTGAAGTTGCATGTGAAAGCGTCGGTGAAGTCTAGCCAGCCGTTGATGCTATTGGGCTTGAGGCTGTTCAGCCACGTCCACGCCGTGCCCTGGAGCATGAGAGGCACGTATTTCACTGCGACACGCCTGTTGCCGGTGGCTATGCTGATGGCTGTGGAGTAGTCCCCCAGCCAGTCTTCTGGTTTCACTGATCCGTTGTACTTGGGGGTGTCTTTGGGGAGCGAGAAGCCCTTGGGAAAAGGCTCGTTGCGGATGCGGGGGCCAAAGCAGGCCGAACCGAGGTCATCTTCTTCTTCAACCGCCTGGGATCGAACCAGACGGTCCAGGCGGTGGCGGGCGTCGTTCTCCCCAACCCCCTCGCGGCGGCCCATGCGGCCTCCCAGAGAGGGGTGGTCAACAGGCGGAGGAGACATGCGCCTCTCCCGCCTGGGAGGAGGCGGCTGCTCCCCTCGTCGTTCTACGGCCCTTGGGCGGCCGTCTTCGTCGCGCTCGATGGTGAAGCGCGTCTGCCGGCTGCGGCTGGCAGCGGGCTTTGAGTCTCGCTGGTTGGTGGCGCCGACTGTTGGAGAGCGGGACGTGGCGCCGACTGTTGGAGAGCGGGACGTGGCTCTGAGTCTCCCAGGCGGTTATTGACATGCGCAGCTTCCTCAGATGCCCGGCGACGGGCCTCTGCTGCGTAGCAGTAGCGTCGAGGAGCTGGCGAGCGCGCTGGGTCAAGTAACGGAGCTCGTCTCCCTCCAAGTGGCCCATCTCATCGACTGCCGCCTGGGCAGCCCATAGGTTCTCCGATGGAGTGCAGTACACAGGCCGCGGGGCCCCCAGTATGTCCGCTCGCAGCCCGCCGCGATCACGGACAACGCCGGCTCGGCTAGGCTCGCCAGCAGCTGGCGTGCCACAGATGGCGTGGTCCATTTCGCGACGGTAAGCTTCAGTGAGGCGTCGGGAGGCGGCCAGTTTGTTGGTGCTGTCAAGGAGCGAGACGCGGATAGCCTCCAACTCCGCGCCGTCTGCCCCCGCCGCGACAGAGGCGGCAAGGTGCTGCAGAGCGGCCTCGAGCGGGTCTGGGCCCGTTCGACACGATGGTTCGCTCTGGTCGGTTACGAGCACCTGCGTGACGATGCCGATGGTGCCGCAGATCGGAAGAACGGGAAGAGGGTCGTTGACGATCTCCACGTGCTCGGGGAAGGAGTCGTCGGGGTCGACGATCATGTCTATGGGTGGGTCAGAAGAGCCCACTGATTCCACGTCAGATGCACGCTCATCGACGAGGTGGAGCTTGTCTAGGAGCTCGACGAGGAAGCTCTCCGGTGCCACGGGCTCGGCCGCCGGAGAAGGTTCGTCGTGGATGCGGGCGCCGCCGAGCAGATCGGCGAGCCCGCTCACGGCGCATGCAGCCTCAGCGCTGCGAAGCATCCCGTTCTCCACGCCAGTGGGCGTGCCGGGCTGGCTACTCTCGCCAGGAAGGAACAAGGTTCCCGTCCAGAACATGTCTCCGGACGACGGTGCACCTAGCCCCATGGTGGGCGCCAAATGTCGGGGTTTTGGGACGACATATGCCAAAGGATGGATTATAATGCATGGGGTCAAAAGAACGTCGCCGGGCTCGAGAAGCGGGATAAAGCGATACTTAGGACGCCTACGAATCTTACCCAGGTTCGAGGCTCTCCGAGGAGATAACACCCCTAGTCCTGCTCCGCGGGGGCTCTGCGTCATCACTATCGCACTAGAGTGGTTAAAGGGTTGCTACTTGAGCTGTGATGTATGAAGGAAGAAGATGAACAAGGCTAGCTCACCTCCTCTATCTTCTATCTAGGGTTCTTGTCTAGTAAGCTTCTAATAGCCCACTATCCAGCCCTCAACATGGAGGACCCTGGAGGGTTTATATAAGCCTACCCCCCAGGGGTACAATGGTAATCTCGACGGCGTGGTCCCCAGCCCTAAGTGTCTTCTGGCGCCGGCCTCATCGCCTGTCTGCTGGAGCCCACCGCCTGCGGGCCCCTCGTGATTGTCTTTCACTGTGGGGGTGCTTTTGCTGACGACAGCCTCCTCGGGAAGGGGATGGCACAGTGCCATCGTCCCTCGCCGTACGCTGCCGCCTCGCCCCGTCCCGTCATCTTGATGAGGCTCGGACTTCCAGGGCGGGGGGTGCCGTTTGCTACCAGACGGCCGTCTCCCCTGGCCGCCTACCAGAGGCGGTTCGTTCTTGAGCTTGCTCGCTGACCGATGGGGCCAGCCGACTGCTGGCCCCGCCATTTGTGGGTAGTGGGATCGTAGCTTCCACTTACCGCTGCTTGGTCACTAGCCTCGTGGCTACAGTGACCCGCCATTTAGTGGATATTCATAAGGTACATGACCACTGTAGCCACATCCTTACAGATCTTCTAAGGACATGTTCTCCTGTAGCCATGCCCCCGCCCGCCGGGACCCACCTCAGTGTGTTCCCTGAGGGTGGAGCGCGGGGCCGTCTGCTGGCTGGTGGTGCTTGGTGTTGCCGTCTGTTGGGTCCCTGCCGCCTGCTGGCGGCCGGCTCCTGGGGCAATCTACCCCAGGAGGCTGCTCGAAGAGCAAACGGCCGCAGTAGACCAAGCGGTTGTTATTTGACTTAAAATACCAAGGGCAGGCGCTGAGGGTACCCATAATCAATATCTCCGACACCATGTCGGCATGAGAAATCTTCAAGATCTCTTAAAGGGTAATCACATCCTTGGACTAACGAATATTTCTTTTGAGAAAGATCGTGTGTGTAGTGCATGCATAGCCGGGAAGCAACATCAATCAAAGCACCCACCCAAGAATATTGTATCCACGTCAAGGCCATTGGAGCTCCTTCATGTGGATCTCTTTGGGCCTCGTTCATTGGATAGTCTTGGTGAGAAAAAGTATGTTCTTGTCATTGTTGATGATTACTCAAGATATACATGGGTGTTCTTCCTCAAGTCCAAAGACGAGACAAAGTTCACCTTCATTGATTTTGCCAAACAAGCTCAACGCAAGTTTGACAAAGAAATCTTGGCAATAAGAAGTAACAATGGCTCCGAGTTCAAGAACTACACCTTGGAAGAGTTTCTTAGTGACGAGGGGATTGAGCATCAATACTCCGCCCCCCTACACTCCTCAACAAAATGGTGTCGCTGAAAGAAAGAACCGTACTCTTGTGGAGATGGCATGGTCTATGTTGAATGAGTACAAGTCACCATATAGCTTTTGGCCGAGGCCGTCAACACTGCATGTCATGCCTCAAACCGTCTCTTCCTCCACACAATCTTGGAAAAGACCCCATATGAGCTGCTAACCGGAAACAAACCAAATGTCAAGTACTTCCGTGTGTTCGGATGTAAGTGCATCATACTCAACAAGAAAGAACGGTTAGGAAAATTTCAATCCAAAACTATTAAGGGTATATTTGTTGGTTATGGATCAAACTCCCACGCCTATAGGGTCTACAACCAATCCAATGGATGTGTTGTAGAAACTTGTGACGTGGTGTTTGATGAATTTAATGGCTCTCATGGAGAGCAAGTTGATCTAAGTGATGTAGGTGATGAAGATTCTTCTCAAGATATCTTGAACATGGGTGTTGGTGCTCTTCTTCCAATGGAACAAGAATCCCATGATGGTATGGAAGATGACGCACGACTTCCTATATATCCAACCATTACAACACCCACACCACCACAAGATCCAAACGCGCAACCAATGCCCACAACTCAAGTACAAGATGAAAATCAAGTCCTTCACCATGATCATCTCCAAGAACCAGATCTTCGACAAGAACAAGAGCTAGAAAGTGCAATCATTGATGATGAATCTCAACAAATGCAACATGAAGAAGAAGATCTTCCACCACACATAAATGATCCATATGCTGAGGACGTGGATGATGGACATGAAGTTGAACCTCGTGAAACTCTCACCTCCATCATGCCGCGAATGGCCGGTCGTGTTGATGTTGACAAAATTCTCACCGACATGTCCGAAGGTAGAGTCACTCGTAAACATTTGACAAATTTTGTGCTCACTTCTCGTTTGTGTCTACTATTGAGCCTGTCAAGGTACTAGACGCATTGATGGACAACGATTGGCTTGTTGCTATGCAAGAAGAGTTGAACAGTTTTGAACGCAACCAAGTATGGTCTTTGGTGGAGAGACTAGCTGTAGAACACAATGTCATTGGAACAAAATGGATATTCAAGAACAAGCAAGATGAGAATGGTGTAATCATCCGAAACAAGGCAAGGTTAGTGGCACAAGGGTACTCACAAGTTGAAGGTTAAGACTTTGGTGAGACCTTTGCCCCCGTTGCTCGGCTCGAATACATTCGCATCTTACTTGCTTATGCTGCTTTCAATGGTTTTACATTACATCAAATGGGTGTGAAGAGTGCTTTCCTTAACGGTCCTATACAAGAAAAAGTATATGTATCACAACCACCTGGGTTCGTTGATCCTGATCACAAAAACTATGTGTATAAACTTCATAAGGCTTTGTATGGCCTCAAACAAGACCCCCGTGCTTGGTATGATCATCTTAAGAAGTTTTTACTCGATGATGGTTTTGTGAGAGGGGTGATCGATCCCACCCTTTTTACTAAGAGACACAAGGGTGACTTGATCTTATGCCAAATATAAGTAGATGATATAATCTTTGTTTCTCCTAACATTCATTTGTGCAAGAAGTTTGCGGCTTCAATGACCAAGAATTTTGAAATGTCACTCAATGCGGATTTGAAATTGTTCCTCAGATTTCAAATTCAACAATTTCAAGAAGGAATTTTCTTGTCTCAAGCAAAATACCTCAAGGACATCCTAGCAAAGTTTGGCATGTCTGATGCTAGTCCATGTATGACACCCATGCCAACCAAAATTGTCCTCACTGAATACACAAACGGTATTCCTTTTGACCCATCTATTTATCGCTCTATGATTGGTTCATTGCTTGATCTTTGTGCATCTAGACCAGACATCATGTTTAGTGTATGCAAGTGTGCTAGATTTCAAGCTTCCCCTAGGGAAAGCCATCATAAGGCAGTTAAGCATATTCTCAGATACCTTGTTCACACCCCAAAGTTGGGTCTATGGTACCCCAAGGATGCTAAGTTTGATCTCATTGGGTACACGGATGCAGATTGGGCTGGTGAGAAAGTGGACCGCAAGTCTACCTCCGGTGCATGCAAATTTCTTGGATGCTCATTGGTCAGTTGGTCCTCAAAGAAACAAAATTGTATTGCCCTCTCCAGCTATGAACCAGAATACATTGCAGCTGCCAGTTGTGGGACTCAATTACTATGGATGAGGCAAACTTCGAAGGATTACGGTATCACCTATCGACATGTGCCTCTTCTATGTGATAATGAAAGTGCCATTAACATTGCTGAGAATCCCAAAGATCATCTTCGCACCAAGCACATTGACATTAGGTATCATTTCTTGAGAGATCATGTGGAAAAGGGTGACATTGATGTTGCCCACATTACTACAGATATGCAACTTGCAGACATCTTCACGAAGCCATTGGATGAAGCTAGGTTTTGTCGACTTAGGCGTGAACTTGGTATCTTGGAGCTTGACAATATTATGTGAAATCTAGTACCCATTCATGCATAAACTTAATATCTCGTCTTGATGTAGGCATATATTTAGGGGGAGACACTTAACTCATGAGTACTCTCAACCCTATACAATGCATAAAAAGAACAAACAATCTCAATGCTTACCATATCATCCCAACTATGGTGCTTTAATATGATGGAGTAGTGACTATGCACCCAAGTCAACATTCTTGTGGTATCATATCACATATGCTCAAACATGGTGGCATCAGCCACCGCTCGTAGAGTAAAAATAGTAACCAAGCAAGTTGTCTCATATAGTCGGAGATTCATGTAAGTGTCATCATCTCACTACAAAATGCCCTAAGCCCAAAATCCAGAGAGCCTCCGGTCGTCCGATACTTTCCGAACGTCCGGTGTTCCGAGCGCTTCCAGTTGTCTGGTACGCTCCGGACGTCCGTAAAACCCCTTCTGTCAACCTCATGCCGGACGTCCGGTAAGATCGGATTTCCGCTAATTTTTATAGGACCGGACGTCCGGAAACCACCGGACGTCCGGAATATACCTGGCCCATATAACTAGGGCGAGGCGCGTGGAAGGCAGTTTTAACCTAATCCCTCGCCCTATCCAGCCCGCCATCACGCCAATCCCCATCGCCTCTCCTCCTCTCTCGGGCCCCCTCGCCCGTTTGTAGATTGGCCGCCGCCGGGCCCCCTCGCCCGTCTGTAGGTTGGCCGTCTCCGGGTCCCCTCGTTGTCGCCCCCTCACCGTCGTTCCTTCGCGTGGTCGCCCCGTCTAGATCAGATGCCACCGGGCCCCCTCTCCGGCGCCTCTGCTTTTCGTACGTCCACTCCAAGGTAGCCCCTTTTTCTTATCCTCCTCTCATCCCTCGGGTTTGCCCTCGATCTATGAGAGTATGGTGTTGATTTTGGGTGTTTCTCCTTCTTCTAGATCGGGATGCCGAAGGTCAAGCACTCCGCACGCAAGGAGGCCAGAAGTGGGCTCGCTCGCCCATCTCGCCGTGGCGGCTCCGATGACTCCCAAGAACGTGCTCGCCCTAGGAAGCGTGCCGCCCAGCCTCGCAGCCCCACAAGCGAATCCTCACCGGAGGAATCCGACTTTGAGGATGAACTAGAAGCTATGGGAGAGGGAGGAATTTGTTACTTCTCACACAGCTGCACCCAAGCCGGGGACTCGGAGACCCACGTTTAAGCCTCCTCCTCCACCGGTGCAACCTCAAGGTGATGCTCGTCACATCTCCCTTGAGCCTCCTCTCTCTCACGGTCAAAAAGTTAAGCGGTTCAATGCCATTCCCATCGCATCATATCTTACACTTCGTCATGATGTATACCAATTTTCGGTTGCTAGCGACTCCACGGACGATCTTTTTCGCACAAATGTTCAGGAAGATATTTTCACCACTGTCATTTTACCTAAGGGTCTGTCTTTACATTTGTGCATCAATCTCGAGCATATTCGTTCTCATCCGGCGAAGTATCCGGGAGCCATTGAACTCATTGAGACATCTGGTCTTGCTGCTCCTTTTTCTTTTCAGCATGATTTGAACAATGCTGCCATTCATCAATTTTATGCCACATGTCACTTTCACCCCAACAACACTGTCACTTGGATGACCTCCGACACAGTGCTTACAGCCTCATACTCCCAATTTGTCGCTGCTCTTGGTTTTCCTGATTGTGGGTTCAAAATACACAAGGATGATCCCCACCATAAGCCCAAGGGCATTAATGTTTGCATGGATCTCCTCAAACCCAGCACTGAGATGACTAAGGAGGAGAAAGAGAAGGATCTAAATCAAGTGTCAATTTGGTGCTCTCCCTTCTACATCATTTTTCAGTGTGTCATTCGCACCGTCTACCCTAAGATGGGAGACAAAGGGTCGTGCAATAGCTATTGCATCGATCTCATGCATCATCTCTATACGACACCCAAAGGGAAGATAAATGTTCCTCATTTTTTGTGGCATGAGATCCGTCTCGCTTCTTTTCAATTCAAGCAGGCCTTTCCTCAGGCCCCCTTTCTTCGGGCGTTTATTGAGAGTGTGGCTCCGTTTCCCATTGTCCGCACTCACTTACATGAGCAGTGGGTTATTCCACCCCACATGGCGGATGACTGGGTCAGGCCCTCTTCTTCCTCTACTCATCCTCGCCGAGCTGCGACTTATGTTCCTCCCACTACTCCTTCCAGATCTTCCTCTCTTGGACGCATTGCTCGCTTTCTTGGGAAAGCTCACTCTGCCATGATGAAGGCTATTACCTTTCAGTGCTCCCAGAATCACGATGTGGTCACTCGCATGGTCACTTCCAAGAATGCTCTGAAGGCTCGTCCGAGAGACTCCGAAGTATTCGATGTGAGTGATGATGAACATCTTCCTGATGATCCGCCTTTTGACTTTGGTTTTCCCTCAGGTCCAGAGTGGTCTGAATTCCTTGACGAGGTTGGTGCAGTGGTACTCACGATGATGATGATGCTTTATGATGATCTGACACCTTTTGGGTAGTAGCTGCCAAGGGGGAGTAGGCACTTATCTATTATGTAATGATGTGAGATTTGTATCGAACCTATGAGGTGAACCTTTTATGATGTGCTATGAGTTGAACCTTTATCTATTATGTAATGCACCTATCTATCTATGGAAATATTGAGTTAAATCATGTGTATGAGATTGGTTTATGATATCTTGTATATCTTGCGTATGAGGTTGTTATGATATCTTGTGAATGAGATTGTTACGATATCATATTGAGGGGGAGCTCCCCTCTTCATGTTTATTATTGTTCATGCACCTATTTAGGGGGAGCTCCACAACATCATTTTGATATTTAAAAGTCTTTACTACAGTTCTTGAGAAGTGCATGCATGTTGTCATCAACTACCAAAAAGGGGGAGATTGAAAGTGCAATCTTGCCCTTAATCATATTTTGATGATTTATGACAACATGCAGATATGGGACTAATCATGTTTATCAAGTATATCTCAGGATTATGTTTCAAGGGCGTGTGTGGATCATGAATACACACAAATCTATATCACTCAAGAGCGGATATACAAGATAATAGTTTTTAGCTTGACTTTCAGTTTGGTTATGAGTATAGGGATCCCGCACTATTAAGAGGGGATCGGTGGATATCGTGAAAGGCTTGCTCAAAACATACAAAGTATCCTCTCACATCATCTCTACTCTATCCATATCAATTATAATATTATGTGCACCTAGAGTTGTGAGAAACTAAGCCTTTGTGCTCTGTTATCACCAAACGTCCGGCACTCTACAGACGTCCGAACCTTCACAGCCTACCGGACGGCCGACACCTTCCGGACATCCGGCACACTCCGGATGTCCGGTATTCCTCAACAGAAGTTAAATAGCGGTCTTCATTCTCCTCTGGACGACCGGTCACCGGACGACCGACACCTTCCGGACATCCCGTCCCTCAATGTCTAACGGACGTCCAGCACACTCCGGATGTCCGGTACACCTTCACAGAATGAAAATAGCGGATGTCCGAAACCCTCCGGACGTCCGGTCACCGGACGCCCGACACACCCCGGACGTCCGACAACTATGCACACAGTGTGCTACGTGGCCCCGTCTGGTGAACCGGCAGGCTCCGGATGACCGGCCTTCGTCAGACTAGCAGTGCGTTTTTCTTCACAACGGTCTGTTCTCTACTATATGACTATATATAGTCTTCTTCTTCCATAGGTTAGGGTTGACTATTCACGTTGAGCTTACTCAAGAACACATTCACACTCTCTCTCACTTTGATACACCAAATCTTAGATCCTAAAAGGATTTGAAGACATTTGTGAGAAGTTGTACAATCAAGTGATAGATCCACTCCTTCCCCTTCTTTGCACCAAAGGAATTTGTGACTTGAGCAAGTCTTGAGCTTTTCCCATCGTTCTTGTTACTCTTGGAGGTTGGAGACTCCTAGGCGGTAGGAGTCTTTCGGAGAGGAATCAAACATTGTAATTACCCTCGGAAAGTTTGTGAGGGTTTGTAAGTCTCAAAGAGAGAATAGGGTGAGCCTTCTTGGCGTTGGTGTGCCTTCGGGGTAACTCCCACCTCTCTAGACGGTGACGTAGCTTCACTCCAAGGAAGTGAACATCGGCATACATCCTTGTCTCTCGAAGTTTTGGTTATTCCTAACCTTAACTTTCTACTTGTGGTTACTTGTCTCTAAGTTCTTACTTGTATCTTATAGTGTTACCTTACTTACCTACTCGTTTTATTAGCTTAGCTTGTTAAGCATCTTACTTGCAATTGTTAGGCTCTCTTTCCTATTCCGCACTATTGCCTAAAATTGCTAAGTAACAATTAAAATTTGTAATTGTACCTATTCACCCCCCTCTAGGTCCATCTCGATCCTTTCACATGGCCCGTTAGGTCGGTTCCCTTTTTTATATAAACAGTCCTGACGCAGCAAAACAGACAAAAGAAATACTAAACGGCCTTGGAAAATTCCAAAATAAATTTTCACCGTCCTCTAATAATATTTAGGACAAAGTGAACATTTTTGCCGGACCTAAATGCAATTTTGGAAAACGCGTATTTTTCCTATGCAAATAATATTGCAAATAAATCCAAATAAAATTCAATAATCTATTTTAATATTTTTCCTCCAATATTTCTTTTGTTTTGGAGAAGTCATATTATCTCCGCTCATATATTTTATTACGAAATAATTTTTGGAGAGAAAAACAATAAAAACCAAAGTGATCCTTATACCGATATTTGAGAAAACTCAAATATGAAAACGGTAAAATCCCCAACTCTCTCCATGGGTCCTTGAGTTGCTTCGAATTTCGAGGATCGCAACACACTAATGCAAAATAAATATGATATGCAAGATGACATCTGTATAACATTCCAAATTAAAATTTTGGGATGTTACAATTGGCTTCTCTCGAGAAATAGCAAACGGTGGGTAGACAAATTACTGTTGGGCAATTGATAGAAAACCGAATAGCTATGACGATATCCAAGACAATGATCATGTATATAGGCATCACGTCCAAGATTAGTAGACCGACTCCTGCCTGCATCTACTACTATTACTCCACACATCAACCGCTATCGAGCATGCATCTAGTATATTAAGTTGATGAAGAAACGGAGTAATGCAATAAGAACGATGACATGATGTAGACGAAATATATTCATGTAGGAATAGACCCAATCTTTTTATCCTTAATAGCAATGATACATGCATGCCTTGCTGCCCCTTCTGTCACTGGGAAAGGACACCGCACGATCGAACCCATCACAAAGCACATCTTCCCATTGCGCGATGAATAGATCAAGTTGGCCAAACAAAACCCAAATATCGAAGAATAAAGACGAGGCTATAATATTAAAAGTATGGATATTAAAGCAGGACAAATCTGATCATAAACTCACAATTCATCGTATCCCAACAAACACACCACAGAAAGTCAATACATCAAATAGATCTCCTAGAGAACTTTGTATTTAGAAACAACGAGAGAAGAAACCATCTAGCTACTGCCTACAGACCCGTAGGTATGAGGTGAACAACTCACGCATCATCAGAGAGGCACCAATGAGGAATATGAGCCCCTCCGTGATCGTGTGCCCTTCCGGCGAAGTGCCGAAAAAGGGCTCTAGACTGGATCTCGTGGCTTTGGAACTTGCACCAGCTAGAACAAAATTTTGTCGACTCCCCTAGGGTTTTTGGAATATTCGGGTATTTATAGAGCGAAGAGGCGCTGCGGGACACCACCAAGGTTGGCACAACGCACCTGGGTGCGCCAGGGGGCCCAGGCGAGCCCAGGTGGGTTGTGCCCCCCTCGGGCACCCCACCGGTACTTCTCCGGACCACTGGATGTCTTCTGGTCCAAAAAAATATCCGAAAAGTTTTGTTGTATTTGTACTCTGTTTGGTATTGATTTTCTACGATGTAAAAAACAAGCAAAAAATAGCAACCGGCACTGGGCACTATGTCAATAGGTTAGTCCCAAAAAATGATATAAAATAATTGTAAAACATCCAAGAATGATAATATAACAACATGGAAATTATAGATACGTTGGAGACATATCAATTAGCATCCGCAAGGGTGTGAACTTCGGGATACATTGTCGTCTCCGCATGCCTCGATTATCTCTTATCTGAGCCCTTTACTTACACTCTTTACTTTGTGATAGCCATATTGTTTCTTGTCATATACCTTGTTATGACTTAGTAGTTTATCTTGCTTAGCATAAGTTGTTGGTGCACATAGGTGAGCCTAGTTGTTGTAAGTTTTTTGCTTGACAAATTAACCGCCAGGTTTATTATGCATTTGCTCAAGCCTGAACCATAATTATTATAAATCGCCTATTCACCCCCCTCTAGGCGACATCCACGATCTTTCACTTATATTACCGAAGAAGTTAATCATTCCGGTGCCATCAAGATCAACAACGACGAAGGCAACAAATCAAAAGTGGTGTATGGGCAAAGAATCTCACATTATATCCCAGGTACTTTTATAAATATTGAAACTAACATTATTCATTCCATCACACCACAGGAGTACATAAAGGAAATTTTCCACAATGCTGTAGAACCCTGAAAGGGAATAGGTATGTGATACGGTAAGTAAACTGGCCCCAAATTTTCTCTAAAGGAAATTTTACACCGCTTTGGAATATTTTAAAAATTAGGAAAATAAAAGTAGTCCAGAAAGCGCACGAGCAGGCGACAAGCCTGGGGTGCGGCCTACCCCCTAGGCGCACCTCCCGAGCTTGTGGCCACCTCGTGTGACCTCCAGACTCTGTTTTCTCCTAGATTAATTGTTTTGCACGGTAAAATTTCATTATATAAACTCCCGAAGGTTTTGACCACCATATCACAACAATATCCTCTGTTTTTGTTTCGATCTATTTATGTAGTAGATTTAGAGCAATATGTCTTCGCAAGAGTCGACCGAGGAGAGTCGGGTCTGTCACCCAACACCGGATCCAAGAGCATACAATGAAGCTAATCCCTTTGGGTGGTCAATGAAGGAAGAGATAGAAGCTAACCTGGAAAGAGTGGACGCCGTGGAAGAGAATCAAGAAGTCACTTCTCTCCCTCAACCTAGAGCCATGTGATATGTCTCCAATGTATCTATAATTTTTGATTGTTCCATGCCGCAATATTATCATTTTTGGATGTTTTACAATCATTTTATATCATTTTTTGGGACAAACCTATTGACATAGTGCCCAATGTCAGTTGATGTTTGTTGTTTGTTTTTTACATCGTAGAAAATCAATACCAAACGGTGTCCAAATGCAGCGAAACTTTTTGGAGATTTTTTTTGGACCAGAAGACATCAAGTGGGCCACAGAAGTACTAGTGGGGTCCCCCAAGGGGGGCAAAACCCACCTGAGCGCGCTTGGGGGCCCAGGCGCGCCCTGGTGGGTTATGCCCACCTCGGTGGCCTCCCACACGCCTCTTCGCTCTATTAATACCCCAATATTCCAGAAACCATAGGGGAGTCGATGAAATTTTAGTCCAGGCGTCGCAAGTTCCAAAACCACGAGATCCAATTTAGAGCCCTTTTTCGGCACTCCGCCGAAAAGGACACGATCACAGAGGGGTTCATCATCCTCATTGGTGCCTCTCCGATGGTGTGTGAGTAGTTTACCATAGACCTACGAGTCCATAGGCAGTAGCTAGGTGGCTTCTTCTTTGTCTGTATGTCAATACAATGGTCTCTTGGAGATCTATTTGATGTAATGACTTTCGCGGTGTGTCTGTTGGGATCCGATGAATTGTGAGATTATGATCAGATTTGCCTTGATTTAATATCCATTCTTGATTATTAAAGCCTCGTATTTATTCTCCGATATTTGGGTTTTGTTTGGCCAACTTGATTTATTAATCTTGCAATGGGAAGTGGTGCTTTGTAATGGGTTCGATCTTGCGGTGTCCTTTCCTAGTGACAGAAGGGGCAACAAGGCATGCATGTATCATTGCTATTAAGGATAAAAATATGGGGTCTATTCCTACATGAATATATCTTGTCTACATAATGTCATCGTTCCTATTGCATTACCCCATTTTTTCATGAACTTAATACACTAGATGCATGCTGGATTGCAGTCAATGTGTGGAGTAATAGTAGTAGATACAGGAAGGAGTCGGTCTACTAATCTTGGACGTGATGCCTATATACATGATCATTGTCTTGGATATTGTCATAATTATTTGCTTTTCTATCAATTACCCAACAGTAATTTGTCTACCCATCGTTGCTATTTTTAGAGAAGCCACTAGTGAAATCTACGGGCCCCAGGTCTATTTTCCAATCATATACTTTTAGACCTATATTGCTATTTTCTTTTTACCCTATTTGCAACCTTTATTTTCAGACTATATTATCGAAAACACAAAAATACCTTGCTGCATTTTATTTTCTTTTATTTGCATCTTTCAATCTACTACAATTTTATCCCATCAACTTGACAATTTCTGCCATCGATACCCGAAAGGGATTGACAACCCATTTAACACGTCTGGTTGCAAGTATTTTTTCTTTGTGTGCAGGTACCGTTTACATAGTGTTGCGCCGTTCTCCTACTAGTTCAATAACCATGGTCTCATCACTAAGGGAAATACCTATCGTTGCTGTGCTACATCATCCCTTCCTCTTTGGGGAAATGCCGACGTAGCTTCGAGCGACATCACCATACATGTGGAATTCGATGACTCGAGCCTCCCAAATTCGGTCAAACCTCCCAATGCCAAATTTACCTCTTATAATAACTTGAAAAAGAGTGTTGATTCTTCCTCTGTGGGTGGACGGTGCTTAAACTTTCACATGGAAGCTCTGCAAGGAAATTATGGATCTCAAGCAGCAAATTAATAAGCTCGAAGAGGAGAATCGCATTCTGAAAGGCAAAACTGCCAAAAATATGGCACCACCCCCTCCGAAGAAGGAGACTTGAGTATATGGTTATGGGCACTCCCCTTGGCTTGTGCCAAGCTTGAGGGAGGTACCCCGGTATCGTATCATCATCACATCTTTACCTTTATCATTTATCTTAGTTCAATCTTTATGGTTAAATCATGATGTAGTATAATAAAAGTTTGTAGTATGTTACAGTCTTTAAGATTTTGCTTTGTGCCCTATTTATGTGAACGAGTGTGATAGTTATATAATAAAGATTAGTTTGGAGTTGAGGGTTTTGCTTTCTTGCTTCGAACTTGGAGAAGAAAAAGAATAAAAGAAAGAAAATGTTATATAACAATCTTATGGAGAGTGATGACTTCACATATAAGAAGTTCGGTACATGAAATTTGTTTAGGATTGGCAAACATAGTATCGGTCATTGTCACAATTAATAGGAAGTAATAAATAAAGAGATGTTTCACATATAAATATACTATCTTGGGCATCTTTTATGATTGTGAGCACTCATTAAAATATTATATGCTAATAAGTTCATGTTGGACAAGGAAGACAACATAATGGGTTATGTTTCCTTATATCCGAATAGAAGTTATATTGACATGGTCCCTCCAACATGTTGAGCTTGCTTTCTATCTTATGCTAGCCAAATCTTCCGCACCAAGTAGAGATACTACTTGTGCATCCAAAAACCATAAACCCAATTTCATGTCAAGAGAGACCACTATACCTATGGATCGAGTAAGATCCTGCAAGTAAGTTGTCATTGGTGCAAGGAATAAAAATTGCTCTCTAAATATTTAAGATCTTTTAGTGTGAGGAAAATAAGCTTTATACAAACTTGTGATGGGGAATATATAAAAGTGATGGACTGCATAATGAAGTTCTCTATCACAAGCGGCAATATAAAGTGGCATTCCTTTGCATTCAGATTTCATGCATCCAACTGATACGTCTCCAACGTATCTATAATTTTTCCTTGTTTCATGTTGTTATATTATCATTCTTGGATGTTTTACAGTCATCTTATAGTCATTTTATATCATTTTTTGGGACTAACCTATTGACATAGTGCCAAGTGCCAGTTGTTGTTTTCTGCATGTTTTTTACATTGCAGGAAATCAATAATAAACGGAGTCCAAACATCGAGAAACTTTTTGGAGATTTTTTATGGGCCAGAAGACACTCAATGGGCTGAAGCTGCACCTAGGGGGTGCCCCGAGGGGGGCACAACCCACCAGGGCGTGCCAGGCCCCCCTGGTGCACCCACGTGGGTTGTGCCGACCTCGGTGGCCTATAAATTCCCAAATATTCCAAAACCCTTCGGGGTATACCTAGATAATAAGTTCCCCCGCCGTAAGGCTCTGTAGTCCACGAGATCTAATCTAGAGCCCTTTCTGGTACTCCTTCAGACGGGTAATCATAACCGGTGGCTATCTTCATCATCCCGGCAGCCACCATGATGAGGAGGGAGTAGTCCACCCTCGGGGCTGAGGGTTTGTACCAGTAGCTATGTGTTTAATCTCTCTCTCTCTCTTGTTCTTGAGATGCACAATCTTGATGTATCGCGGGCTTTGTTAATATAGTCGGATCATATGGTGTTTTCCCCTCTCTTGTTGTGATGAATTGAGTTCTCCCTTTGAGATTTCTTTGGATTGAATACTTTGATGGATTTGAGAACACTTGATATATGTCTTGCAATTGAATGCTCGTGGTTAAAATGGGGTACCGTATTGATTCACTTGATATATGTTTTGGTACTCAACTTGCGGATTCCCGAGGTGACATTGGGGTAATCTATGCATAGGGGTTGATTCACGTTCTTCTCTTTATTGCTCCGGTAGAAATCTTGGGGCACTCTTTGAAGTTCTTTGTCTTGGATTGAGTTTTATGAATATGAATTTGTTTTGGTGATTATTCTAGTACGAACTCTTGATAGATCGATCGGAAAGAATAACTTGTGTTATTTTAGTATGAACTCTTGATAGATGGTTCAGAAAAAATACCTTGTATTATTTTAGTACGAACTCTAGGATAGATCGAACGGAAAGAATAGCTTTGTGTTATTTTAGTATGAACTCTTGAATAGATCGAATTGAAAGAATAGCTTTGAGGTGGTTCCGTAGCCTACAAAAAAAAAATTCTTATGTTCTCCGCTAGATAGGAACTTTGGAGTGATTCTTCATCGCACTTTGAGGAGTGGTTATGTGATCCAATCGTATTAGTATTGTGGAGAGATTGCACTAGCGAAAGTACGGACCCTAGGCCTTGTTTTCAAGCATTGCACATTCGTGCTCCGTTTTATCACTTGCTACCTTGCTGTTTTTATTGTTACTATTACAAAAATTAATATCTACTATCCATATTACACTTGTATCACCATCTCTTCGCCGAACTAGTGCACCTATACAATTTTCCGTTGTATTGGGTGTGTTGGGGACACAAGAGGCTCTTTATTATTTGGTTGCAGGTTTGTTTCAGAGAGACCATCTTCATCCTACACCTCCTACGGATTGATAAACCTTGGGTCATCCACTTGATAGAAAATTGCTACTGTCCTACACAACTCTGCGCTTGGAGGCCCAACACATGTCTACAAGAATAAAGTTGTGTAGTAGACATCAAGCTCTTTTCTCGAGCCGTTGCCGGGAAGGTGAGTGCTTGCAGGTATATCTTTAGATCTTACAATCAAATCTTTTAGTTTCTTGTTTTATCACGAGTTTGTTTATAAAAGAAAACTAAAAAAGAATGGAATTGAGGTTGCGTCATATTATTGATTATCTTTATAATATCTTTCTTGAAAATGATGGATCAGAAAATTGTGCTATATTGTTAGAAGAAGAATGCTATAAAATGTTTGGCATAAATGAGGAGCATGATTGCAATGTTGTTAGTATGAATTCTTTAAATATCCATGATGCTAATGTATGCAAAGCCATAAGCTTGGGGATGCTATGTTTGATGAAGATGATATTTTTAGCCTCCCGAGATTTGATGTGGAAATTTGTTAATGAAAGCATGCCTCCTATTTATGATGATTATATTGATGAAAGTGGATTTGGAGAGGTCATGACTTTATTTAGTGATGAATCCACTACTTTGGAGGATGTTTCAATTGACTATGATAAAAAAGTTGTTATCTACGATGATTATGGTGATGACATGTATGCTATATTTAATAATGATAACCATGGAACGTGTCATCATAACTTTAATTTTCAATCTCATTATAGTTATTTTGTTGAGTTTGCTCCCACCACTATTCATGAGAATGAATTTGCTTATGTGGAGAGTAGAAAAATTTCTATGCTTTTGCATCATGCAAAGAATGCTTTATGTGCTGGCTATATTTTCGAGTTCATTCATGATGCTACTGAAATTATTATGAGAGAGGGACATATGCTTGTAGGAATTGCAATAATATCAAGTTTCCTCTCTATGTGTTGAAAGTCTTGAAGTTTTGCTGGTTTTGCCTTCCTATGCTAGTTGATTCTTTCTCCCATAATTTGTTGGCTCACCAAATACCTATGCATAGGAAGAGGGTTATACTTAAATGTGCTTGCCATGTGATTCATGATGCTCTCTTTATGTTTCAATCCTTATCTTTTATGCGAGCATCGTTGAACTCATCATGCCTAGCTAAAAGGCATTAAATAAAAGCGCTTGTTGGGAGACAACCCAATACTTATACCTACTTTTGTGTGTGTTCACATGATTATGCTATTGTAGTAATCATGTTTTATAGCTTTTCTTTCAATAAAGTTCCAAGCAAAGCCTTAGGATCATGTTGGGTGACAGTAGATTTGATCTTGCTGACAAAACAGAAACTTTTGTGCTCATGAGAAAAATTCTGATTTTTAACAGAAGAGTGCTTTTAAGTTGATTCTTTTTGCAGAGGATTAATATACAAATTGCCCACGTGGTCCTATTTTTCTCAAGATTTATAGAGTTGCAGAAGTATGGTGAATGTTCAGATCATTACAGACTGTTCTATTTTTGACAGGTTCTGTTTTCTCGAAACAGGCTTTCGCCCCGCTTTATAGATAAAGCATAAGTCCATACAACCACGTCCCAATCAAAGTCATAAAAGAAAAATGCTTGGGCCACAGCACAGAGACGCCCAAAAGAACTGAAGAGAAATAGAAAAGGCCACTAGGGGCAAGCTACGAAGCTGTCGAGTGGTCAAAGAGTCGACGCGCGGTAGACACCAGAGCGTCCAGAAGGAGCTGAAGACGGTCACAATCCCTCGGCCTAGCGAGCGGATGCCGGTGCTACAAGAAGGCAAAAAAAATCATGCATAGTTTGCTTGTTTTCTAGTTTCTATGGCTTATATTGATCAATACAAATTTTAGAAATGATATGCCACAGTAGGCATTGTGTGAGAACAACTATGAATCTTGTCTTTGACAGTACCCAAAGTGAATGATTTGTTTTATCATACTAACCCATCTAATGAAGTTTTGTTAAGTTTTGTGTGATTGAAGTTTTCAAGTTTTGGGTGAGATGTCTATATGAGGAGAACAAGGAGTGACAAGATCCTAAGCTTGGGGATGCCCAAGGCACCCCAAGGAAATATTCAAGGATGATTGATACGTCTTCGTCGTATCTACAATTTTTGATTGTTCCATGCCAATATTCTACAACTTTCATATACTTTTGGCAACTTTTTATACTATTTTTTGGGACTAACATATTGATCCAAAGCCCAATGCCAGTTCCTGTTTGTTGCATGTTTTTTGTTTCGCAGAATATCCATATCAAACAGAGTCCAAACGGACGAAGATTTGTTTTTTGGAATATATGTGAACTTTGGGAAGCGGAACCAAAATGAGACGATGCCCGAGTGGGCCAGGAGGCAGGGGCGCACCCACCAGGGGCAGGCGCGCCCTGGGCCCTTGTGGCCACTCCGTAAGGCGGTTGATGCCCTTCTTTCGTCGCAAGAAAGCTAATATCCGGATAAAAATCATGTCAAAAAATCAGCCCAATCGGAGTTACGGATCTCCGGGAATATAAGAAACGGTGAAGAGCTAGAATCGGGAAACGCAGAAACAGAGAGAGACAAAGAGACATATCCAATCTCGGAGAGGCTCTCGCCCTTCCCATGCCATGGAAACCATGGACCAGAGGGGAAACCCTTCTCCCATCCAGGGAGAAGGTCCAGGAATAAGAAGATGGAGGGGGGGCTCTCCCCCTCGCTTCCAGTGGCACCGGAGTTCCGCCGGGGCCATCATCGTCACCGCAATCTACACCAACAACTTCACCGCCGTCATCACCAACTCTTCCCCCACTATGAAGTGGCGTAACCCCTCTTCTACCCACTGTAATCTCTACTTAAACATGGTGCTCAACTCTATATATTATTTCCCAATGATGAATGGCTATCCTATGATGTTTAAGTAGATTGGTTTTGTCCTATGGGTTAATTGATGATCGTGATTGGTTTGAGTGGCATGTTTTATTATTGGTGCTGTCCTATGGAGCTCTCCATGTCGCGCAAGCGTGAGGGATTCCCGCTGTAGGGTTTGCAATATGTTCATGATTTGCTTATTGTGGGTGGCGTGAGTGACAGAAGCACAGACCCGAGTAAGTAGGTTGTTTGCGTATGGGAATAAAGAGGACATGATACTTAATGCTATGGTTGGGTTTTACCTTAATGATCTTTAGTAGTTGCGGATGCTTGCTAGAGTTCCAATCATCAGTGCATATGATCCAAGAAGAGAAAGTATGTTAGCTTATGCCTCTCCCTCAAACAAGATTGCAATAGTGATTACCGGTCCAGTTATCGATTCCCTAGGGACAAATAAATTTCTCGTGACAAAAAGCTCTCTACTAAAACTAATTTAGTTTTGTCTTTATCTTAACAGCCCCTAGTTTATATTTGCGTGCTCTTTATGTTCTTGCACACCTATCCCACAAAAACCACATAGTACTTCTAGTTTCATACTTGTTCTAGGTAAAGTAAACGTCAAGCGTGCGTAGAGTTGTATCGGTGGTCGATAGAACTTGAGGGAATATTTGTTCTACCTTTAGCTCCTCGTTGGGTTCGACACTCTTACATATCGAAAGAGGCTACAATTGATCCCCTACACTTGTGGTTATCAAGACCTTTTTCTAGCGCCGTTGTCGGGGAGCAATAGCGTGGGGTGAATATTCTCGTGTGTGCTTGTTTGTTCTATCACACTATTGAAGCTTATTACTTGGATCATCTTCGATCCCTATGTGCTCGGGCTGAAACCCCAACTAGCTTAGTTGAGGGGAAATCTTTAGATGAGCATGCTTGTTATGTGTGACACCGCATATCTGAAAAAGGGAATCTTTTACGGGATCAAATGCATCGTTTGCAATGCTATGCCTGGAATTTATGTGAAATTTATGATTTTACTTGTTGTTTTGAAGACCCTACGAAACACCTTCCCTACCAATGTGAGTTTAGTGATAATGGAATCGTATCTTCATATGCTAAGGGTGTTTATAGTTTCTATGATGTTCAACAAATTGAAGAATTTGTTGCATTTAAGGGTGCTTATGAAATTGCTTCTTTGATTGAAAAGTATGATACTACTCTTTACAAATCTGAAAATTTTGCCATATTTAAATATTTTTATGATAATTATGCTTGTAATGCCTATGTTAAACTATATATTGAGGACTCCTCCGCTGTCCAAGAAGAGACTAATATTTTGAGGAGTATATGGAAGAAAAAATTAATGACATTGTGAACTCATTGGATGAAAAATATGATGAGGAGAGCGAAGAACAAAAGGAGGAAGAGCGGATTGGCTACCCGTGCCCACCTGCTATTTAGAGTAACTCTTTGACTCATACATTGTTTAATTTCCCTTTGTGCTTACCGAAGGGTGAATGCTATGATGATTGTTATGATCCCGTTAATTCTTTTGAAATATCCCTTTTTGATGATGCTTGCTACGCTTGTGGCTAAGATGCCAATATGAATTATGCTTATGGTGATGAAATTCCTATAGTTCCTTATTTTAAACATGAGATAGTTGCTATTGCACCCACACATGATAGTCCTATTATCTTTTTGAATTCTCCAAACTACACTATATTGGAGAAGTTTGCACTTATTAAGGATTATATTAATGGGTTGCCTTTTTCCATTACACATGATGATTTTGATGAGTATAATATGCATGTGCTTCCTGCTCGTACTTGCAATTATTATGAGAGAGGAACTACATCTCCGCCTCTCTATGTTTCCAACACGATAAAACTGCAAGAAACTGCTTATACTATGCATTGGCCTTTACTTGATGTGCATGAATTGTTCTTGTATGATATGCCTATGCATAGGAAGAGAGTTAGACTTCGTTTTTGCATGACACATATCACTTTGTGCTCACTACTAAATGCCAAATCATTGCTAATTAAAATAGGCTTTGATATACCTTGGGATCCGGGTGGATCCATTACTTGAGCACTATATGCCTAGCTTAATGGCTTTAAAGAAAGCGCTGCCAGGGGACAGCCTGGAAGTTTTAGAGAGTCATTTAGTTCTGTTGTGTGCTTTTATAAAGTTTAAAAAAAGGGGAACCTAAACTTTTTCAAAAAAAAAGTGAAAGTAAGAAGGACGAGCACCGTTGAAATGGGGGAGCTCCTTGAAGTTTGTTCATGCCCATGGAAACTTTGTAAACCTTGATTACAGAAACTTTTTAATAAAAATAATTATCACCTTGTACAATTCCATTGTATTATAAAAATAATGTGCCAAGAGTTTCCTTTAGGATGATTAAACTGCTTGTTGGTTTGTGCGGTGCAAAAACAGAAACTTTGGCTGTAGTGCGCGATTTTACATTTTTTTTACTGGAACGTCGAAAGGATCTGAAACTAATTGCAAAGTCTTGCTATACAAATTGTTGATTTGTTCCTAATTTTTCCATAATTTTTTGGGTTACAGAAGTATGGTTAATGTTCAGATTACTACAGACTGTCCTGTTTTCACAGATTGTTGTTATAGCTTCGTTATTTGCATATGTTTGAATTCTTGCCGATGCCTCCTTGACTTGGGGCCATAGAATTATGATAGCATACAGTGCGTAATGTTTGTTTATAATTATACAATAATGTTAGAGTAGTACATGATGGGATTTTATTGATCATATGCACTAACCCCGCCACTAATAGTTCGGTTAAGTTTTGTGTGGATAAAGTGTTCGAAGACCAAGGATGTCTCGATGTGAGAAGAAGGAGGAGAGGCAAGAGCTCAATCTTGGGGATGCCCAAGGCACCCCGAGTAAATATTCAAGGAGACTCAAGCGTCTAAGCCTGGGGATGCCCCGGAAGGCATCCCATCTTTCTTCAACAAGTATCGGTATGTTTTCGGATTCGTTTCATTCACATGATATGCGTAAACTCTTCGAGCGTTGTGTGATTTTTATTTTTCTTTTAATAAATGCACCATGCTGGTATGAGATAGTCCTTGGTTGATTTATAGAATGCTCTTTGCACGCCACTTTTATCTTTTGAGTATGGCTTTATAGAATGCTTCATGTGCTTCACTTATATCATTTGAAGTTTGGATTGCCTGTTTCTCCTCACATAGAAAACCGCCATTTGTATAATGCTCTTTTTCTTCACTTATATTTGTTAGAGCGTGCGCATAACTTTTGAAGAAAGAATTAAAACTCTCTTGCTTCACTTATATCTATTTAGAGAGTTGACGGGAATTGGTCATTCACATGGTTAGTCATAAAATCCTACATAAACTTTTAGATCGCTGAATATGATATGTTTGATTCCTTGCAATAGTTTTTCAATATAGGGATGCTAATATGTGGGAGGTACTAGTGAATGATTGTGGTCTGGTAAAAATATTGGTGTTAAGGTTTGTGATTCCTGAAGCATTGTTTATCTTTGCGTGAAGGTTGGGGGCGCGCGATGGTTAACTCCTACCAACCTCCCCCCTAGGAGCATGCGTCGTAGTATGTTTTCTTCGAGGGCTACTAGATTTTTTGCAATAAGTATGTGAGTTCTTTATGACTAATGTTGAGTCCATGGATTATACGCACTCTCACCCTTCCACCATTGCTAGCCTCTCTTGTACGGCGCAACTTTCACCGGTACCATACTCCCACCATATACCTTCCTCAAAACAGCCACCATACCTACCTATTATGGCATTTCCATAGCCATTCCGAGATATATTGCCATGTAACTCCATCGTTCAGTTTATTATGAAATGCACCATCATTGTCATATTGCCTTGCATGATCTTAATATAGCTAGCATGATGTTTCCATGGCTTGTCCGTTTTTTGATGTCATTGCTACGCTAGATCATGGCACATCCCAGTACACCGCCGGAGGCACTCTCATAGAGTCATATTTTGTTCTAGCTTCGAGTTGTAATCTTTGAGTTGTAAGTAAATAAAAGTGTGATGATCTTCATTATTAGAGCATTGTCCCATGTGAGGAAAGGCCAAATAAAAAAAAGAAGGCCTAAAAAAAAGAGGGGCTCAAAAAAAGGGGGGAGCCCCTCCAAAAAAAGAGAGAAGGGACAATGCTACTATCCTCTTCCACACTTGTGCTTCAAAAGTAGCACCATGATCTTCATAATAGAGAGTCTCTTGTTTTGTCACTTCCATATACTAGTGGGAATTTTCATTATTGAACTTGGCTTGTATATTCCAACGACGGGCTTCCTCAAATGCCCTAGGTCTTCATGAGCAAGCAAGTTGATGCACGCCCACTAGTTTTCTTGTGAGCTTTCATACACTTATAGCTCTAGTGCATCCGTTACATGGCAATCCCTACTCACTCACATTGATATCTATTGACGGGCATCTCCATAGCCCATTGATATGCCTAGTCGATGTGAGACTTTCTCCCTACTTTTGTCTACTACAACCTTCTATTCCACCCATAGTGCTATGTCCATGGCTCACGCTCATGTATTGCGTGAAGAGTTGAAAAAGTTCGAAAAAGTAAAGTATGAAAACAATTGCTTGGCTGACACCGGGATGGGCATGAGGGGTACCTTGTGTTAAGAAAAGGGAGCATAAAATAATATATGATTTTGTAGGGATAACGTTTTTTAACATTAATATTTTGAAAGACTTGATTGTTTGTTGAGGTGCCCGAGTATTTAATTCTTTGATGTCAAATGATAGACCATTGCTTTGAATCACTCGTGCCTTAATATTCATGCCATGATTAGATTACATGATCAAGATTATGCTAGATAGCATTCCACCTCAAAAATTATCTTTTTTATCATTTACCTACTCGAGGACGAGCAGGAATTAAGCTTGGGGATGTTGATACGTCTCCATCGTATCTATAATTTTTTATTGTTCCATGCCAATATTCTAGAACTTTCATATACTTTTGGCAACTTTTTATACTATTTTTGGGACTAACATATTAATCCAGTGCCCAGTGTCAGTTCCTGTTTGTTGCATGTTTTTTGTTTCGCAGAATATCCATATCAAACGGAGTACAAACAGATGGAGATTTTTTTTGGAATATATGTCAATTTTGGGAAGCGGAACCAACATGAGACGATGCCCGAGTGGGCCAGGAGGCAGGGGCGCGCCCACCAGGGGCAGGCGCGCCTTGGTCCCTCGTGGCCACTCCGTAGGGTGGTTGATGCCCTTCTGTTGCCACAAGAAAGCTAATATACGGATAAAAAACGTGTCAAAAAATCAGCCCAATCGGAGTTACGGATCTCCAGGAATATAAGAAACGGTGAAGGGCCAGGATCGGGAAACGCAGAAATAGAGAGAGACAGAGAGACATATCCAATATCAGAGGGGCTCTCGCCCCTCCCACGCCATGGAGACCATGGACCAGAGGGGAAACCCTTCTCCCATCTAGGGAGAAGGTCAAGAAAGAAGAAGAAGGAGGGGGGCTCTCTCCCCCTCGCTTCCGGTGGCACCAGAGTGCCGCCGGGGCCATCATCATCACCGTAATCTACACCAACAACTTCACCGCCATCGTCACCAACTCTCCCCCCTCTATGCAGCGGTGTAACTCCTCTTCTACCCGATGTAATCTCTACTTAAACATGGTGCTCAAGTCTATATATTATTTCCCAATGATGTATGGCTATCCTATGATGATTAAGTAGATCTATTTTGTCCCGTGGGTTAATTGATGATCGTGATTGGTTTGAGTTGCATGTTTTATTATTGGTTCTGTCCTATGGTGCTCTCCGTGTCGCGCAAGCGTGAGGGATCCCCGCTGTAGGGTTTGCAATATGTTCATGATTTGCTTATGGTGGGTGGCGTGAGTGACAGAAGCACAGACCCGAGTAAGTAGGTTGTTTGTGTATGGGAATAAAGAGGACTTGATACTTTAATGCTATGGTTGGGTTTTACCTTAATGATCTTTAGTAGTTGCGGATGCTTGCTAGAGTTCCAATCATAAGTGCATATGATCCAAGAAGAGAAAGTATGTTAGCTTATGCCTCTCCCTCAAATAAGATTGCAATAGTGATTACCGGTCTAGTTATCGATTGCCTAGGGACAAATAACTTTCTCATGACAAAAAGCTCTCTACTAAAATTAATTTAGTTTTGTCTTTATCTTAACATCCCCTTGTTTATATTTGTGTGCTCTTTATTTTTTTGCAATCCTATCCCACAAAAACCACAAAGTACTTCTAGTTTCATACTTGTTCTAGGTAAAGTAAACGTCAAGCATGCGTAGAGTTGTATCGGTGGTCGATAGAACTTGAGGGAATATTTCTTCTACCTTTAGCTCCTCGTTGGGTTCAACACTCTTACTTATCAAAAGAGGCTACAACTGATCCCCTACACCTGCGGGTTATCAATGATCCAAGCAACTAAGCTTGGGGATGTCCCGGAAGGTATCCCCTCTTTCGTCTCCAACATTATCCGTAACATCACTTGAAGCTATATTTTCTGTCACATCATATGTGTTGTGCTTGGAGTGTCAATTTATTTTGTCGGGATTTGCTTGCTGGTATTTAGAATAATGTTCTACGTCTTTTATTTCAATAAAAGTGTCAAGGATAGCCTTTACCGTGCTTACTTTGCAAGTCTATATGTTCTTGTTTGAAAACAGAAAGTTTTCTATGATTGTCTGAATTCTTTTGGATAGTCAAAACGTGATAAAATCTTGAATTTTCTACAAAGTTAGCATGAATAAGTTCTCTGTAATGGGGTAATTTGTCAGAATTTTTAGAGCTAGGTAAGTATGAGAACAATTACACTCTTTACAGACTGCACTGCTTTGACAGATTGTTGTTATGTTTGCATTGTTTGCATATGTTTGCGTATTTAATGATTCTATTTGAGAATAGGAGTATTAAATATGTATAGGCATTTAGTATGAAATGTTGAATATTAACTTCAGTGATTTGATACAGTAGAGGATGATAAGGTTTTTCCTTGATTTATACTAACTTATCTCACGAGTTCTTGTTGAGTTTTGTGTGGATGAAACTTTTGAGATTTAGGAAAACCGTGATATGAGAAGAATTAAGGAGACACAAAAGCTCAAGCTTGGGGATTCCCAAGGCACCCCAAGATAATATTTCAAGAAGTCTCAAGCATCTAAGCTTGGGGATGCCCCGATAGGCATCCCACCTTTCTTCATCAACGATTGTGTGTTAGTATCGGTTGAACCTAATTTTTTGCTTCTTCACATGAGATGTGCTATTCTTGAAATGTCATTTTCTTTTGTTGGCCTGCTGTTTTAATAAAATACTTAGATCTGAAAGTCTTTAAATAAAATAGAGCCCCCAAATAGTTGCCAGAAAAGCTAGAAAAGCGGCATTCACATCCCGTCAAAGAAGCTCTTTTCTAGCACTGTTGAGCATGGTGTGCTTTAGTATTTTTGAAGAAATTATATCTTGCTTCACTTCAATTAATTTGAGAGAAATAAATATTATGCTCATGTTCTTCACTTATATTTGTTTGAGCTTATCGAAAGAAACACATGAAAATTAGTCCCAAAGTGATAGATATCCAATAAGGATATAATAAAAACTTTCATGAAGATCATTGGAAAAAATAAACTTGATTCCTTGTAATAGTTTTGAGACATGATTATGTGATATGTGAGTCATGTTGATGAGTAATTGTGCTTTAGTAAGATATTGGTGCTAAGGTTTGTGATTCTCGAAGCATGCACGTATAGTCTCTCGTTATGGCGGAAAGTTGGAGCACAATTTATCCTTGATTGTCCTATCTTTGTGTGAAGGTCGGGGGCGCGCGATGGTTAACTCCTACCAACCTCCCCCCTATGAGCATGCATAGTATTACTTTGCTTTGAGGGCTATTAAACTTTTTCAATAAGTATGTGAGTTCTTTATGACTAATGTGAGTCCATGGATTATACACACTCTCACCCTTTCATAATTGCCTCTCTTGTACCCCACAATTTACGCCGGTGCCTAAACTTTATTAAAACTTCCTCAAAACAGCCACCATACCTACCTATTATGGAATTCCCATAGCCATACCGAGATATATTTCCATGCACTTCTATCATATAGTTAACTTGATCATTCATTTTTCATCATATAGAGTCATACTATGTTATATGTATTGAGTTGTAATTTTTATTTATTTTGAGTTATAAGTAAATAGAAGTGTGATGATCATCATTATCCATTATTAATGCATGTCCCAATGATGATTGGATGATGGAGACCATGATTCCCCACAAGTCGGGATGAGACTCTGGACTAAAAGAAAAAAAGAGAGAGAGAAAAAAAGAAAAAAAGTGATGAATGAAATAAAAAAAGAGAAAGGGCATGCAAATACCACACTTGTGCTTCAAAGTAGAACCATGTTCTTCATATAGAGAGTCTCCTATGTTGTCACTTTCATATACTAGTGGGAATTTTCTATAGTAGAGTTTGATGCATACCCACTTAGTTTCATATTGAGCTTTCATACACTTATAGCTCTTAGTGCATCCGTTCCATGGGAATCCCTACTCCTCACATTGATATCGATTGATGGACATCTCCATACTCCATTAGTTTGCCTAGTTTATGTGAGACTTTCTTCCCTTCTTTTGTCTACTACCACCGCATTCTTCCACCTATATTGCTATATCCATGGCTTGCGCTCATGTATTGCGTGAGAGTTGAAAATGCTGGAGCGCGTTAAAAAAGTATGAACCAATTGCTTGGCTAACACCGGGGTAGTACATGATTTATACTTTGAGCTGGGATGATAGAGCATGACAAGACTATACGATTTTGGAGGGATAACGTTCTTTAGCATTTTATATTCTGAAAGACATGATTGCTTGTTGATATGCTTGAGTATTTAAATCTCATGTCAAAACTAGACTATTGCTTTGAACCATATAGAAGTCCAAACGTATGCTATAAAGAAAAGAATATGACATGACATGATAGGAAACATTCCACATCAAAAATTCTATTTTTATCATTTACCTACTCGAGGACGAGTAGGAATTAAGCTTAGGGATGTTGATACGTCTCCAACGTATCTATAATTTTTGATTGTTCCATGCTTTTATATTATCATTCTTGGATGTTTTACAATCATTTTATATCATTTTTGGGACTAACCTATTGACATAGTGCCAAATGCCATTTGATGTTTTTTGCATGTTTTTTACATCGCATGAAATCAATATCAAATGGAGTCCAAACACCGCGAAGCTTTTTGGAGATTTTTTATGGGCCAGGAGACACTCAATGGGCTGAAGCTGCACCTCGAGGGTGTCCCGAGTGGGGCACAACCCACCAGGGTGCGCCAGGCCCCCCTGGCGCGCCTAGGTGGGTTGTGCCCACCTCGGTGGCCTCCCGCACCGCCACTTTATCGTATAAATTCCCATATATTCCAAAACCCTTTGGGGTAGACCTAGATCAGAAGTTCCACCGCCGTAAGACACTGTAGTCCACGAGATCCAATCTAGAGCCCTTTCCGGCACTCCACCGGAGGGGGAAATCGGGGCTGAGGGTTTGTACCAGTAGCTATGTGTTTAATCTCTCTCTCTCTCTCTCTCTCTCTCTCGTGTTCATGAGATGCACAATCATAATGTATCGTGGGCTTCGTTAATATAGTCGGATCATATCGTGTTTTCCCCTCTGTTGTTCTGATGAATTGAGTTTTCCCTTTGAGATTTCATTGGATTGAATACTTTTATGGATTTGAGAACACATGACATATGTCTTGCAATTGAATACTCGTGGTGACAATGGGGTATCATATTGATTCACTTGATATATGTTTTGGCACTCAACTCGCGGATTCCTGAGGTGACATTTGGGTAATCTATGCATAGGGGTTGATGCACGTTCTTGTCTTTGTTTCTCCGGTAGAAATCTTGGGGCACTCTTTGAAGTTCTTTGTCTTGGATTGAGTATTATGAATATGAATTTGTTTTTGTGATTATTCTAGTATGAACTCTTGATAGATCAATCGAAAAGAATAACTTGTGTTATTTTAGTACAAACTCTTGATAGATCGATCGAAAATAATACCTTGTGTTATTTTAGTATGAACTCTAGGATAGATCAAACGGAAAGAATAGGTTTGTGTTATTTTAGTATGAACTCTTGAATAGATCAAACGAAAGAATAGCTTTCAGGTGGTTTCATACCCTACAAACAATTTATTCTTATGTTCTCCGCTAGATAGGAAGTTTGGAGTGATTCTTCATCGCACTTTGAGGGTGGTTATGTGATCCAATTATATTAGTATTGTTGAGAGATTGCATTAGCGAAAGTACGGACCCTAGGCCTTGTTTTCAAGCATTGCAATACCATTCGTGCTCCGTTTTATCACTTGCTACCTTGCTGTTTTTTATTGTTACTATTACAAAAATCAATATCTACTATCTATATTACACTTGTATCACAATCTCTTCGCCGAACTAGTGCACCTATACACTTTTCCATTGTATTGGGTGTGTTGGGGACACAAGAGACTTTTTATTATTTGGTTGTAGGGTTGTTTATGAGAGACTATCTTCGTTCTAGACCTCCTACGGATTGATAACCCTTAGGTCATGCACTTGAGGGAAAATTGCTACTGTCCTACAAAACTCTGCGCTTGGAGGCCCAACACGTCTCTACAATAATAAAGTTGTGTAGTAGACATGACCAACCAAAAGGTGCATGACAACCCCTGCTTCCCTCTGTGAAGGGTCCATCTTTATTTTAATCTCTACCTTAATATAAGAGTCATGGTGATCTTCAGCTTTCCTTTTTTTTTACTTTTCTCTTTTGGCAAGTACTATATGTTGGAGAAATATTATGATGCATATATCCACTTGGATGTAGGTGATCATACACTGTTATTGTTGACATTACCCTTGGGATAAATGGTTGGGATGCGAAACTATAAGCCCCTATCTTTCTATGTGTCTAACTAAAGCTTTGATCTCATCAGTATTGAGTGAGTGCTAGCAATTAGGAAATATTAAATGATGGTTGAGTATGTAAACTTGCTAAATAAAATCTCTTACATAGACTCTTTCCAATGTTATGATAAATTACAATTGCTTCAATGACTAAGACCATAGCTTGTTAGTTTTCAATAAAGTTTTTGGATTCATACTTTACCTTGTGAATGAACTATCACTTTAGCATAAGAAGTTATATGACAATATATTGTTATTCTAAAAGATGACCATGATGCCTTCATGTCTGTATTTTATTTTATCGATATCTCTATCTCTAAACATGTGGTCATGATTGTCGATTTCGGCTTTTGCTTGAGGACAAGTGAGGTTTAAGCTTGAGGGAGTTGATACGTCCATTTTGCTTTATGTTGATATTTAATGCATTATGGACTGTTATTTCACTTTATGATACAATTATCATGCATTTTCTCTCTTATTTTACAAGATTTATGCTACTTCTTAAGCTTGCATTGGTTTTCCCTTGAAGAGGAAAGGGTGATGGAGCAAACTACAGATAAGTATTTCCCTTAGTTAAGAACCAATGTATCAATCCAGTAGGAGGAACACACAAGTCTCCAATAAAAGCACCTGCACAAACAAACGAATACATGCACCCAACACGATAAAGGGGTTGTCAATCCCTTCATGGTCACGTGCAAGGATGAGATCTGATAGAGGTAGATATAAAAGATAAATAAAATAGCAAAATAAAGTGAAGCTAAATAAATTGCAGCAAGGTATTCTTGTGTTTTGGTTTATAGATCTGAAAACAATATGAAAAAAGTAGACCCGGGGGTCATAGGTTTCACCACAGGCATCTCTCTCGAAAGAACGCATACAGTGGGTGAACAAATTACTATTGAGCAATTGATAGAAAAGCAGGTAAAATCATGACGATATCTAAGGCAATGATCATAAATATAGGCATCACGTCCGTGACAAGTAGACCGTGTCTTGCCAACACCTACTACTATTACTCCTCACATTGACCGCTTCCAGCATGCCTCTAGTGTATTAAATTAACAAGAACGGAGTAACGCCTTAAGCAAGATGACATGATGTAGATGGATAGATCCAATCAGTATGAAATAAACCCCATCTTCTATCCATGGTGGCAACAATACAAATATGTGTCTCGCTACCCCATTTGTCCCTGAGTGAGGACACCACAAGATTGAACCCATTACAAAGCACCTCTCCCATTGCAAGAAAAATCAATCTAGTTGGACAAACCAAATCAGTATATCAGAGAGAAATACAAAGCTATGTTAATGATGCACATAATAATTCAGGGAAGACTCAAAAAATATTCATAGATAATCTGATCATAAACTTGCAATTCATCAGATCTCAACAAACACACTGCAAAATAAGATTACATCGAATACAAAGCTATGGAACCGTAGGTGTACGGTAAACTACTCACACAACATCGGTTGGGCAGAAAGGTTGATGTAGATGCCCTGCATGATCGAATCCCCCTCCGGCATAGTACCGGAAAAGTCCCCAAGATGGGATCTCATGAGGACATAAACTTGCGGCAGTGGAAAAGTATTTTTGGTTTGCCCCCTGGTCTTTGGGTAATATTTGGGCATTTATAGAGCGAATATTAGGGTTATAGGTGCCATGGTGGGCCCACAAGCTCGAGGGCGCGCCTTACCCCCCAGGGCACGCCCTGTGAGCTTGTGGCCCATCCGTGGCTCTTTTGGCCTCCTCCCGAAGCTTGCAGGGTGTCTTCTTGTCCAAGAAAAATCATCCAAAAGTTCTGTTCCGTTTGGACTCCATTTGGTATTGATTTTCTGTAAAAGACAAGAACATGGAAAAATAGCAGCTGGCACTGGTCACTAGGTTAATATGTTAGTCCCAAAAATGATATAAAATAGCATAATAATGAATACAAAACATCCAAGATGGATAATATAATAGCATGGAACAATAAAAAGTTATAGATACGATGGAGACGTATCAAACATCCCCAAGCTTAATTCATGCTCGTCCTCGAGTAGGTAAATGATAAAAATACAATTTTTCATGTGGAATGCTACCTATCATGTTTATTAATGTAATCTTTCTTAATTTGGCATGAATATTCAGATCCATATGTTTAAAAACAAAAGTTTAATATTGACATAAAAACAATAATACTTCAAGCATACTAAAAGAAAACGTGAATTTTCAAAATAACATGGCTAAAGAAAGTTATCCCTACAAAATCATATAGTCTTGTTATGCTCGCTCTTATCAACAGAAAGTATAAATCATGTACTACCCCGGTGTCAGTTAAGCAATTGGTTCACACATTTTAACATGCTTCAGAATTTTCAACTCTACACGTAATACATGAGCGTGAGCCATGGATATAACACTATATGTGGAATAGAAGGTGGAAGTAGACAAAAGAAGGGAGTAAGTTTCGCATCAACTAGGCAAATTAATGGACTATGGAGATGACCATCAATTGGTATCAATGTGAGTGAGTAGGGATTGCCTTTTAACAGATGCACCAGAGCTATAAGTGTATGAAAGCTCAAGAAGAAAACTAAGTGGGTGTGCATCCAACTTGCTTGCTCATGAAGACCTCGGGCATTTGAGGAAGCCCATCGTTGGAATATACAAGCCAAGATCTACATTGAAAAATTCCCACTAGTAATATATAAAAGTGACAACATAGGAGACTCTATATCATGAAGAACATGGTGCTACTTTGAAGCAAAAGTGTGGAAAAGCATAGAAACATTGTACCTTCTCTCTTTTTCTCTCTTTTTTTCTTTCTTGTTTTTCTCTTTTTTTCTCTTTTTTTCTTTTTGGGCACTTTGGCCTCTTTTTTCCTGGACTCATTTGGCCCTCTTTTTTTATATATACCTCACATGGGACAATGCTCTAATAATTATGACCATCACACTTTCATTTACTTACCACTCATGGTGATGGAACAACGAAGTTAAATGGAAATATATCTCAGATTGGCTATGAAAATGCCATAATAAGTACGAAAGGTGGTTGTTTTGAGGAAAGGTACAAGGTGGGTTTAATGCACCGGCGAAAGATGTGCGGTACTAGAGTGGCTAGCAAAGGTGGAAGGGTGAGCACTACAAAAAAAAGGATTTTTTTCCTGGCATGCTTATGACACTTCTATGATGATAATTGTGAAAAAGCACGGTATCATCATAGATGTGGTGGGTTCCTACTTCTACGACAAAAAATCACGATTGAAAATGGGCTTTTCGTCCTGGGCCAGACGGAGACGCACCTGCATGACAATCTGTGGGCCGTCCATTATGGGGAAAATGGTGGTAGAAGCGAGGGCGAGGAAAATTTCAAGGAGTTCCCAGTTACGATGGGTGGTTGGGGCGGATCAATGCAAGGAGGTTTGCGTGTTTCTCTTGTATAAGTACACGCATGTGCGAGGCATTTGGCTCCAATTGAACACGAGCGAGGTGCTCGCTTACTGAACCCGACGATTGCACTAGCTACATTACTAAACCCGGGCGATCAATCCCTTGGATGTTAACTAAACTCGAGTGATTGAACATGGGGGTTGGTTGAACGAGTCGAGACGTGGTTGGGGTTGGACGAACAGTTCTCGGTGGGGGTTGGATGAATAGGACTAAGGGAGTCGTGGACTAAGGGGTCCTCGGGGCAACGACCCATTGTACACGGGTCAGACTGGTGGAGTCGTACTACAGGAGTTCTATGAAGCTGTGGTGTGCCCTCTAAGTCAGGAAGGTACATGATCTATTTTATTCCTTATTGTAATCTATCTTCGTTAACCCTAGCCCTATCGGTGTCTTTATAAACCGAGGGTTGTATTCATTAGAGGAGAGCTATCCTCACCCCCCATAGCCTAGGGTTAGCTCATACTGATCTCGACATAGATCTACTCTATAAACCACGATAAACAATCAATACAATCAAGAAGGGCGTAGGGTTTTACCACTTCAAGAGGGCCCGAACCTGGGTAAACACGGTGTTCGTCGTCCCTTGTTACCAACGATCCTAGGTCCACAACTCGGGACCCCCTACCCCGAGGTCTACCGGTTTTGACACCAACATTGGTGCTTTCATTGAGAGTTCTGTTGTTGGATCCCTGAAGCAATCGATGGCTCAACCGATCGTTAGAGATCATGGAAACACGGAAGTCTCTCCCGCCCCCAGTCATCTCCACATGTTCGGTAGCGTTCTTCTGCACGCCAGTCACACTGGCGGCCTCAACCAGATGGAAGGTTCCTCTCCCGTAAAGGAACTCACTGGATCAAGGGCATCGACCCTAGGGCCAACTGACTTGCAAAGACCAAACATCCCTTAGAGCCCGGCCCAGGAGCCAGGCTCAGGTAGATCGCTCACGAGATCCCCTTTCGATTTATCAGAGTGTTCGACACCTCCCTGTGCCTAGTCAATGGATCACTTGGTAAATCAGTTTTATGCGATGGGGATCTCTGTTACCAGGTCTAGAGCTTACGATCAGATCGGGCTTAAAACTGATGACCGTGTAATCAACACCCCTCTGGCAACGCACCTTGTCGCTACCGTCGAAAAGGCTCGGGAGGGATCAGAACCACATAAGGTGAGGACGGTGTACACTCGAGTATCTAGCTCGGAGTCGGACGCCAGCCCGGAGGCACATCCGGACTCAGCCCGAGCACAAAATCTAGCCTTGAGCCGATTCAGCCGCATATAAGTCCGGATCTGAGCCCCGCAAGGTTAGAGCCATATGTAATTCAACAACCCATTCAGAATAGGCTAGGTCCATAGCAGAAAGGGATCCTCGAAATTTTCCCACCCTCCCACCATGAGGAATACTCTCTGGATTTGAGAAGCCTGGACATATGGGACCTCATGTACGTCAAACAGCTACCAAACGAGACAGTCCACCAATATTGGGCTAGATTTCTCCTAGTAAAGAACAGGATGGCATCTTGCTGTGAGAAAGGAATAGTTAAAGCTTTCCAGTTTAACTGCAGGGACGAGGGCCTTTTAAACGCCCTCACATGTCGCGAAAGTCAAGGATTCATCGAACTATCTGACATGGTATGCAAATATTGCGCCATGGAGAATACATGGAAAGCGCAACAGATGAACACAAATCCACACGCCACCGCGCACAATGGAAGAACTCACTTTAAGCGGTCCTACACAAATCGATCGCCAAAGCATGAGCCTAATGAAAAGAAAACTAGGCCCAAATTGGTGCTAGACGAATTGCTAGATTAGCCGTGCACAATACACTCGGTCTTCCTAGATGCAAACCCAACTCACAGACTTCGAGCCTGTTGGGTAGTAAGACAAGTAGCCAAATATGGCGAGCAAATCTTGAGCCTTACACTTCCAAACATGCAGCCCTCGCCTACACCACATGACCATAACATCCTTACGGTATACGAGACATTCACTTCAAACAATAGAAGGAAAAATGATCTTCGACAGTTCAACCAAATATACCAGGTGAAGGCCACACAACAATGGGCAGCCACACCTATCACCTTCAACAAGAAGGATGAGCCAAGCCACCGTAACAACCACGCACCAGCCGCACCAGTCCTCGACCCCATTGTCGATGGTTTCTGGCTAACTAAAGTGATGATCGACGGAGGCAACGGCCTCAACCTCATTTATGAGGACACTTTAGACAAGATGCAGTTCAACATGTCTCCAATCAAACATAGGCATACCGCATTTCGAGGTATAATACCTAGAAGGGAAGCACACTGCTCGAAACGCGTGACACTGGATGTTGTGTTCAGCACATCCGATAACTACATATCCGAACCCTTCCTATTTCACATTGTGCCTCTCGGTGGCGGATATCACGCCCTTCTAGGACGTGAGGCGTTCTCTAGATTTCAGGTAATACCACATTATGGGTATATGAAACTTTAGATTCTAGGGCCCAACGGGGTGATCACTCTTCAAAGCGATCCAAGCAAGGCCTTGGAAGCCGAAAATAAAATAGCATCACTTGCCCTAGAGGCACTATCTGGAGTCCTTGCGGCCGAAGAATTTACAGCGCTACGCACTACAGTTGAAAGGGAGGATGTGGTCCTCAGTAAAAGACAAAGGCCCACATCATTTAAACCAGCGGATAAAATAGTCAATTTTCAAGTGCATCCAACGGACCCCAATAAAACGGCATCCATAGGAGCACAACTGGACCCCACAGTCGATGAGACGCTAAGGACATTCCTGCATGAAAACTGTGACATATTCGCCTGGGCCCGTTAGATATGCCAGGTGTATCACGAAGGCTAGTAGAGCATATCCTTAACATTCTGAAGGGCTTTAAGCCAGTGAAACAAACCCTACGCCGATTTTCCGAACCCAAACGACATGCCATGGGCGAAGAGCTCGCAAAGCTGCTAGAGGTCGGATTCATCTGCGATATCAAGCACCCCGAGTGGTTAGCAAATCTGATTATGGTCCCCAAGAAGGATAAGCCTTAGCAGCTCGGCGTCGATTTCAAGTACCTCAACAAAGCCTGCCCTGAAGACCCATTCCCTCTTCTGAGGATAGATCAGATCATCGACGCCACCGCCGGACATGACTCCCTATGCTTCCTCGACGCATACTTCGGATACCATTAGATTAAGATGAAGGAATCCGATCAGGAAGCAACCGCATTCATCACCCCCTACGTCCCCTTCTGCATCAACACCATGTGGTTTGCATTAAAAAACGTAGGAGCCACATACCAACACATGATTCAAACATGCATTGCAAAAAAAATTGTCAAAATAGTCGAGACATACATGGACGACGTGGTTGTCAAAACCAAAAACATCGACCAACTAATCAACGACCTGGACCAAACCTTCGACAATGTGCGGGCCTACGACATATGGCTCAACCCGAGGAAATGTGCCTTCAGAGTACCTACCAGAAAGCTATTGGGATTCATAGTTTCCCATAGAGGAATCGAATCCAATCCCGCAAAAATTAGAGCGCTATCTTAGCTCACAAACTGCTCAACAAAACTAAGAACTTCCAATGGACATACGAAGCAACCACAACACTCAAAGAGATTAAAACACTCCTTGTCGGCAATTCTATCCTGGCCGCACCCGACATCGGCGAACCTATGCTACTGTACATTTTAGCCACCAATCAGGTTGTCAGCGTGATGCTCGTCGTAGAACAGGAATCCGAGGGCCACAAGCTTCAAGTCCAAAAGCCGGTCTATTACGTGTCCGAAGTGCTTACGCCATGCAGATCACGGTACCCACACTATCAAAAGGTAGCTTATACAGTTTTAATGGCATCTCGAAAGCTATGACACTACTTCCAAGAATGTTCGATCAAAGTGGCATCAGAAGTCCCCTTGAATAACATAATTAACAACAAGGACGCCACTGGCCGCATAGCCAAATGGGCCATTGAGCTCCGTCCTTTCGAAATAACATACAAGCCGCGTCGAGCTGTCAAATCTTAGGTGCTGGCTGACTTTATAGCCGAGTGGACCGTGGCCGAACTACCCAGGGAATACTCCACATACTCGCACTGGAAAATGTACTTCAACGACTCGAAGATGCTGGTCGGACTAGGGGCTGGGGTCATCCTCATTTCCCCCACGAGCGACACAGTTCGGTATGTCCTCCAAATAATGTACGCGGACTCCAACAACGCAGCTGAGTATGAAGCATTACTACATAGTCTTTGCATGGCCACATTCTTGTGCATACAACGCCCACGATGTCCTAGCTAGCGGGTCCTAGCTATGAGGGGCAAATCATTTTTTCACAAAATACAGAGGCCCTTCCGGTGGATCCTCGGTGTCAGGGGAGGAATAATTATTTTACGAGTAATAAGGAGGCACTTACTTGTTGCAGCCGTGAACCCAGCTGTCGACCTCTCCACGTATAGTCCTCTTCCGATGGAAGTCGTTCCTTGACCACGTCAACCACGCCATGCTGAGAGCACCATGGCGGTGGACGACAGCGAGGCCTAGGAAGGGGACAACACGGAGCCGGGGAAAATGAGTTAGTGGATTCCCACGCGAAGGGGAGTACGAGTGTTGACTGGTTCGGCTGCGGGGTGAGGCTGATACGTCCAAAATGCATCACTATTTTGTATCATAATTTATCCTTATTCATTGATATATTTCACGTTACGGTGATGATCTTATGTTGTTTTGGTCTATTTTACACAGTTTACAAAATTTCCGATGCCGAAGCAGCAGACGCAGGATTCGGCAGTAAAAAGTGGACGCTGAGTTGCTGAAAAAGAATACCTCCAAATTACCTGAAAATTCACGAGAGATATTTTTCAGACGGATCACGAAGGCACGCGAAAGGGCAACCAGAGGGGGGCCACAGGGTACCCAGGCGCCCTTGGGGCGCCCCCCCTGGCCGCGCCGGGGGGGCGCCTGGAGCCCCTGGCCCACCTCTGGCCGCCCCCTTTTGCATATATGCTCTCTGTTATCCAAAAACCCTAAGGACTGGAATTTTTACGGAGTTCCGCCGCCGCTCCGTGGCGGAAACCTACAGAGAAGAAAAAGCCATCTCCGGCGGGCAGATTCCGCAGGGGAGATCACCTCCCGGAAGGGGAGATCGTCGCCATCGTCATCACCGTCGTCACGGGCATCATCGAGATCATCATCAACATCATCCCCAACACCAGCACCATCTCCATCTTCATCCAAATCTCATCTTACAATCGCAACTTGTGTTGTAACTCGTACTACCTATCCTCTCTACTACATCGGTGTTGATTACTACTTTGTGGTGAATGCTATTGAGTTTTGTTGGAGAAATATTATTATGTCCAGATTGTTTATCACCTATTTATACCTAGTGATCATGATCTCTTTTATGCCTCGTGAGTAGTTACCTTAGTTCTTGAGGACATGGGGAAAGTCTTGTTGTTAGTAGTCATATGCTGTTGAAGTAATATGTGTTGTTTGATACTTAAGTTGCGTTGTCATTCTACTAGTGGTGTTGTGTGAGTCGAACACCCAACACTTCGCCTTATTAAGGACCTAGGAGAATAGATTGTGTATAAAGAATGCTTATGGTGGGTTGCCGGAGTGACAGAAACCTGAACCCCAGTTCGCACGCTTTTGCATAAGGGAATAATGGATCCTCGATCGTATTGCTATGGTTAGGCTTTTGCCTTAAATTCTATCTTGTATTTGCGGATGCTTGCAAGGTGTTTAATCATAAGAGTGCACTCATCTTAGTCTAGAGAGTGTACTAGCATAGATCCACCCACTCAACACTTATCAACACATAACATAGTATCGATACGGAATATGGTGAAAGCACATGACTACCTCTCCCGTGTGTCCTCAGGAACGCTTTAGTCTTTATAAGTTCAGTTGCTAGGCCTCTCCTTTGCTAAGAAAGGATTGGGCCACTTGTTACTCTCAGTTCCTTTTACATTGCTTGCTTTTACCTTCCTGTTGCCTATATCGAGAAAACCCCTAAAAAGTTATCTTTCAGTGCTTGCAGTAATTTCTTGCTCAGAATCGCTTATCAATACCTTCTGCTCCTCGTTGGGTTCGACACTCTTACTTATCGAAAACGCTGCAATAGATCCCTTACGGTTGTGGGTCATCAAGTACCGTTTTCTGGCGCCGTTGCCGGGGAGCGTAGCGCTATTGGTAAAGTGAAACTGGTAAGGAAGTTTTTATAATTCTGTTTTTGTTTTTGCTATTGCTACTCTTCGTCCTTATGAATAACCCTGTTATTGGAGTTTTGCTTGCGGGAAGACGCCCCACAATTGTGGTGGTTGATCCTCCCCCTACTGAAATTGTGCCTTATAAAATACCAGCTGGCATTATCGATTATGTTTTGGCTAAGGCTAATCGTTATGCAGGAGACAGACATCCCGGTGAACACTTGCTATATTTGTCACAACTAAGTTCATTATTTAAGCTTGCAGGTGTATCGAGGGAGTTAGTCATGAGAAAATTGTTTGCCGTATCACTTATAGATAAAGCTTCGGATTGGTATAGGCTTCTCGATAACTCACACTTGCTTGACTGGCAGGAGCTTATGTCTCTCTTTTATACTAAGTTTTATCCTCTTCATGAAATTCATCGAGACATGAACTATATCTATAACTTGAGGTCTCGTGACGGAGAAAGCATTGCTCAAGCTTGGGGGAGATTGAAGTCCCTAATGCTCAAATGCCCTATTCATAAGCTTCCCAAGGAAATTATACTTACAAATTTTTATGCCAGGCTTTCTCGTCAGGATAAGGAGATGCTAGATGCCTCCTCTAGTGGGGTATTTCAGAAGAAGAGTGTTGAAGAAAGGTGGGATCTCATTGAAAGGATCCAGAGGAGTACCGAAGATTGGGAAATTGATAAAGGTATTGAACCCGCTATAAATTATGAACATGATTATATTGAGAGCTATGTGAAAACTGATTACTTCAATACTTTTTGCTCTAAGATTGGTCTTGATTCCCATCTAATGATTGATTTCTGTAAGAATTTTGCCTCTCACATTGATTCTTTTAAAAAGAAGAGAGACCAGCACCATGAACCTTTTAAAGAGCCACCTATTGATATTTATGTTGCTGACCCTATTTTGCCTACAGTTATATATGAAAACCCTCCTTTTCCCGCAAGGATAAAGGAGCACTCTCTTGTGACATGCATAATAAATAAAAGTGAGAGAAGAGTTGATGAGCCTGAGGACCAGATCAGGGTCGATCCTCAAGTTGCATTGATTAAAGACCTTGCTACTAATGATGTTTTGGATTCCAATATAAATTTTTGTGTTGTTTCCACTAACCTTGTCACAACCAAGAATAAAGGCCCAATTTCAGGTACTCCAGTGGTATCTGTTAAAATAGGAGATCACAATTATTATGGGCTATGCGATTTGGGATCGAGTGCAAGTGCTATCCCCTATTCACTTTATGAAGAAATCATCGGTGAGATTTCCCCTTGTGAACTTGAAGAAGTTGATGTTACCATTCATCTTGCAAACAGAACAACTATCTCTCCTATCGGGATTGTGAGGGACGTTGAAGTCCTATGTGGAAAGGTAAAATACCCTACCGACTTTCTAGTACTTGGTTCAGAGAGGGACAATTTTTGTCCAATTATTTTTGGTAGACCTTTTCTTAGAACTTGTGGAGCTATAATAGATTGCAAGAAAGGTAAAGTTTCTGTTGAATTCGATGGTGAGCCATATGAATTTAATTTTTCTAAGTTCTCTAAGCAGCCTCGTGGTACTGATTTACCTAGTGATGATAAAATTATTGAAAGTATTGCCTCTATTGCTATTCCCCCTAATGATCCTTTGCAGCAATACATGGAGGACCACGAGAATGATTTGCATATGCAGGAAAGAAATGAACTAGATGAAATATTTTTGAGGCAGCCTGCTATCCTGAAGCACAACCTTCCGACTGAACCTTTGGGAATTTTATCAAAACCGAAGGAAGACCCGGTGTTCGATCTTAAACCTCTTCCCGATACGCTCAAGTATGCTTATTTAGATGAAAAGAAAGTATATCCTGTTATTATCAATTCTAACCTTTCAGGATATGAAGAAGAGCGATTATTGGAAGTACTTCGTAAACACCGAGGCGCAATTGGCTATACCCTTGATGACCTTAAGGGGATTAGTCCATCTATCTGTCAACATACTATCAACCTTGAGCCTGATGCTAAACCAGTTGTTGATCATCAAGGACGGTTGAACCCGAAGATGATGGATGTTGTGAGAACTGAGATTCTCAAGCTTCTGGCCACAGGTATTATCTACCCTATAGCTGATAGTAAGTGGGTAAGTCCGGTACATTGTGTTCCTAAGAAAGGAGGTACAACTGTGGTTCCTAATGATAAAAATGAATTAATATATCAGAGAATTATTATTGGATATAGAATGTGTATTGATTACAGGAAGTTGAACAAGGCAACTAGGAAGGATCACTACCCGTTGCCGTTCATCGACCAAATGCTTGAAAGGTTATCCAAAAATACCCACTTTTGTTATCTCGATGGTTATTCTGGCTTCTCTCAAGTTCATGTTAACACTGCCGATCAAGAGAAGACCACTTTTACTTGTCCCTTTGGTACTTATGCTTACAGGCGTATGCCTTTTGGTTTATGTAATGCCCCTGCTACTTTTCAAAGGTGTATGTTTGCTATCTTTCATGGTTTCTGCGGGGATATTATGGAAGTCTTCATGGACGATTTCTCCGTCTATGGAACTTCTTTTGACCATTGTCTTCACAACCTTAATAAAGTTTTGCAGAGATGCGAGGAGACAAATTTGGTACTCAACTGGGAAAAGTTCCACTTCATGGTTAATGAAGGAATTGTTCTTGGTCACAAGATTTCTGAAAGGGGAATTGAAGTGGACAAAGCCAAGATCGAAGCTATTGAGAGGATGCCCTATCCAAGGGACATCAAAGGTATTCGCAGTTTCGTCGGTCATGCAGGTTTTTATAGAAGATTTATTAAAGACTTTTCTAAAACCTCAAGACCCTTCACTAATCTTCTCCAGAAGGACGTTCCTTTTGTATTTGATGAAAATTGTAAGGAAGCTTTTGAAGTCCTTAAGAAAGCTTTAATAACCGCTCCTATAGTACAACCACCTGACTGGAATTTACCTTTTGAGATTATGTGTGATGCAAGTGATTTTGCTGTTGGAGCTGTTTTAGGACAAAGAGTTGATAAGAAATTGAATGTTATACATTATGCTAGCAAAACTCTTGATAGTGCTCAAAGGAATTATGCTACTACTGAGAAGGAATTCTTAGCTATAGTTTTTGCTTGTGATAAATTTAGACAGCATATTGTTGATTCCAAAGTTATTATTCATACTGATCATGCTGCCATTAAATACCTTATGACAAAGAAGGATGCCAAGCCAAGGCTTATCAGATGGGTACTCCTTCTTCAAGAATTTGATTTGCAGATTGTTGATAGGAAAGGAGAAGACAATCCGGTAGCGGACAATCTTTCAAGGATGGAAGATATACCGCATGATCCCATCCCAGTCAACGATAGTTTTCCAGACGAGCAACTTGCCATTGTAAAAGTACAATCTCTTTCTGATCCTTGGTATGCAGATTATGCTAATTTTATTGTTGCAAAGTATTTGCCTCCAGGTTTAACACTTCAGCAAAGGAAGAAGTTCTTTCATGATTTGAGGCACTACTTCTGGGATGACCCACATCTTTTCAAAGAAGGTCCCGACGGGATCGCTAGGAGATGCATTCCGGAACATGAGCAGAAGGACATTCTCAGACGATGTCATGATAGTCCCTATGGAGGACATCATGCCGGTGAGAGGACTGCACATAAGGTTCTTCAATCAGGTTTTTATTGGCCTACTCTCTTTAAAGATGCTAGAAATTATGTTTTAGCCTGTGATAAATGTCAGAGAGTTGGTAACATTAGTAGAAGGAATGAGATGCCTATGAATTACTCACTAGTGATTGAACCTTTCGATTGTTGGGGTTTTGATTTTATGGGTCCTTTTCCTTCTTCGCACAAGTACACTCACATTTTAGTAGCTGTTGATTATGTGACCAAGTGGGTTGAAGCAATCCCCACTGAAAGTGCTGATCACAAGACATCTTTGAAAATGCTTAAAGATGTCATTTTTCCTAGGTTTGGTGTACCAAGGTATCTCATGACCGATGGAGGATCACACTTCACGCACGGAGCTTTTAGAAAAGCTTTGGCCAAATACGATGTTAATCATAGAATTGCTTCACCATATCATCCTCAAACTAGTGGGCAAGTTGAGCTCACCAATAGAGAGATTAAGTTAATCTTGCAGAAGACATTAAACAGAAATAGAAAGGACTGGTCAAATAAGTTAGGAGATGCTTTGTGGGCATATAGAACTACTTACAAAAACCCCATGGGCATGTCCCCATATAAGATGGTGTATGGCAAGGCTTGCCATTTGCCATTAGAGTTAGAGCACAAAGCTTTCTGGGCTGTTAGAGAGCTTAATGCTCACCCAAAACTAGCTGGTGAGAAGCGTCTCATGAACTTGACTTCTCTAGATGAATGGAGAAGTGAAGCTTACGAGAGCGCTAAAATGTTCAAGGAAAAGGTAAAAAAGTGGCATGATAGAAGATTCTGAAACGTGAATTTAATGTTGGTGATGAAGTTTTGTTGTTCAAATCCCGTTTCAGGTTTTCTCCAGGTAAACTACTTTCCAGGTGGGAAGGACCATTTCATATTGAAGAAGTTTATCGGTCTGGTGCAATTAAGATTAATAATTTTGAAGGCACCAAACCTCAAGTTGTGAATGGGCAAAGACTTAAACATTACATAGCAGGAGACCCTGTCAATGTTGATGTGAATATAATATACACAACAACCCACGAAGAACATGTTGCAGCCCTGTTTCAGACGCCAGCAGAAGCAGAATAAAGAAAAGGTATGTAGTACAGTAAGGAAACATCGCGAACCGCCATAAAAGTTCTGTATTACGAGTTTCTGCAAAATTAGTAAAATTCCGAGCCTAAGTGGAGCCGGAGACGACCTCCAGGGAGTCCAGGCGCCCCCCTGGCGCCCCCCCCCCCTGGGCCGCGCCGGGAGGCCGCCTGGACACCCAGGAGTCCGTCTCCGACCCCGCTTTGGTCCGTTACCTTCCTTTCTATGCATAAATTTTTCCTATATATTTGCCCGGATTGTTCCGGCAACATATCTTGTGATTTCGCGTGTTTTCTCTTCGATCTGTTTCTGCCAGGGAATCTTTCAGCTGAATTTAGGTGCCATGGCTTCTCCAAGTACCCCCAAGGACAAGTTCGTCGTCAACGTCATCAACCCTTACCTCGCTGAGGTGAAGAAGCACCCTCAGGTTGTTCGGATGGAGGACGGTGTCCTTCATCAAGAAGATCTGAAGGGACCTATCAAGGAGGGGACCATCCAGGCCAGGCTGGAAGAAGTGGAGCAAGAAGACTTCGAGTACAAGAAGATGATCGAGCGTTGTGTTGAAGCTAACTTTAACATCACCAACGAGCTGAAGAACTACTTCCTGAAGGAGATGTGGAAAAGCATCACCGCGTCTGAAGAAAGAATTATAGAGCTCCAAGGGCAAATTAATGATCTACATAACCAGAACTATGAGTATGAACTAAGGTTTATGCGCATGGGTTTGGGTGCTGAATGCAGGATTCAGGAGACGAGCTTCTCATATGAGACTGGAGAACCCCTTCCATGGAAGCGTTTCGCCAAGGACTACTTGATCAACGCCAACAAGGATGATGAGTGAAATCTCCTGGGGTAATGGCATTCCCTTGGCTTGTTCCAAGCTTGGGGGAGTGCCCGGTATCATTATCTTTACCTTTTGTCTTTTAGAGTCAAGTAGAGTCGTATCATGTCTAGGGAGGTTGTTATATGAGATAGGTGTGTGCATTGAGGTCTATCACTCCTTTGGTGAAGAATTGTATCCGTGAGTGTGGAGTCGTCTATAATGGAATATTAATGAGAAGTTTATTGGTTCCTTTTGCTGCACTCGGTACTCTCTTCACGCAATCGACCTTATATGATGACTCTTATGTAGAGTATTGACCTTATGTCAGGTATGGCTGTGAAAACTTTATTTAATCTTGGCAAACATAGCTTTGGTCATAACAACAAGCATGATTTTCTTAAAGTATCAACATAGCCAAAACCTTTATGTTATTATGTTTGAAGTGTTATGCTGACAAGGAAGACAAATTGATGTGTTATGCTTATTCCAATGTTCATGCTTTATATTGCTTTGCATCTTAGTCATCATCAATTGTCTGTTCTTTCAAAACCTTTGCTAGCCTAACTCTGTACTAAGCGGAATTCTGCTTGTGCATCCATACCCTTAAGCCAATACCTTCCATATGAGTCCACCATACCTTCCTACTCGTGGTATTCCACTACCACCTCCTAAAGTACATAATTTATGTGTTATCCTCAAATGTTCAAAATCTTTTATTTTGTGCCTCTGTTTTAGCTCATGAGGAAGTAATAGCTAATCCATGATCTTTTTGAGTTGGACAAGCTTCACCCCGGGATTGCATGTATAATGTGCAAACCCATAATACGAGAAGGAACTGGCATTGAGTGCGCCCGGCTCAAAAAGATAATATAACAAACAAACCCTCCTTCACGCTTTGTTCATGAGAAATCAGAAAACTTTGGCAGTGATTAACAAAGGAGAATAAGAGGATGTGATCGTCCTCGTGCGGGAGCCGTTCCTCGAAACTTGTCCAGCTCAAGAAGTAGTTGAGTTATCTATTAGCATTCGTTGACAAATCATGCACATCTCAAAACTTGTTTTCATTCTGTTTGATTTAAGGATAGCACATGAGTTTTCCCTACTACCCTAGAGTAGGGCCCATCTTTTAATTTTAAGTTGAGTCAGTTATTCCTACTCCCTTCTATTCTTAAAGAGAGCAGACATTTGATGTTGATAAGGATTCATTCATTTAAAGTTGCATTAAGATTTGTCATATCATATCCTTGTTGACATTATCATTTGATAAGTAAGTTGTTTGTCAAGCCCAGCTAAGGCAAATATCTTCCTTTGTGTTAACACTTTCACTTCTTGCCTGATGACATGTTCTTTCAAAAGCTTCAATTAGTCTCATCAAAACATAAAGAAAGAGCAAAAGTAAAAGCTATTAGTTGTTCTTTGACCAAAGGACATGTTTGCCATGATTCAATAAGTTTCCTTAGCCCTACTTTTGAATATAAGTGTTACCACTCTTTTATAAAGGCCTTATGAGTTGAAGATTGTTGTTGAGGATATTTAAGTTGGTGAGGAAACTGTGATGCTTCTTGTTCGTATTCTGTTTATCGACACTTCACTCTCTAAACTTGTGGACAGGTTTACTGAGCTCAGTATTCGCTTGGGGACAAGCGAGGTCTAAGCTTGGGGGTGTTGATACGTCCAAAATGCACCACTATTTTGTATCATAATTTATCCTTATTTTTCTTCATTAATTGCATAAAAAGCACTCTTATTTTTCTTCATTAATTGCCAACCAAAACGAATATTTCAGCAATGTTTTGCAAATACCATTCAAATTTATAGTCAAGTCAAGCTTTCTATGATTGAAAAATAGGAAGATGTTGTTTTTGGTTTTACACAGAGGGATGTCGAGAAGTATATTATCCTATTTGTTGAGTCAATGACAAAACATTACTTTTTACACACTTAATCTTATAGTCTATTTTCTCACGAGCATGATGCAATCCGTACCAAGCCAAACCAACTACTTGCATACCGGAGAAACTTAAATGATGTTGTATGTGTGACGTCAATATCTATTGATTGATCCAGCATATGAGTTAGCAGGCTAAGAATTATGATTACGTCATAGTTATCTCCCTGTTTATACCATCATTTCATTGGTTTTGGTCTATGCACTTCATGTTAGTCTCTTAAGAACATTGCCATCTTCATGGTTCTATTGATCATGTGCTACTAAACCAAACACTTCCCTCCCTATAACTTGTAGTAGTACTTTTGCATATTAATCTCTCTCGGTCATTAATCACATAAGAAATTTCTTGATATTGGAAGCTACCAATTCTGTGAAAGAGTAGAGATAAAGAGAGCTTTGAGTCAATAGTTAGGGACGGACAAAAGAGCTAGCTTTGTTGTGCTGAAACAGGACAGAGTAGAGCTAAGCTATTTTTTGTTTCGAGCACTAGTAGATGATGTTGTTCCAAAAAACCACAATTTCAGTTTAGAGCTTATTCAGAATTGAGTATATTGCACAGATTAAAATTTCTTAACCAGTTGTGCATGTCTCCCCATCGCGCCGTCCCCGCCTCTCCCCATCGCGCCGCCCTGCCTCCTCCCCTGGCAGTCATCTCTGCTCGTGAGACGGCCTTCGTGCCAGTGCTGTCCCCATCGACGCCAGCCAAAGGCCACGACCGCGCATGGCCATCATCGGGAGGAGCTTCTGCCGCTGATACGGCCGTCCACATCGCGACTGTCGTCGTCCTCGCCCCAGCAGGTCGTCTCTCCGGCGCGCCGCCTTTGAGGACCTCCCACCTGCCCACCGTGACGGCCGGCACAACCTCCTCCTCGGGTGAGCGCTTCCCCCCCTGTGGCACTGTCCTTCTCATCTGCATCTGGCGCCTCTGGATTGTCCGATGTTGAAGATGACCGGAGGTCGATGAGCTGGAGGAGGAGGACGAGGATGATGAGCTCGTCGAGGTCATCGGCGCCGAGGACGAGGAGACTACGCTCACCAAGGTGACCATCGCACTGGCCGACCATCCCATCAATCTCTCTTTTGCTATTGTGTTCAGGAAGATGCCACTTGTTTACAACTGTTTTGACTGACAATTTTGCACCTTTTTATCCATTCACCATCTAATATAGTGCAGGAATTTACAATCAGTCTTTATGAAGAATCAAATTCATATACTATGTTGCTGTGTTAAGGCTTAAGATTGATTGATCAGTTGGTGCCAACCACTGATGTGTCTGCTCATCAACTATGTTGTTATTGGTTTGTAGGTTGTGCGCACAAAGGTGTTCGAGATGGCGCCGCTGATGGTGGATGAGGCACTGGAGCAGCTCGAGAACGTAGACCACGACTTCTATGCCTTCAGGAACGAGCAGACAGGTAGCTACCTAAAGTGTTGCAGCATGGCATTCACAGTTGCACTTGCATTTGCTCTATGAAAACTGCCCATGTGTAGAACTCAACTGACCTTATCTAAACCAGACTAAATTTAAGTTAACTGAACTTACCTGAACTAGAGTAAACAGAAGTTAACTGAACTGAACTATCCGACGAAATGCAGGGATCGATGTGTTGCACCGACGAATCTGATAGCAGAGGGCTCAACTAATTGGGAAGATGAGCTCTCAAAGAATTTTCCCTCATGGCGTGTGGTGACCTGCAGGTAATGGGAGACCCCTACCCACCTGTCAACTATTACACCATTTACTAGCAATAGATGATACATCACCATCTTCTTGTGCTTCTTTGTTTCATTGATGTAGATTTTGCAAGACAAGATGAAAAATAGATCAAGCTTCAAATCATACTATTTTAATAGGTAGAATGTTGCATGCCTTGTGCAGGCCAGTATTTGCAAAGGTTTGATGCAGGGTGGCTGGAATTGATAACTGTCCATAATCTGTTTTAGAAGCTCGCCACATCAGGTTTTTGTTAGCCTGTGCCAAGGTATGAATAATAGAGGGTACCGATGGTGTGCACAATAATCATATATGCACGGGAAGCTCGCCACATTAGATGGTGTGATCTGGACCGTTCAATTTTACTGCTTGCCTGGTTATGATTGCTACATCGAATACAGTTGCTTCCCATACATTACTTTTGTCTGGATGCAAGTTCGTAAATTGTTTATTTGTAATAATAATACTCTTAAAGTATCTTAACAATATTGCTTTGGATACAGAAATACATTTCTGACCCTATAAGGAAATATTGGTTTGTGTAAATAATGTGTCACATCATTATTTTCTGCTAGCAAATAATTTGTTGATGTATAATTACTACCGAAAGAGCATGAAGGAAAATTCGGTTCATTAAAACAACCGTTGATTTATTCCAAGATGAAACCATAGTATGCACAGTTAGTCGGCCCTTCAAAATTATATGGTCTCTGGCCGATCAACTCTTTGAAAATAAAATGTCTGCCATAAGACTTTGCCTCCCTTTATCATGTTTCTTTGCTTCTTATTTGTACCACTTTCTCTTTTGGTACCTCATTCTACATGCGCCTAATAATTAACTAACGCATCTTCCGTTAGTATTTACATTCATTTTTAAGGTCATTTCAATTTATTAAGATGTTCAATGCAGAAATAGGTTTCTATCTTATATCTTAATGCTATAGCTATAATACGACATTATTTCGCATTAGATTTTGCACTATTTTCTTCAAGATATCCCTTCTTTAGTAGTAGAAGCTCCAAAGAGCAAACTAACGTGGCTTACATTGTCACTGCTCATCTTGGATTGCATGAGCTTATGGTGGTATGTGCTCATTAATTCCACTATAGTTCTACCACATAAGACAATGTGCATTCAATACGCATTATGGTCGTTGCCGTTACAGGTAACTAGCTGTCTATAGTGAAGTTCAGCTAAATATGTTCACTTGGTCCATTAGTTAGTTCCTTGGTCCTCCTAACCATCACCGAATCATCTTTGTTATTTTTTATTGTAGCTCCGCTCTGTATGCCCCTGTTTCTCTAGGAGTAGTGTCACTTCCAACAATTAGGTCTCTATATGATTAATGCATGGACCTGGAGTCCTTTTTATAGTGCCAGTAATGTTCATGCACTTCTAATGTTCTACACACCGTCAGATAATTAAGAGTAATCCATTTTTTCTATCTGTGGACTCATATTGTACCTAATCAGAAACCAACAGGGTAATTCCACTAGAAGCATACATATTCGCTAGGAGAGACCAGTATAGCGTAGCCCTTTAATAGTCGAGATCTATAAGATACTCCACACAACATAGTATTGTGATGCAAGTAACATAATTGTAGAACTGCGACAGGGTTGACTTGATGATTGCTTTCTTTAATTTCATGTTCTTTGGTTTTCTCATCCATGAGTGAGTTGTCTCTGTACACGCATGCTTGGAGAAGAGTGTTAGTCTCAGAAATTTTGAAGCTAGACTGTCCAGCGTAAGTATGTTTTATAGTGTAGCGTTGAACAAGGGCTATTTTTGCATTTACTAGATTTTATGTTAGTTTTTGTTCTAGCATGCATAAATTTACATTTTGTAACCTTCTGTTCTTGAAAAAATTGCATTATTTGGTCCTTAGCTTACTAAAAGTTGAGGGTACTTTATCTTCATCATACATTTTAATCGCGTGTGTGAAGTCCGAGATAATACTAATGCTCAATCTGATTATAGGCGTCTCATCAATCAACATTTGCAACACTGAGCTGTCCATGGAAGCTTAGTTGCGCCACTTCTGCACAACATTATATATCCAGGCGTTTCTTCTTCCGAAGCTCTAGACATGAACTTCTTGGACTGGCCGACCTACCTCATGTGTTCTTAGCAGTCCATGGGTGCATGGCTGTTGTGCCTTGTGATTTAGCCAACCTACCTCATGTGCATCCGTCTCAGGTGCACTTCTTTGTCATCCACTCGATGTACTACATGCCCTGTAGTTAACTATCTTCAACTTTTTTTAGGAGTCTTGATGTGTTATTTCCTTCAAAATGGATGATTGGTTTATAAATTTTCGATTATATGCTTTGAACTGTACAACTGACTGCTTATTAGATTGGCTTATACATGTTTGATTCTCTGCTTTGAACTGTATGAGTTCCTGCTTACTAGCCCTTGCAATGAATGGCTTTAATGGGTGCATGTGTGGTAAGGGGATGGTTTGGCCCTGGAAGATGGACTAATTAGTTTTAGTTTTTTTACTTGGTTTCTTTGTTCTGCCTACCAATTATTCAATCTAGGAGAATTTGTGAGCTCTAATTCCAACTATTTAATTGGTTGGTATGTATATGATTTCTAATATATGAATCATCTACAGCAAGAACTAGGTAGTTACTTGGCCTACCATGTCCCTAATTTCCCCAATTTTTATTTGTCTAGGTTGATGGTCCGAGAAAATAAATAATGCATAAAAGCACACTTATTTTTCTTCATTAATTGCCAACCAAAACGAATATTTCAGCAATATTTTGCAAATACCATTCAAATTTATAGTCAAGTCAAGCTTTCTATGATTGAAAAATAGGAAGTTGTTGTTTTTGGTTTTACACAGAGGGATGTCGAGAAGTATATTATCCTATTTGTTGAGTCAATGACAAAACATTACTTTTTACACACTTAATCTTATAGTCTATTTTCTCAAGAGCATGATGCAATCCGTACCAAGCCAAACCAACTACTTGCATACCGGAGAAACTTAAATGATGTTGTATGTGTGACGTCAATATCTATTGATTGATCCAGCATATGAGTTAGCAGGCTAAGAATTATGATTACGTCATAGTTATCTCCCTGTTTATACCATCATTTCATTGGTTTTGGTCTATGCACTTCATGTTAGTCTCTTAAGAACATTGCCATCTTCATGGTTCTATTGATCATGTGCTACTAAACCAAAAACTTCCCTCCCTATAACTTGTAGTAGTACTTTTGCATATTAATCTCTCTCGGTCATTAATCACATAAGAAATTTCTTGATATTGGAAGCTACCAATTCTGTGAAAGAGTAGAGATAAAGAGAGCTTTGAGTCAATAGTTATGGACGGACAAAAGAGCTAGCTTTGTTGTGCTGAAACAGCACAGAGTAGAGCTAAGCTATTTTTTGTTTCGAGCACTAGAAGATGATGCTGTTCCAAAAAACCACAATTTCAGTTTAGAGCTTATTCAGAATTGACTATATTACACAGATTAAAATTTCTTAACCAGTTGTGCATGTCTCCCCATCGCGCCGTCCCCGCCTCTCCCCATCGCGCCGCCCTGCCTCCTCCCCTGGCAGTCATCTCTGCTCATGAGACGGCCTTCGTGCCAGTGTTGTCCCCACCGACGCCAGCCAAAGGCCACGACCGCGCATGGCCATCATCGGGAGGAGCGTCTGCCGCTGATACGGCCGTCCACATCGCGACTGTCGTCGTCCTCGCCCCAGCAGGTCGTCTCTCCGGCGCGCCGCCTTTGAGGACCTCCCACCTGCCCACCGTGACGGCCGGCACAACCTCCTCCTCGGGTGAGCGCTTCCCCCCTGTGGCACTGTCCTTCTCATCTGCATCTGGCGCCTCTGGATTGTCCGATGTTGAAGATGACCGGAGGTCGATGAGCTGGAGGAGGAGGACGAGGATGATGAGCTCGTCGAGGTCATCGGCGCCGAGGACGAGGAGACTACGCTCACCAAGGTGAATATCGCACTGGCCGACCATCCCATCAATCTCTCTTTTGCTATTGTGTTCAGGAAGATGCCACTTGTTTACAACTGTTTTGACTGACAATTTTGCACCTTTTTATCCATTCACCATCTAATATAGTGCAGGAATTTACAATCAGTCTTTATGAAGAATCAAATTCATATACTATGTTGCTGTGTTAAGGCTTAAGATTGATTGATCAGTTGGTGCCAACCTCTGATGTGTCTGCTCATCAACTATGTTGTTATTGGTTTGTAGGTTGTGCGCACAAAGGTGTTCGAGATGGCGCCGCTGATGGTGGATGAGGCACTGGAGCAGCTCGAGAACGTAGACCACGACTTCTATGCCTTCAGGAACGAGCAGACATGTAGCTACCTAAAGTGTTGCAGCATGGCATTCACAGTTGCACTTGCATTTGCTCTATGAAAACTGCCCATGTGTAGAACTCAACTGACCTTATCTAAACCAGACTAAATTTAAGTTAACTGAACTTACCTGAACTAGAGTAAACAGAAGTTAACTGAACTGAACTATCCGACGAAATGCAGGGATCGATGTGTTGCACCGACGAATCTGATAGCAGAGGGCTCAACTAATTGGGAAGATGAGCTCTCAAAGAATTTTCCCTCATGGCGTGTGGTGACCTGCAGGTAATGGGAGACCCCTACCCACCTGTCAACTATTACACCATTTACTAGCAATAGATGATACATCACCATCTTCTTGTGCTTCTTTGTTTCATTGATGTAGATTTTGCAAGACAAGATGAAAAATAGATCTAGCTTCAAATCATACTATTTTAATAGGTAGAATGTTGCATGCCTTGTGCAGGCCAGTATTTGCAAAGGTTTGATGCAGGGTGGCTGGAATTGATAACTGTCCATAATCTGTTTTAGAAGCTCGCCACATCAGGTTTTTGTTAGCCTGTGCCAAGGTATGAATAATAGAGGGTACCGATGGTGTGCACAATAATCATATATGCACGGGAAGCTCGCCACATTAGATGGTGTGATCTGGACCGTTCAATTTTACTGCTTGCCTGGTTATGATTGCTACATCGAATACAGTTGCTTCCCATACATTACTTTTGTCTGGATGCAAGTTCGTCAATTGTTTATATGTAATAATAATACTCTTAAAGTATCTTAACAATATTGCTTTGGATACAGAAATACATTTCTGACCCTATAAGGAAATATTGGTTTGTGTAAATAATGTGTCACATCATTATTTTCTGCTAGCAAATAATTTGTTGATGTATAATTACTACCGAAAGAGCATGAAGGAAAATTCGGTTCACTAAAACAACCGTTGATTTATTCCAAGATGAAACCATAGTATGCACAGTTAGTCGGCCCTTCAAAATTATATGGTCTCTGGCCGATCAACTCTTTGAAAATAAAATGTCTGCCATAAGACTTTGCCTCCCTTTATCATGTTTCTTTGCTTCTTACTTGTACCACTTTCTCTTTTGGTACCTCATTCTACATGCGCCTAATAATTAACTAACGCATCTTCCGTTAGTATTTACATTCATTTTTAAGGTCATTTCAATTTATTAAGATGTTCAATGCAGAAATAGGTTTCTATCTTATATCTTAATGCTATAGCTATAATACGACATTATTTCGCATTAGATTTTGCACTATTTTCTTCAAGATATCCCTTCTTTAGTAGTAGAAGCTCCAAAGAGCAAACTAACGTGGCTTACATTGTCACTGCTCATCTTGGATTGCATGAGCTTATGGTGGTATGTGCTCATTAATTCCACTATAGTTCTACCACATAAGACAATGTGCATTCAATACGCATTATGGTCGTTGCCGTTACAGGTAACTAGCTGTCTATAGTGAAGTTCAGCTAAATATGTTCACTTGGTCCATTAGTTAGTTCCTTGGTCCTCCTAACCATCACCGAATCATCTTTGTTATTTTTTATTGTAGCTCCGCTCTGTATGCCCCTGTTTCTCTAGGAGTAGTGTCACTTCCAACAATTAGGTCTCTATATGATTAATGCATGGACCTGGAGTCCTTTTTATAGTGCCAGTAATGTTCATGCACTTCTAATGTTCTACACACCGTCAGATAATTGAGAGTAATCCATTTTTTCTATCTGTGGACTCATAGTGTACCTAATCAGAAACCAACAGGGTAATTCCACTAGAAGCATACATATTCGCTAGGAGAGACCAGTATAGCGTAGCCCTTTAATAGTCGAGATCTATAAGATACTCCACACAACATAGTATTGTGATGCAAGTAACATAATTGTAGAACTGCGACAGGGTTGACTTGATGATTGCTTTCTTTAATTTCATGTTCTTTGGTTTTCTCATCCATGAGTGAGTTGTCTCTGTACACGCATGCTTGGAGAAGAGTGTTAGTCTCAGAAATTTTGAAGCTAGACTGTCCAGCATAAGTATGTTTTATAGTGTAGCGTTGAACAAGGGCTATTTTTGCATTTACTAGATTTTATGTTAGTTTTTGTTCTAGCATGCATAAATTTACATTTTGTAACCTTCTGTTCTTGAAAAAATTGCATTATTTGGTCCTTAGCTTACTAAAAGTTGAGGGTACTTTATCTTCATCATACATTTTAATCGCGTGTGTGCAGTCCGAGATAATACTAATGCTCAATCTGATTATAGGCGTCTCATCAATCAACATTTGCAACACTGAGCTGTCCATGGAAGCTTAGTTGCGCCACTTCTGCACAACATTATATATCCAGGCGTTTCTTCTTCCGAAGCTCTAGACATGAACTTCTTGGACTGGCCGACCTACCTCATGTGTTCTTAGCAGTCCATGGGTGCATGGCTGTTGTGCCTTGTGATTTAGCCAACCTACCTCATGTGCATCCGTCTCAGGTGCACTTCTTTGTCATCCACTCGATGTACTACATGCCCTGTAGTTAACTATCTTCAACTTTTTTTAGGAGTCTTGATGTGTTATTTCCTTCAAAATGGATGATTGGTTTATAAATTTTCGATTATATGCTTTGAACTGTACAACTGACTGCTTATTAGATTGGCTTATACATGTTTGATTCTCTGCTTTGAACTGTATGAGTTCCTGCTTACTAGCCCTTGCAATGAATGGCTTTAATGGGTGCATGTGTGGTAAGGGGATGGTTTGGCCCTGGAAGATGGACTAATTAGTTTTAGTTTTTTTACTTGGTTTGTTTGTTCTGCCTACCAATTATTCAATCTAGGAGAATTTGTGAGCTCTGATTCCAACTATTTAATTGGTTGGTATGTATATGATTTCTAATATATGAATCATCTACAGCAAGAACTAGGTAGTTACTTGGCCTACCATGTCCCTAATTTCCCCAATTTTTATTTGTCTAGGTTGATGGTCCAAGAAAATAAATAATGCATAAAAGCACACTTATTTTTCTTCATTAATTACCAACCAAAACGAATATTTCAGCAATATTTTGCAAGTACCATTCAAATTTATAGTCAAGTCAAGCTTTCTATGATTGAAAAATAGGAAGTTGTTGTTTTTGGTTTTACACAGAGGGATGTCGAGAAGTATATTATCCTATTTGTTGAGTCAATGACAAAACATTACTTTTTACACACTTAATCTTATAGTCTATTTTCTCAAGAGCATGATGCAATCCGTACCAAGCCAAACCAACTACTTGCATACCGGAGAAACTTAAATGATGTTGTATGTGTGACGTCAATATCTATTGATTGATCCAGCATGTGAGTTAGCAGGCTAAGAATTATGATTACGTCATAGTTATCTCCCTGTTTATACCATCATTTCATTGGTTTTGGTCTATGCACTTCACGTTAGTCTCTTAAGAACATTGCCATCTTCATGGTTCTATTGATCATGTGCTACTAAACCAAACACTTCCCTCCCTATAACTTTTAGTAGTACTTTTGCATATTAATCTCTCTCGGTCATTAATCACATAAGAAATTTCTTGATATTGGAAGCTACCAATTCTGTGAAAGAGTAGAGATAAAGAGAGCTTTGAGGAAATAGTTATGGACGGACAAAAGAGCTAGCTTTGTTGTGCTGAAACAGGACAGAGTAGAGCTAAGCTATTTTTTGTTTCGAGCACTAGTAGATGATGTTGTTCCAAAAAACCACAATTTCTGTTTAGAGCTTATTCAGAATTGAGTATATTGCACAGATTAAAATTTCTTAATCAAAGTGCATTGCATAAACTAAGCTTTTTTTGCAACAACAAAGTGTACTGCAACAAGAGTTTAGTTTTTTCGGTGGTGACCAAAGTGAACCTGATAGTGAACCATGTCGTGCGAACCAAAGAAAAAATGCAAAGAAACTTCACAGACAAGCCGTGCCAACCGCAAGCAGTGCCCCAATGGACTGCATCACTTTTTATATTATTTTACATTTTTCTCACACTTTTTCATAAGAACAAAGTGAACTTAAAAAATTGTTTTATTTACTTCTGTAGTTCCTCGATGAACTACACGCCCACACCACTGGATTGCGTGCGTCGTGCGCGTGGGCCGCAATCAAATGGGAGTCCACAAATAAGCCAAAAAATTTACAAGAACTTCTTAAAAGGAAAAATACACAATCGAGGGGCTTGGAAAAATGCCCAGCACCACTTGCAGTAAATGTTTGTCAGGTAACAAAACCAAATAGCATGGGGGCGGCTCCAACTGCACGCGCGAGGTAACCTCACTGCAGCACACGGGCGACCTAACCACATTGCAAAGCTGGAGCGAACTGCACCCGAGAGGGCAGCCATCGACCACCAATTTTTTTCTTGCATCTAAGATGACGAAAAGCTCGAGAGAGGAAGGGGCCGATCCCTCGCACCCGAGCTGCTTGTCAGAGAGTGGCTAGAGTTGGTGGTGGCGAGGGAGGGGCCGAAGGGCCCGGATAAGGCGCTAGAGCGGCGTAGGGAGGCCAGCACCTAGAGCAGCAACGCAGGGTGCAGTGCAGGTCGTACCAGAGGAAGTTGCAGCTCTCTTCCATGGCCTGGGGTGGATTGGAGAGCTGGAGTTGTCCATCTGGATCCCGCACCATGGAGTGGGCGACACTATTCTGACATGGACTGATGGCGTGTGGGCACACGTAGAGGGGGCATGAGGATCTTCGACGAGGGAAGGGCCGGGGTGAGGCTCGCGCGGGGGAGTCCAGCCCGCTCCGGTCAGGGGAAGCACACGGTGGTGGTGGATTCGAACTTTCCTTGGCTGATGTGCCGGATCTGGGAGGGGGGAAGGGAGTTGGTGAGCCGGCGGAAGGAGGTTCTCGGGGGAGTGCAACGCAGGTGCCTCGCGGCGGCCGGATCCGGCGGTGCTGGCCATGCATGGGAGGGGCGCGACGAAGCTAATCTGGCGAGATGCGGAGGAATAGGGAAGGGGGAGATGTCGCGCTGTCATAGGCAGGGGCGGCTGGCGGCACAGCGCTTTTTAGGTGGTCGGCGGTGGATGTGGGAGGTGGTGGTGGAGGCCACAGGGGCCGGCGCTTTGGGGTGTGGGAGCCTGGAGGGGAAGAAGCTAGGTCTGCCGGGAGCCCTGCAAGGAAGAAGGTGGGTGGGGGCGGCGAGGAAGATGGCGAGTGCGGGGTCCCGACAGGGAAGAAGGTGGGGGTGTGGGGGTTTCAGCGCATGCGTGGGTGTAGTATGTTTCTGAAGGCGCGGGGTGGGCTGGGGTGTTAGCAGAATAAGCGAAGTGTTATCATAATAAGGTCTTAAGGGGTGTCATCATCAAAAACTGTAATATCTCTACTAATAAAGTTTATGGAATTTCACTACCAATTAAATGAGGAGAGGGCTGTCCAAGGTGATGTGGATATTTTTAGTGGACCGTATATATCGACAAATATTTTGGACCTCTATGTTTCTTATCGTGCCCAATAATTCCAGAATTTTTATTAAATCCTTCTCCTAATTGTAAGACCATAAAAGAACTTGATAAGTTGTGTTTCGGTGTAGTGTCCAGACTTTTTTTCATAGTAGAAACAAAAATGGAATAACCAATAACTGGCCATTTCACTATCCTGGGTAAATTAACAAGCGTTTCAGCATACATTCATTTTTTATTGAGACTTTAATTGGTCAGTTTATCTTGTGATTATTTTCTGGGTAATGCCTTCATTACCAGATTGAGGCTTCCTCGGGTCATGGACAACACTAATTTCATAGATGGTTAACGTTTGGACTTTTTAGTGTCATGTATTTCTCATTCTCAATCCGAGGGATGCTAGCCCCAAATTAAATAACCTCCACAAATTTTAGGAATTTCATTGTCAAGGTGGGCCAATAAGTGTTTTTGCTTTGGTGCAGTCTATATTTGTGACTGAGAGGGCCAGGTGAGGCCAACCTGAGCTTGCAAACTTGAGCGGTTGGGACTATTTTGTTTCAATGGCTTAGGATGAATGCACATACCTTAGTCTGCAGTGTAGTCGCCATCGTTCTTGGTGCAGGAGGATTAGTGTTGCTGCTGCTTTAGGTGTTCTCGGTCCGCCCATCGTCATGGTGCCCCGGGGGCTGCATTTGTCCACTACTACTCCCCCAACAGGTATTAACATGTTTGAGCAAAACAAAGAAATTAGATGAATCGACACATTCCAAGTGTATAATTACTTATGTCTGCAAAACAAACAAAATTTTCTGGGTAGAAACATGTTGTCAAATGTGTCCTACTATTGTAATTAGAGATCGAGGTCAGCTCAGTATTTTGGTCAAATGTATGAAATTACTTATGTCTCCTTTGCCTAGCCTGTCGTCGCCTCCGCCGCCTCCGCCGCCTCCAACGTCGAGATCCTTGGCAGGAGGGGCCAAGGGAAGTCAACTCTGCCGCCTCTTACGGCGAGACGAGGGGAGTCGCCCCCGATTAAGGGCGCCTGGCGGCCGCCTCCTCTTCTGCATCGACAGACGAGGGGCAAGCACTACTGCAGGATGCTGCTAACGCGACACTATGATCAGAGACCCTTCGAGAAACTGTGAGCGATGCAATAATCACAAAAGGTGGTGTATGAAAACCGTCAAAAAAGGTGCAAAACGTTTGAGATGGAGGATGCATCAAACATGGTTCAGATATTAGTTGAGTGTGCGATTCAGGCCACATGGTTAACTCGTTCAAACTGTTTGCGATGAGGCAGAACAACAGAAATGGGCAGGCATATCAATGTGTGTGCGATATACGGCATGCACTTCACTCTGGTGAACCGTTTGCGATGAGAAATTACAACACACACGGTTAATACAGTTAGTTCATGTGCGATTCTGTGTGTAAAAAAAACTTTGAAAAATGCAAACTAGTTGCTTGCGGTGGCTAGGAATATCACACATGATGCATCTGCGAGTACTCGTGTGTGATGATTAGTAAGTTACACATACGTTTCCTTATGTTAACACTTGTGTGATAAATAAAACTTGGCACCGGATACAGTATTCGGGTTGTGTGTGTGCTCCACTTAGTCTTCCCGCGCTCCAGCGAATGCTTCCCGAGCAACCACGTGGTCAACCTTCTGCCATCAATAAATTTTGACCTTGTTTCTCGTCACATTGCTGATTACAAAAAATTAAGTAATTGAGAATCTGTTCACACCTATCAAACTAATATGTGTTCACACTTCGCACCGGGCTATAAAAACTACCCACTCGAAAATTACTTCACATTTCCTCTCGTCATCACCCACAAAACTGGTTTTCTCTGTCAAGTCGTTCTGCCATGACCGGTAGGAGTAGTTTAGGGTGGACATATAACCAGGCAGCAAAGACCAAGGCCACGGAAGCAATAGAGAGGTCCCACCACGAAGCCGCAGCCGCAACAGAGATGTCCCGGCGCGCCGTGGAGCCCTCGAACGAGCTCTCGCGGGCACGCGAGGGCTCTCACAAGCGCATTCGCGGCGTCAGCCATCGCGACAAGCCGTCGTTCCTGAAGTCCTTCACTGGCGACGACGACATTCTCGCTGGCGTCACTACATAGCAGGAGCTGGTCGACGGCTTGATGAAGCTGATCTGCGATGCCTCAGTTGACAAGGCGACCGGCCTCGTCGAGCAACTCATGGATGACAATGTGAAGCTCCTCAAGTTGGTCGTTGTCGGGGAAACTGGTCGCCCACGAACACCTATGGGACCGGAGCCCCTTTTCGGTACGGCAAGGGAGCGAGGGAGCACGAAGAGCAGATCGAGGGGCACACGCGAGCAGTTTACCCAGGTTCGGGCCGCCCGGATGCGTAAAACCCTACTCCTGCCTTGGTTGTATTGAGTTCTTGGGCTCGGGAGCTTGAAGATCTACAGTACTAGCTACACCGAGCGCGGGAATGATCTAGTTTCTCGGATCGAACCCCTTCTACGTTGTGCATGGGCCTCCTTTTATAGCTCAAAGGGGTCACCGACAGGTGTCAACGTAGAGGAGGGTAAGAGCGTAAAATTGGTGGTAGATGGAACATTGCATGAACAGTGTATGCACAATGGTCTATACCTAACCCTGACGATGGGGGACAAGGGCATTGAATGCCCGTCGCCGTCACCCCAAAAGCGTCCGCCCGGGCGTCTCCGTTCGCCACGGCGATGGCCTTGTCACCGTGGATTGCCACCGTGTTCCCCAGGCTGCACAGCCATCTGCCACGTGCCCCTGGAAGGGCCCCAAGGCGATGCGTGGCCAGATGAGCTAGAGCGCAGGCACACAGTGTGAGCCTCCCCCGGCAAGCACCTTGCCGGGGTCGCTATCTTGCCGGGCCCGGAAGCTTGCCGCTCTCCGGGTCCTGCCGGGGCGCAGGATGCGCCGTGATATCTTCTGAGGTGCTGTTCTTTGGCCTTCCTGGCAAGCTCCTCTTGCCAGGGTCTTGTGATAGAATGATAACCTGGAGCCTGGTGCGGCCTTCCCGGCAAGCTCCTCTTGCCGGGGCCTTGTTCTTCTGACTTGTATAATTTGTTCTTGAATGGCTTAAAAGGGACCCAGAGCGGGCCTTGGCGAGCGCGTGGTGAGCCAGACCACGGGAGGCTGCTACTGCCCGTGCACAAGTCGGGATACTAAGGTACCCCTACTCTAGTACACCGACAGTCGCCGAGAAGGAGGAGGAGGCCGCCGGCTGGAAGATGCTGCATGACCAAAGCAGTGTTTCGCAGATGACGCTGAAAGCGGTCATCGAGGAACTGATGGGTGGATTGAGGAAGATCCTGATCAAGCGCGAGCAAGAGGTGGAGGAATCTATGGCTACCTTCAAGCAAAGTCATGAGGAATTGAAGGAGCTGGAGGATTTCGCCACCCGGTGATCCATCGATGAGTAGAGACAGTAGCGACCCAGATCGTTGTCTGCAATTTCCTTCTTCTCTTCCACCCGTGTCTTCCGGGCTTTGCCGCATGTGGCATTTTAAATTATCTGGAATATGTAAGACAATTATTATGTGCACCATTGTAAATTTATCGTCATATTATCCGTTGCCATTTTATTTATGGTTGTATTATCCTTTGCCCGATGTGGCAATTTAAATTAGAGCAGAATACTAGTTGAAAACACAAACAAAGCAAATGCTGTCATGGGATCACAAGCAAACACCCTCCATGTAGGTGCTTTAATTAAACCATTAATGGAGAAGTTGTGAGCGAGGCGGGCGGCGGTTGGTGCATGGAGGTCAAAGAGCTCGCTTCCCGATGAGCATGGGTGGCCTTGCTGCTCGCATGTGTCCCGTCGAGCCTGCGAGGTGAACAGGATGCACGCATCCCGCCGAGCATGCGTGGCGGACTGCTCGCACGCGTCCCGTCGAACCTGGACGGCGGACTTCTCGCGCTCGTCCCATCTAATCAAACAGCTGCACGCACGCCACCGAGTTTGGTTAAATTTCCACACGGTAAATATAATACAACCATTTGCGATATTAACGTGTCAGCTTTTTGTTTCAAAAAGGACTTCGTTGGCTACTAATGTGTGTGCCTCTTCTCAAACTGGACGATTTTTTACCACGACATATATGTTCCATGTCATGAAACCATGCCAAGTTTCATGTTTTTTGGGTGACTTTTTTATTTACTGGGATTTAAAAAACGAGATTCTCATTGTTTCTGGACGACGAAAAGTTTTGTAATTTATTCTCATTCTATAACGAGACCTAAACATGCACCCAATGACACATGTATGATTTCCCACCCATTTTGCTTCGCTGGAGCATGTGGTTGTAGTTCAAATTTGAATTATGGACTACATTAAATGCATAGAAAACTTAGTAGTTAGTAATATATATACAATGGCCAAACGAACCCTGAAAAGTTTTGAAATTTTAGCCTGATACTCCTGTTATTCTATGTTGCCTTTAGAAAACAAAGTTTAAGGCGAGAAGAGGAATCGATTATCATTTCGCCCACAAGAGGGGCATGTTTCCCTACCGGAACCACGAGGGTTGCGAGATGCTCCAGTTTTTAAAAGGCTTGTAATATAGCTTCGCTCAAATTGGACAATTATATATACCATGTAGTGACACCATGCCAAGTTTCATGATTTCCTGGTGAATTTTGGATTTATAGATATTAAAAAAACCGAGATTCGCAATGTTTGTGGCTAGTCCAGGACGGCGAGACGGATGAATTCGTTCCCATTCGTTCCATGGGACCTAAACATGCACCCCAAGGAAACATGTACGTTTTTTCTAGCCATTTTGGTACACTGGAGCATGTATTTGTAGTTCGGATTTGAATGATGGACATTAAATGCCTAGAAAACTCAATTAATGAATAAAAAGGTCAAACGAACCCTGGATAATTTCAAAGTTTAACGCGAATCTCCAGTTGTTCTGTGTCACGTGTAGAAGAAAATATGAGGCTAGAAGAGGGAGTTATTATCGTTTGGCCCACAAGGGGACACGTTTCACTATCGAAACCACGAGGGATCTTGCGACAGGCTCCGGTTTGTGAGAGGTTTGTAATAAAGTTGGGCCCAAATTGGCAATGTTTTTACCACGACATATATGTGCCATGACATGATACCTTGCCGCCTTTGATGACTTTCTGGTGAGTTTAGGATTAATGGGGACTTAAAAACCGAGATTTGAAATGTTTGGGGAAGACCCAGGACACCGGTACGGTTGTAATTCGTTCCCATTCCTGGCACGAGACCTAAACATGCACCCGAGGACACATGTATAATTTTTCTAGCCATTTCGGTGAACTGGAGCATGTATATATTTGTAGTTTAGATTTGAATTATGGACATTGAATGCCTAGAAAACTCAATTAGTGTATAAAAAGGCCAAACGAGTCCTGAATAAATTTAAATTTTAGCACGGATATCCTGTGGTTCCATGTTGCCCGTGGAAGAAAATACAAGGCGAAAAGAGGCAGTGATTACGTTTCGCCCACAAGGGGAACACGTTTCCCTATCGGAACCATGAGGCTTCTTTGAGAGAAGCTACAGTTTTTGTAAGAGGTTTGTAATAAAGCTTGGCCCAAATTGGACAATGTTTTTTCCATGACATATATGTGCCATGACGTGACACCATGCCACCTTTGATGACTTTCTGGTGAGTTAGGATTTATGGGACTTAAAAATTGAGATTCGAAATGTTTGAGTATGAGCCATGACACTATTACGGTTATAATTCATTCCTATTCCTGGCATGGGACCTAAACATGCACCCAATGACACATGTATAATTTTTCTAGCCATTTTGGTGAACTGGAGCATGTATTTGTAGTTCAGATTTGAATTATGGACATTAAATGCCTAGGAAACTCAATTAGTGTATAAAAAAGCCAAACGAACCCTAAATAAGTTTAAATTTCAGCACGGATATCATGTCGTTCCATGTTGCCCGTAGAAGAAAATACAAGGTAAAAAGACGTAGTGATTACGTTTTGCCCACAAGGGGGACACGTTTCCCTATCGGAACCACGAGGCTTCTTTGAGAGAAGCTTCGGTTTGTAAGAGGCTTGTAATAAAACTTGCGCCACAATGGACGAAAAAAATTCCTCGACATATAAGTGCAATGTCGTGACACCATGGCAGGTTTCACGTTTTTCAGCTTAGTTTTGGATTTACGGGGATTTAAAAACCGAGATTCCGCTCACAAAATGTTTTCAAATAGCACACGGTTCACTCACGAAAGCCAATATTCAATGAAATTCGTGGAAACCATATTTTAAAGTTTCGTAAAAAATCAGGAAAAAATGTGGGATGTTAAGAAGGTGATGTTTTATTGCGACACAAAATTTCAAGTTGAAAAACATTACGAGATGTGAGCTATGAAAAAGACAAATTCTGCCCTGAATAGTGACATTACTATTCGACACTATTCAACACTGATTTTGTATTTTTAATAGCTCACATCTCTTAATGTGTTTCAACTTGAAATTTTGTGTTCCAATAAAACATCATCCTCTTAACATCCCGCATTTTATGAATATTTTTTTAAACTTCAAAACATCTTTTTCTCGTGGTTTTCACCGGTTTCCACCGAATGTTGGTTTCCATATGATATTCCCCACCCCTCCCCACCCCCCGTTGCGCGCGTGATCTGAGTCCTACGTTCTGACTGGCCAGAACCCAAACCCCACGGATCATATGTGTGCACCGTTGGATGCTCCTAGATCGAACGGCAACCCTGAGCCCTTTCGACAGCACATGCAGTACATGGGTAAGCATTGTGCGCATGCGTTATGTAGCTCACGCTTGCTTCTCTACTAGGTTTTCATTCAAAACAGGTTACCGTTTCTCGCCACTCCTTGATAACCCATAAGTGTAGGATAAATTGTAGCCTCTTTCAATAAGTAAGAGTGTCGAACCCAACGAGGAGCTAAAGGTAGAACAAATATTCCCTCAAGTTCTACCGACCACCGATACAACTCTACGCACGCTTGATGTTCGCTTTACCTAGAACAAGTATAAAACTAGAAGTACTTTGTAGGTGTAACGGGATAGGTTTGCAAGAATATAAAGAGCACGTAAATAAAAACTAGGGGCTGTTTAGGTAAAGAAGCAATAAAGTTAGTAATAGAGAGTGTGGAAAAGTGGTGGTAGGAGTTGCGAAATTGTCCCTAAGCAATTGACTACGTTACTATACCGATAGCAATTTTTATGTGGGAGAGGCCACTGCTAGCATGTCACCCCTAACTTGGAATTCTATGCACTTATGATTGGAACTATTAGCAAGCATCCGCAACTACTAACGTTCATTAAGGTAAAACCCAACCATAGCAATAAAATATATTGGTCCCCCTTCAATCCCGTATGCATCAATTTCTACGCTAGGTTGAAGCTTCTCTCGCTCTTGCCCTCCAATACGTAGTCCTATCAACATACAACTAAACCTATGGTGTGATCCACGCGTGCGCTCATATGATGGGCACCAAAGGACAACAACATAACCACAAGCAAATTAAGCCAATCATAGCAATTCACCAATCACTGATAGGACAACGAAAATCTACTCAGACATCATAGGATGGCAACACATCATTGCATAATAATATGAAGCATAAAGCACCATGTTCATGTAGAGGGTACAACGGGCTGCGGGAGAGTGGACCACTGTAGATAGATGGGGGAAGGTGATGGAGATGTTGGTGAAGATGATGGAGGTGTTGGTGTAGATCGCCGTCACACGATGATGGCCCTGGTGGCGTTCTGGGGCCACCGGGAGAGAGGGGGAGAGAGCCTCCCTCCGTCTTCTTCTTCCTTCCTACTCCCTAGATGGGAGAAGGGTCTCCCCTCAAGTCCATGGCCTCCATGGCATGGGAGGGGCGAGAGCCCCTCCGAGATTGGATCTGTCTCTCTGTCTCTCTCGGTTTCTGCGTTCCTAGATTCTGGCCTTTCACCGTTTCTTATATTCCCGGAGATCCGTAACTCCAATTGGGCTGAATTGTTGACACAATTTTTATCCGGATATTAGCTTTCTTGCGGCGAAAGAAGGGCACCAACCGCCTTACGGGGTGGCCACGAGGGTCAAGGGAACGCCCACCCCCCTAGGGCGCTCCCCCTGCCTCGTGGCCCCCTCGGGCATCGTCCCGCATTGATTCTTTTTCCCAAAAATCACATGTATTCCAAACAAATCTCTGTCCATTTTTATCCCGTTTGGACTCCGTTTGGTATGGATATTCTGCGAAACAAAAAACATGCAACAAACAGGAACTGGCACTAGGCACTGGATCAAATATGTTAGTCCCAAAAATAGTATAAAAAGTTGCCAAAAGTATGTAAGAGGTGTATAATATTGGCATGGAACATTAAAAAATTATAGATACGACGGAGACGTATCAGCATCCCCAAGCTTATTTCCAGATCGTCCTCGAGTAGGTAATGATAAAAAGACAATTTTTGATGTGGAATGCTACCTAGCATAATCTTGATCATGTAATCTAATCATGGCATGAATATTAAGACACGATTGATTCAAAGCAATAGTCTATCATTTGACATAAAAGAACTTAATACTTGGGCGTCCCAACAAACAATCAAGTCTTTCAAAATATCAATGCTAAAGAACGTTATCCCTACAAAATCATATAGTCTTTTATGCTCCCTTTTCTTAACACAAGGTACCCTGCATGCCCATCTCGGTGTCAGCCAAGCAATTGTTTTCATACTTTACTTTTTCAAACTTTTTCAACTTGCTTGCTCCTAGAGTAATGGACATAGCACTATGGATGGAATAGAAGGTGGTGATAGACAAAAGTAGGGAGAAAGTCCCACGTCGACTAGGCAAATTAACGTACTATGGAGATGTCCATCAATTGATATCAATGTGAGTGAGTAGGGATTGCCATGTAATGGATGCACTAGATCTATCAGTGTATGAAATCTCAAAAGAAAACTAGTGGGTGTGCATCAACTTGCTTGCTCATGAAGACCTAGGGCATTTGAGGAAGCCTGTCGTTCGAATATACAAGCCAAGTTCTATAATGAAAATTCCCACTAGTATATGGAAGTGACAACATAGGAGACTCTCTATCATGAAGAACATGGTGCTATGATGAAGCACAAGTGTGGAAAAAAAGATACTAACATTGTCCCTTCTCCCTTTTTCTGTCTTTTTTTATTTTCCTTTTTTATTTTTTATTTTGGGCTCTTTGGCCTCTCTTTTTTTGGGTCAGCTTCTTTGGGCTCTTTTTTTATTTGGGCTTCATTGGCCTCTTTTATTTTTTTATAACCTCAGATGGAACAATGTTCTAATAATGATGATCATCACACTTTTATTAACATACAACTCGATATTACAACTCGATACTAGAACAAAGTATGACTCTGTATGAATGCCTCCAGCGGTGTACCGGGATGTGCAATGATCTAGCATTGCAATGACATAAAAAACGGACAAGCCATGGAAACATCATGCTAGCTATCTTACGATCATGCAAGGCAATATGGCAATGATGGTGCGTGTCATAACAAACGGAACGGTGGAGTTACATGGCAGTATATCTCGGAATGGCTATGGAAATCCCATAATAGGTAGGTATGGTGGCTGTTTTGAGGAAGGGTATAATGTGGTTTGATGCACCGGCAAAAATTGCGCGGTACTAGATTGGCTAGCAAGGTGGAAGGATGAGAGTGTGTATAATCCATGGACTCAACATTAGTCATAAAGAACTCACATACTTATTGCGAAAAATTTATTAGCCATCAAATCAAAATACTACGTCGCATGCTCCTATGGGGGAGGATGGTAGGAGTTAACCATCACGCGCCCCCGACCTTCACGCAAAGATAAACAATCAAAATAGAATGCGCGCCAATTGGGTTACATAGTTAGGAGACCATATGTGCATGCTTCGGGAATCACAAACCTTAACACCAATATTTTTACTAAACCACAATCATTCAGTAGTACCTCCCACATATTAGCATCTCTATATCGCAAAACTATTGCAAGGAATCAAACATATCATATTAAGCGATCTACAAGTTTTATGTAGGATTTATGACTAACCATGTGAATGACCAATTCATGTCAACTCTCGAAATAGATATAGGTGAAGCAAGAGAGTTTTAATTCTTTCTACAAAAGATGTTCCCACACTCTAACAAATATAAGTGAAGAAAAAGAGCAATCTACAAATGGTGGTTTCGAGGAGAAACAGACAATCCAAACTTCAAATGATATAAGTGAAGCACATGAAGCATTCTATAAAGACATACTCAAAAGATATAAGTGAAGTGCAAAGAGAATTCTATAAATAAACCAAGACTATCTCATACCAGCATGGTGCATTTATTAAAAGTAAAAATAAAAAGCACTCGACGCTCCAAGAATTTACACATATCATGTGAACGAAACGAATTCGAAAACATACTGATATTTGTTGAAGAAAGAGGGGATGCCTTCCGGGGCATCCCCAAGCTTAGACGCTTGAGTCTCCTTGAATATTTACTTGGGGTACCTTGGGCATCCCCAAGCTTGAGATCTTGCCTCTCCTCCTTCTCCTCACATTGATACCTCCTCGATCTTCGAACACTTCATCCACACAAAACTTAACCAAACTTTTAGTGGCGGGGTTAGTGCATATGATCAATGAAATCCCATCATGTACTGCTCTAACATTATTGTATAAATATGAACAAACATTACCCATTGTATTCTATCACAATTATATGGCCCCAAGTCAAGGAGGATTCAACAAGAATTCAAACATATGCAATAATGAAGCTATAACAGCAATCTGTGAAAACACGACAGTCTATAGTAATCTGAACATTAACCATACTTCTGTAACTCTAACAATTCTGGAAAAATTAGGAAAAATATAAAATTTGTAAAGTAATACTTTGCAAGAAGTTTCAGATACTTTCGACGTTCCATTAAAAAATGTAAAATCACGCACTACAGCCAAAGTTTCTGTTTTTGCACTGCACAAACCAACAAGTAGTTTAATCATCCTAAAGGAAACTATTGATACATTATTTTTATAATACAATGGAATTGTAGAAGGGGATAATTATTTTTGTAGAAATGTTTCGGTAATTCAAGATTTGCAAAGATTCCATGGGCATGAACAAAGTTCAAGGAGCTCCACCATTTCAACGGTGCTCGTCCTTCTTACTTTCACTTTTCTTCTTGAAAAAGTTTTAGGTTCCCCTCTTTATTTTTTTTGTTTTTAAACTTTATAAAAGCACACAACAGAAATAAATGACTCTCTAAAACTTTCGGGTTGTCTCCCTGGCAGCGCTTTCTTTAAAGCCATTATGCTAGGCATATAGTGCTCAAGTAATGGATCCACCCGGATCCCAAGGTATATCAAAGCCAATTTTAATTAGCAATGATTTGGCATTTAGTAGTGAGCACAAAGTGATATTTTTCATGCAAAAACGAAGTCTAACTCTCTTCCTATGCATAGGCATGTCATACAAGAACAATTCATGCACATCAACTAAAGGCCAATGCATAGTATAATCAGTTTCTTTCAATTTTATCGTGTTGGAAACATAGAGAGGCACAGATGTAGTTTCTCTCTCATAATAATTGCAAGTAGGAGCAGCAAGGACATGCATATTATACTCATCAAAATCATCATGTGTAATGGAAAATGGCAACCCATCAATATAAACCTTAATAAGTGCAAACTTCTCCAATATAGTGTAGTTTGGAGAATTGAAAAGGAGAATAGGACTATCATGTGTGGGTGCAATAGCAACTATCTCGTGTGTAACATAAGGAACTATAGCAAGTTCATCTCCATAAGCATAATTCATATTGGCATCTTGGCCAGAGGCATAGCAAGCATCATCAAAAAGGGATATTTCAAAAGAATCAATGGGATCATAACAATCATCATAGCATTCATCCTTCGGTGAGCACGAAGGGAAATTAAACAATGTATGGGATATAGAGTTAATCTCATTAGAAGGTGGGCATGGGTGATCAATCCGCTCTTCCTCCTTTTGTTCTTCGCTCTCCTCCTCATCTTTTTCATCCAATGAGCTCACAGTGTCATCAATTTCTTCTTCCATAGATTCCTGCAAAATATTAGTCTCTTCTTGGACAGCGTAGACCTTCTCAATAAATGCATCAATATCGGCATTGTATTCATAGTTCTCATAGTAATATTTCAATATAGCAAAAATTTCAAGCCTATAAACATCATCATCAAAAGCTTCATACCTTTTAAAGATAGATTCAATTTCATAAGCACCCATAAAAGCAACAAATTCTTCTATTTGTTCCACATCATAGTAATCATATATACCATTAGCATAAGAAGCCAAGGTTTTATCATCCTTAAATTTGCATGAAAAGGGAAGGTGTGGAGCCTTCATCCTAGAGCAACAAGTATAATCATATCTCAAGCATAGTTGCCGAGCATACCAATGCAACATATGAATTTGATCCCATAATAGTTTCCCTTTTTGAGTCAAACGAAAATCCTAAAGTATTCACGTTGATCCAACGTTACTCCCTGTATATAGTTGAATGGAATTTTCTCTGGATTATCAAAGTAGTACATAATATCTTTTGCATAATGAGCATCAAGGGTTTAGGAGGTTCCCCATCTCCATGAGTAGCAAGTACACCTAATTTTTTTGGTATTTCGTGTTCCATATCCATAACTAAAGATAGAGAACAACTTAGAACAGAAAATAAAATCTACTTAGTGATAAAGCAAACAAGCACACACGAGAATATTCACCCCACGCTATTGCTCCTCGGCAACGGCGCCAGAAAAAGGTTTTGATAACCCACAAGTGTAGGGGATCAGTTGTAGCCTCTTTCGATAAGTAAGAGTGTCGAACCCAACGAGGAACAAATATTCCCTCAAGTTCTATCGACCACCGATACAACTCTACGCATGCTTGATGTTCCCTTTACCTAGAACAACTATAAAACTAGAAGTACTTTGTAGGTGTAACGGGATAGATTTGCAAAAATATAAAGAGCACATAAATAAAAACTAGGTGTTGTTTAGGTAAATAAGAAATAAAGTTAGTAATAGCGAGTGTGGAAATGTGGTTGTAGGAGTTGCGAAATTGTCCATAAGCAGTTGAATACGTTACTAGACCGATAGCAAGTTTTATGTGGGAGAGGCCACTGCTAGCATGTCATCCCTGACTTGGAATTCTATGCACTTATGATTGGAACTATTAGCAAGCATTCGCAACTACTAACGTTCATTAAGGTAAAACCCAACCTTAGCATTACGATATATTGGTCCCCCTTCAATCCCGTATGCATCAATTTCTACGCTAGGTTGAAGCTTCTGTCGCTCTTGCCCTCCAATACGTTGTCCTATCAACATACAACTAACCCTGTGGTGTGATCCACGCGCGCGCTCATATGATGGGCACCAAAGGACAGCAACATAACCACAAACAAATTAAATCAATCATAGCAATTCACCTATCACCCATAGGACAACGAAAATCTACTCAGACATCATAGGATGGCAACACATCATTGGATAATAATATGAAGCATAAAGCACCATGTTCAAGTAGAGGGTACAACGGGTTGCGGGAGAGTGGAACGTTGTAGATAGATGGGGGAAGGTGATGGAGATGTTGGTGAAGATGACGGAGGTGTGGGTGTAGATCACCGTCACACGATGATGGCCCCGACGGCATTCCGGCGCCACCGGGAGAGAGGGGGAGAGAGCCCCCTGCATCTTGTTCTTCATTGACCTTCTCCCTAGATGGGAGAAGGGTTTTCCCTCTGGTCCATGGCCTCCATGGCATGGGAGGGGCTAGAGCCCCTCCGAGATTGGATCTGTCTCTCTGTCTCTCTCTGTTTCTGTGTTCCCAAATTCTGGCCTTTCACCGTTTCTTATATTCCCGGATATCCGTGACTTCGATTGGGCCAAATTTTTGACACGATTTTTATCTGGATATTATCTTTCTTGTGGCGAAAGAAGGGCACCAACCGCCTTACGGGGTGTACACGAGGGTCACGTTGAATCTTATTCCCAAAAATCACATATATTCCAAAAAAAAACTCCATCCGTCTTTATCCCGTTTGGACTCCGTTTGATATGGATATTCTTCAAAACAAAAAACATGCAACAAACAGGAACTGGCACTGGGCACTGGTTCAAATATGTTAGTCCCAAAAATAGTTTACAAAGTTGCCAAAAGTATGTAAGAGTTGTATAATATTGGCAAGGAACAATAAAAAATTATAGATACTATGGAGACGTATCACTCCTCTCATCGGTTTCCCACGTCTTCTCCATGATATGCATGATGTAGATTTTCATTTAATTCTTATAGTTCATCTCATCCAAAATCAATTAGTTTTTAAAAGAAAACTATTTTAAGATTCATGGAATTGTGCATTGTAAATGTAAAAATAAAAAGTGACAATTCATTTAGAAAAAAAGGTTTGGGCAATTAAGATAAGGAAGATCCTAGAGAACAAAGGAGAAGTGCTTGTGTTTTGAGGTTTGTGGATTATGCTTAAGTTCAACAATAGAGTCTTCTAGATTGTACATGTGGAAGAATCTGGTGGAATGTAGATGATAACCAACGGCCAGTAGTGCTCGTATTTGCCATATTTGTACCGTCGGATTGGCTTCATCCCACGAGCAACTTTCATAGTTATTCGCACACTATATATGTGTATAGGTGTATAGATATATATATATGTGTCCCATTCTAGACAAAATAAAGTTTGAGCGCATGCGTGGGATGACCCAACCCCCCCCCCCCCCCGCTGCCGCCTCTAAGTTGGGAAACTAACATCATAGGTATTGAACCAGGCTTGGAGTCAGGTACGGTGTTTGGTTTGTAATGTACTTGGCGTGGCCCATCAAAGTTGTACATTTGGGATTTAAACACATCATACACCATCGTACTCATACATATTTTCGGGCCGCATGCGGTGTATACGAGGTCTTCTGATCGATCGCGTCTCCCTTGTGCGATTTTTTGTGATGACACGGATAATTGTGGGCTCCCCGAGTGTATATATATCATCCCTTTGACCAATAATGAGGGGTATGTGTTGGCCATGAATGGATTCCTCCTAGTTCATGTTAGGTACGGTCACCGTCAAATGTCCGTCAACCAAAGCTCGAGCTCATGCGTTGTCAGGATTCCCTCCCAGATGCTCGGATTGCTGAGTTTGACCTACATCAAACCCTGCGTACGTATCTCGTCCTTAACTACCATCCCTTCATGGTTGTTGTCTGTATCGAGAGGTAGGCACCACATCTAAATTATACATTATTCTATATTGAAAACACACATCACCCCTTCCCAACATACATCATTTTGGGCCACATGCAAGAGGTGCTGGTTTTGTGGTCCCTCTCGTGCAATGTTTATGATGGTTCAATCTATTGGCCCAAGCGGTTTATCGACAACAACAACTATCATTTGACCAAACAAAATATTCGTTGGTCCATCTTATGGTAGGTCATGGAGACATGCATGTATGACCAAAGTATCGATCATGAAGTGCATCCGCCCCGCTGACACGAAGTGGGAGGTGGTGGGAAAAGCATCCTAGCAAGGTACAACATTATGTCATTATATATATCCTATCTAGGTGGTTATTAGGGTGCTTTCGGGTTTTCGGGGCAGGTGCCACCAAAGTTATGCATCGTGTATATAAAGTTTTACACATCCCCAATATTCGTACATATATTTGGCCACTTCCAGGTGGTTCTTGACTTCTGTCCCCTCCCACCGTGGGGTCAAAGTTGTGCATTGCAATTTTGAAAATTACATACCACCATTTTCACTCATATATATTTGGGCCACATGCTCGTGTGGCTGTCTTTTGGCTCTCCCTAACGTTATTTTTTCCTCCAAAGACTCTGATGATCCTCAACGGACACGGGGTATAATATCTAAACCATGTGCGATACAAGTGCGATGTGAATCACCACGACTTCGTGATACGTCCAAAACGTATCTATAATTTCTGCTTGCTCCATGCCTCTTTTGGGTGATATTGCTATGATATTTATACACTTCCATACACTTTTGATCATATTCGGACTAACCTATTAACTCAGTGCACCCCAGTGCCAGTTTCTGTTTTCGGCTGTTTTTGTATTTCAGGTTTTCACGTTACGAGAACTGCCAGGAAAAATCCAGAAAAATTATATAAAAAATCAGCGTTCCAGAAACTACCGTGCGC
>LR738710.1:511089730-511247199 GCA_902687465.1 Secale cereale
GGGGGGCGCTTGGGCCCCCCGAGGCTCCTCCGATGCCCCCCTTTGGCATATATTTAAAGCGTCTCCCGAAACTCTTGAGGGAGGAACTCTTTTCGCGATCCCATCTCTGTTCCGCCGCCGCCGCCGCTTCCAAGATCGGGAGCACCAGGAGAACTCTTCCCGGCACCCTGCCGGAGGGGAGGATCACCATCGGGAGCCTCTCCACCAACATGGACGCCTCCCGGATGAGTTGTGAGTAGTCTCCCTTGGACCATGAGTCCATGACCAGTAGCTATATGATGTTCTCCTCCCGTTCTTGTGCTTCACTAATTAGTCCTCATGAGCTGCCCTACATGATCGAGGCACATATGTAATCCTTATGTTGTTGCTATGATGAGTTTGCTGGGATCCGATGGATTATGAGATTATGTTCAGATTGTGTTTGAGTAATATATTTGATTCACCTCTTTTATGTTTATGTTCGTAAGTAATTCTTGCATGTTCTCCGTTGTTATTTATTGCTTTGGCCAAGTAGTAGGTAGTGACTCCAAGAGGGAACGTTATGCTTGATTGTGGGTTCATGCCCCTCGATGACTAGCTTGAGTGACAGAAACATGAGTCTAGGGGATGTGCTGTTGCCACAAGGGGGAAAACAACGGTGCTTGTGCCCGCAGGTGCAAGGATTGTTTACTTTACGCAAAGTTCTTTTAATGCAGTTGTCTGTTGCATTGAGTTTACACTATGGGCGGGACTCGCAACTTAATACCAGCGAGATGTTCTGGATAGATATCTCAAGGTGGATGATTAGTAGTAGATATTGATGGATTTCGGTCTACTTACTTTGGCGTACCGCCCATGCTTTGAACCTCAACCTTTCTTGCAATGTAGTCAGCATTGGTTTGCGCACATGGTCCTGTCAATTGCCCAGCTGTAATTCGTTTACATCACATAGCTGTTTTATCGTCTTTTGGGAGAGAGACATCACTAGTGAACATCATGAGACTCCGGTCCATATTACCATCATTGATCACATCCACTATTTACTTTTCGCTTTTATTTACTATTGCAATTATATCTATCACTACTATCACTTGCGTTTAATCCTTTGTGAACAACAAGGCCGGAGGGATTGACAACCTCTCTGTACTCGTTGGGAGCAAAGTTATTTGTATCTGTGTGCAGGTCTACGTTGATTGCTAATATCTGGCGCCGTAGCAGTTGACACCTTCTTGTTGAACCTAGGAGTCTCTGGGGATTTGATCCTTTGTATCTTTGCCAAGGGAAAAACTTCCGCAACACTACATCTCACACCTTCCACTTGGGGTAACCAACGAGGGGCGAGAAGCCTAGCAAGAGTTTTTCTGGCGCCGTTGCCGGGGACTCCACTCTTCAAGATAGGGGAGTTGCACGCTATCTTTTACCTTTGCTTTTAGTCTTGTTAGTTTACCTTTCAGTTTTTGCTTTAGTATCTTTTATCGAAAATCACAAAAATAGTTATCTCGTTCTTTAGTTGTCATTATGTCGGGTCCTTTTGTCTTTGACGAGGCAGAAGTTCTCACCTTTAAACAAAGAGGTGGGGAAAGTTTGAAAGATGCTTGGTATAGAATTAATGATTCACAAAAAAGAGCCACCAAGAAGCAACCTACTACTATCCTGCTTAGAAAGTTTTATGTTGGAATTACTTCTTGGAATAGGTTTATTCTAGATACTGCTATCAATGGGAATTTCCTAGAGGCCCCAGTTTGGGAGTCCCTTAGTATTATTGAAAATCTTGTTGGGAATCCCCCTGTTGTTAGCATTCGAGAGGACATCACCCTAGCTCACATTATGAAAAAACTTGAAAAGATAGAGCTAGAGATGCCAAGCATTAATAAGATAAATGAGTTGGATCGTAAGATCCAAGGGAATTTGAATAGACTTGATAGCTCCATGCATAAAATTTTCAAAATTTTGGAGACCGTCAAATTCCATGACTTGGACTCTTCTAGGATAGACAAGATTGAGGATATCTTTGATACTCTAGGAACCACCTTCTCCTCAATCAAAAACAAAAAGGTAGAAACTCCGGCAAAGAAGGAGCCTAAGTTCGTTCACGTTCCAAAGGCTCCCTGCTCTAAAAGTAATCCACCTATTGCCAAAGGGGTTGAAACTGTAAAGACTTTGGAAGAAACACCTGTCTTTGATGAATTTATAAATGAATCTTCCCTTGACTTTTATCCTTTTGGTCTTCTACCTAGAAGTATCTCTATGAGGCCTTTATTTGAAAGTCCTCTTAAGACTAGTTGTATTATTGAAGAGCTTTTTGATGATCTTGATGATGGTTCAATTGATACAGCTTAATCTATATGCATTATGCCTAGCTTAAAGGCATAAAAGAAAGCGCTTTTGGGAGGCAGCCCACATGAACAAATTTATTTTGCTTTTGTTATGTCTTGATGTTGTTACTACTGTTGCATCATCATTGTATCTTTGCTTTTCAATTTTGTGCCAAGTGTAGCCTCTGATTGCTAGAAAGTTCAAAAGTTGTGAGGTGTTGTCCAGGAAACAGATTCTGTTCTTGGATAGAAAAATTCGTATAAAATCACCAGATCATCTTTTTGCTCTGAATTTTTTCGACAGTGTGCTCTATATAATTGTCTTTCGTGCGTCTGTTCTGAGTTTTTTTATTAGAGTTGCAGAAGTGCCCCGAACAAATCAATTACTACCTGCTGTTCTGTTTTTCACAGATTCTGTCCTGTTTTGCTTTTCCTTCATTTTGCAAACCAAGAGCTTGCTTTTTCTTTGCAAAAACCTTTTGGCAATCTTGAGAAACAGTAGACCTTCAAGAATATCTAATTTCCAGAAAGGTATAATTATTTTATTATGGGTACTAACCTCGCTAATCAAATTATGATGAGTTATGTATGAAGGGAGTTTTCAAGTGTGCGAGGGAAGATGATAAAAAGATTCAGGAGTGTCAAGCGCTCAAGCTTGGGGATGCCCCCATGCACCCCAAAGAAATATTCAAGGAGACTCAAGCGTCTAAGCTTGGGGATGCCCCCGTGCATCCCCTTCTCCATCAACATTATCTGTTCGTCTTTCGTTCCACTATATTTTAATCACTTCTTGTGTTATGTGCTATGCTTGGAGCGTCTTGCTTTTAGTTTTCTTTAGTTTTTCATAACGAGTCGGAACTCAGCTTTCTTTATATGGGAGAGAAACACGCTCCACTTCTACCTAGAACATAACATAGAATTTTCATGTCTATCCTTGTTGTGTGTGTTCTTTGTCTTTTAATAGCTACTATCATGTTCAGCTCTTAGCTTTCATGCTTATCTTTTCAAAGAGCTTTCGTTTAGTTGGTTGCTTGAACTCTCTTTAATTACCATGCTCACCTTATTAAGAGAGTTTGCTTCCGTTGCATTGGTTAATATGTCTATGATAAAGATGCTACGTGCATAATGGCACTTAGTAGTTCAGGTTTTCTTATGGTTAGTCTCAAATAGTTGGGGGATTCCCAATGTGTTATTGGAGTAGCAACATGATTTGTTTGCCAATGATGTGGTATGGTTTAGTAATATCTTCCTTCAAGAATTTATTTTGATTGACTTGGCGTATGCTCACGCATATTTAAGACTGTAAAGAAAGTCTGTCAAGCCTTGATGATCTTTTACTTCTGAGTAGCGATATAACTTCCATGCCTGATTCAATGTTGCTTTGTCGCTCTGCATGATTATGACCGTCATCGCTCTCTTAGTTGGTCGCTCCCAGTCTTTTGCTAACCTCCACCTGTACTAAGCGGACTGACTGCTTGTGCATCCACATCCTTTTAAACCAGTTATGCCATATGAGTCCACCATACCTACCTATATGTGGTATTTCACCGCCACTCCAAGTAAATTTACATGTGCTACCTTTAAAACCTTCAGTTTTTGCAATACGTAGCTCATGGGAAAGTAGCTTAAAAACTATTGTGGTAAAGAATATGTTGCTTATGTATCTTATTTTCTTATAAGTTGCTTGCTGAGCGGTAACCATGTTTATGGGGACGCCATCAACTGTTACACTTTTGTTGAATATCATGTGAGTTGCTATGCATGTTCGTCTTGTCTAAAGTAAGGGTGATTTGCCATGGGTTGAATGGTTTGAGTATGCATATTGTTAGAGAAGAACATTGGGCCGCCAACCAAAGCCATGTATCATGGTGGAAGTTTTAGCTTGGACATTAATCCTCAATCTCTTATGAGAATATGCTTAAGCATTAAAGAGGAGTCCATTATCTATTTTCTATGTTGTCCCGGTATGGATGTCCTCAAGTTGAGATCTATCAAAAACGAGAAATCAAATGCGATCTATCTCCTTGGACCTTTGTACAGGTGACATAGAGGTACCCCTTTGTGACACTTGGTTGAAACATATGTAATGCAATGACAATCCATGGAAATCCAAGCTAATTAGGACAAGGTGCGAGCACTATTGGTATTCAATTCATGCGGCTTGCAACTTATAGGATGTCTTATGCATAACACATATGAAGTACTACTACCGTTGACAAAATTGTTTCTATGTTTTCAAAATAAAAAGCTCTAGCACATGAGTAATCCCTGCTTCCCTCTGCGAAGGGCCATTCTTTTACTTTTGTGTTGAGTCTCCACCTTCTTTCTTAAAAGCACCAACTACTGAGAGCATGATTGTCATTCTGAGTGTAATGTGCATTGTCCCAAAGTAGCATTGTCTTTTGCATGATTGTGATATCGTTTATTCTGAAATCATTGTATCTAGTCATCACTTAAACCTTGGAGGTGTCCCTGCATTTATGTTTTGCTTCACTAAAGGGGGCAAGCTAGATATCAATTTATCATATTTGCACATCATGTTCATTGCAAATCTATTTGATGTTTCAGTATCATATTGTAAAACTTTCAGTCCTTTGTGATTTTCTCATGAGGCAACTTAATTACTATAGATTCATTGTCTCAGTAAGCTTTTGTCATATGACTATGAAAGAGTCCTATATGGTTAATAGCATGTCACCACAGAAATTATTCTTGTTATCATTTACCTACTCGAGGACGAGCAGCAATTAAGCTTGGGGATGTTGATACGTCCAAAACGTATCTATAATTTCTGCTTGCTCCATGCCTCTTTTGGGTGATATTGCTATGATATTTATACACTTCCATACACTTTTGATCATATTTGGACTAACCTATTAACTCAGTGCACCCCAGTGCCAGTTTCTGTTTTCGGCTGTTTTTGTATTTCAGGTTTTCACGTTACGAGAACTGCCAGGAAAAATCCAGAAAAATTATATAAAAAATCAGCGTTCCAGAAACTACCGTGCGCCCGAAGGACAGCCGGGGGGGGCACCAGGGCTCCAGGCGCCCTGGCGGCGCCCCCCCCCCCTGGGCCGCGCCGGGGGGGCGCCTGGGCCCCCCGAGGCTCCTCCGATGACCCCCTTTGGCATATATTTAAAGCGTCTCCCGAAACCCTTGAGGGAGGAACTCTTTTCGCGATCCCATCTCTGTTCCGCCGCCGCCGCCGCTTCCAAGATCGGGAGCACCAGGAGAACTCTTCCCGGCACCCTGCCGGAGGGGAGGATCACCATCGGGAGCCTCTCCACCACCATGGACGCCTCCCGGATGAGTTGTGAGTAGTCTTCCTTGGGCCATGAGTCCATGACCAGTAGCTATGTGATGTTCTCCTCCCGTTCTTGTGCTTCACTAATTAGTCCTCGTGAGCTGCCCTACATGATCGAGGCACATATGTAATCCTTATGTTGTTGCTATGATGTGTTTGCTGGGATCCGATGGATTCTGAGATTATGTTCAGATTGTGTTTGAGTAATATATTTGATTCACCTCTTTTATGTTTATGTTCGTAAGTAATTCTTGCATGTTCTCCGTTGTTATTTATTGCTTTGGCCAAGTAGTAGGTAGTGACTCCAAGAGGGAACGTTATGCTTGATTGTGGGTTCATGCCCCTCGATGACTAGCTTGAGTGACAGAAACATGAGTCTAGGGGATGTGCTGTTGCCACAAGGGGGAAAGCAACGGTGCTTGTGCCCGCGGGTGCAAGGATTGTTTACTTTACGCAAAGTTCTTTTAATGCAGTTGTCTGTTGCATTGAGTTTACACTATGGGTGGGACTCGCAACTTAATACCAGCGAGATGTTCTGGATAGATATCTCAAGGTGGATGATTAGTAGTAGATATTGATGGATTTCGGTCTACTTACTTTGGCGTACCGCCCATGCTTTGAACCTCAACCTTTCTTGCAATGTAGTCAGCATTGGTTTGCGCACATGGTCCTGTCAATTGCCCAGCTGTAATTCGTTTACCTCACATAGCTGTTTTATCGTCTTTTGGGAGAGAGACATCACTAGTGAACATCATGAGAGTCCGGTCCATATTACCATCATTGATCACATCCGCTATTTACTTTTCGCTTTTATTTACTATTGCAATTATATCTATCAGTACTATCACTTGCGTTTAATCCTTTGTGAACTACAAGGCCGGAGGGATTGCCAACCTCTCTGTACTCGTTGGGAGCAAAGTTATTTGTATCTGTGTGCAGGTCCACGTTGATTGCTAATATCTGGCGCCGTAGCAGTTGACACCTTCTTGTTGAACCTAGGAGTCTCTGGGGATTCGATCCTTGGTATCTTTGCCAAGGGAAAAACTTCCGCAACACTACATCTCACACCTTCCACTTGGGGTAACCAACGAGGGGCGAGAAGCCTAGCACTGCGCAAGCGCGAGCAAATTAAGGTGGAGGTACTGGCTGATACATCTCCATCGTATCTATAAATTTTTATTGTTCCATGCCAATATTCTACAACTTTCATATACTTTTGGGAACTTTTTATACTATTTTTTGGGAGTAACATATTGCCCACTGCCAGTTCCTGTTTATTGCATGTTTTTTGTTTTGCAGAATATCCATATCAAATGGAGTCCAAATGGCATAAAAACATACGGGGATTTTGTTTGGAATATATGTGAATTTCTGGGAGCAGAACCAACATGAGACGATGCCCGGGTGGCCCACGAGGGTAAGGGGCGCGCCTTGGGCCCTCGTGGCCACTCTGTAAGGCGGTTTATGCCCTTCTTTCGCCGCAAGAAAGCTAGTATCCGGATAAAAATCGTGTCCAATATTCAGCCAAATCGGAGTTACGGATCTCCGGGATTTAAGAAATGGTGAAGGGCCAGAATCAGGGAACGCAGAAACAGAGAGAGACAGAGAGACAGATCCAATCTCAAAGGGGCTCTCGCCCCTGCCATGCCATGGAGACCATGGATCAGAGTGAAACCCTTCTCCCATCTAGGGAGAACGTCAAGGAGGAAGAAGGAGGGGGGCTCTCTCCCGCTCGCTTCCGTTGGCACCGGAGTGCTGCCGGGGCCATCATCGTCACCGCAATCTACACCAACAACTTCACCTCCATCATCACCAACTCTTCCCCCCTCTATGAAGAAGTGTAACCCCTCTTCTACCCGCTGTAATCTCTACTTAAACATGGTGCTCAACGCTATATATTATTTCCCAATGATGTATGGCTATCCTATGATGTTTGAGTAGATCCGTTTTGTCCTATGGGTTAATCGATGATCGTGATTGGTTTGAGTTGCATTTTTTATTATTGGTGCTGTCCTATGGTGCTCTCCTTGTCGCGCAAGCGTGAGGGATCCCCGCTGTAGGGTTTGCAATATGTTCATGATTAGCTTATGGTGGGTGGCATGAGTGACAGAAGCACAGACCCGAGTAAGTAGATTGTTTGCGTATGGGAATAAGAGGACTTGATACTTTAATGCTATGGTTGGGTTTTACCTTAATGACCTTTAGTAGTTGTGGATGCTTGCTAGAGTTCCAATCATAAGTGCATATGATCCAAGAAGATAAAGTATGTTAGCTTATGCCTCACCCTCAAATAAGATTGCAACGGTGATTACCTGTCTAGTTATCGATTGCCTAGGGACAAATAACTTTCTCGTGAAAAAAGCTCTTGTCGGATTTAGGGCTCCGCAAAACCCAAGAGGTTCAAACACAGGAGCGTGAACGAAGATCTCTCCCACTCGCGCCTACCTAGCGTCTTGCTCTCGTCTTGGTGAAGAGATTCAAGCAAACAGCAGATGAAGCACGCAAGAGTTTACCCAGGTTCGGGCCACCGTGTGGTGTAAAACCCTACTTCCTGCTTTGGTGGATTGGCCTCGGGAGGTGTAATGCCCAGGATGGAGTTATACCTCCTACGTGTCGAGGCACGACTTAAAGGCATAAGTCCATCCTAGAATGATCTCAAGTTTGGTAATCTTTGCACAACTCATGTAAAAGAGGGGATTGTAAACATAAATAGTTGTCTTACACTCGCCACGTCACACAATTACATAACATGTCTCAAATCATCATACATTAAGAATATCACAACCCTCTAAGGGAAAAATACAAATGTCAAGATACCAAACTGAAATAAATAAACCACAGGCGGATCGAATCCTAGTAGGAGTCTCCACTACTGATCATCCGGATATCGCACATAGTACCGACTACGCTCCTCGTCGTACTCCCAATCCAGCTCGGTGCCATCACCTGTATAGCTCACAACTGGACCTGCATCTGGTGTGGTGAAGTAACTGTGAGCCACAGAGGACTCAGCAATCCCGTTTCCGGGTAACAAGACTATTTAAGCCTTTGGGAGAGGAAAGGCTGAAGAAAAGAATAAGTGTCTGCAGCAGCAACTAGCAACTAGCTTACATGAGTGAGAGCGGGAAGAGAAAGCCTCGGACGAGAAGTGATCACAAAGTGATCCTAGCTACAAGCTCAACAAGCATAACCCCTCCGTGTTCAACTCCCGAATCCCTATTCGGAAATTGACGGTCACGGAACGCACGCTGGTAGTGTATTAGCAATATTGTGTCAAGTTTTCTACAACCGGATATTAACAAGCTCCCATCTGCCACATAACCGCGGGCACGGCTTTCGAAAGTTCAAACCCTGCAGGGGTGTTCCAACTTGACCCATTACAAGCCCACGATCCGCGGAGTCGCAACTCCAAAGTGGGAAGACCCGAGTATCCTCGAAATCCCGTGCTCAAGATATACCGAACTAAGGTAAGGCTAATCCAGCAAATCCTCCCGGCGTGTCGACACCCTGATAGTAGCCGCGCGTATCTAAGTCTCAGGACACGACCGGATGAGACGTCCTACAGGTGTATGCCAGATACCTCAGGTTGCCCCAAGGCGGCCCCGCAGTCCGCTCGTTTCGGACCAACACTCATGTGGAGCACTGGCCCGGGGTTGTTGATTAATAAAGAGGGTTAATTACTCCCTATGCAAGTTTAGTTTGTTATTAGGCAAATAGTACAAATGTTGGGACTTGTTGGAAAAGACTTAGCACTTAGCGGTTTATCGAGGGGGTCCCATACACCCCAACCGTGTTAAGAATGCATAATAAAGGAACATAACACCGGTTTATACGGTTCCTAACGGCATGAGTGGAACAAAATACCAAGCAAAAGGCTTAGCCTTCCACCCTTGCCAATATATAGAGAATTTCATTTTAAGCATTTATATAGTGTGATAAAACCCAACCAAACTTCACATGAAGCAAGCATCTTCGATCTTCACCTGCAACTAGCAACGCTATAAGAAGGGCTGAGCGAAGCGTACTTAGCCAAGCAACGGTTTGCATAGGTAGGTTGGTTAAACATGGCAATGGTTTACAAGTAGGAGGCTGACAAGAAGATCATGGGAATCGAGGCAAGACTATAGAGCGGAACTACTAGCAATAGGCAAAGATAGTAATGTTATCGGGGTTTGGTCATCTTGCTTGAAGAGAAGTCGTTCGGATCGTAAGAAGGGTCCTCGTGCTCAACCTCGTTGGAAACCTCGTGCTCGTACTCGAACTCAGACTCTGCTTCCGGCTCTAAACAAAATAATCACACCAAGCACAAATCAACAAGATGCAATGCGCACTCGAAAATGATGGATGCACACGGAGCACGGAAAATAGCACTCAAGCAAAACACCTCAAAACATGATAACAATCTGATATTATGATTCTACACGGAAAATCAATCATGTTTCATATAAGATTCGCCGAAATCGGAGTTACGGGCTAAAAGTTATGCCCGAAACAAGAAATGAGCGAAAGCTGAAAATTACAGCAACATAGCAACTTTGGAGCTCAAAATAATTGAGCTACAGCATTCAAATTTCATGGCAAAGGACATGAACACAAACTAGACATATACTACAGCAAGTAAGTCCAAAGTTGCACCCCAACGGAGCCACGGATCAATAGCAATGATCTTGGACATATTGAACTTGACAATAAAATTCTGGCAGCAGAATTTTATTGAAACTTTGGAGCAAAAGATAAACATGCTACAACCACTTAAATAGACATGTGAGAACATGGATGGAAAGACAACAATATATACTACAAGGAGCAATCAAGATCCACTCCAAAACTAACATGCTTTGTCCTAGAACATCACACGAACATGGCATCGGAACGTTACAGATTTCAGACTTAGTGAAAAACCACTAAGTCCTAAAACAGCAATTTCATCACGGCATCTAAAAGAGCATGTTTAAGTCACCTCGAAACTAAACATGGCAAGAGGTAAGTACCTCATCAAAGTACACATGAAGGTGATCCCGAAACACACAAGCATGCTTCATGAAGATAAACACAACGATAGCAACGAGCTCAACAAGATGGCATTTCATAACAAGTGAAACAACATCACAGCCACATGGCACTTTGCAATGATGATAAACATGCAAGAATAAATCTAACATGCTACCTAGCACATACAACATGTAGAGCATGGCAAGACGAACACGTGGACATGTCATTTGCATCATTCAGACAAACGAGCTAAAAGATATCACATGGCAAAGATGGCATAAAAACATCACATAGCAGCAGTTTATATCATGATGCACTCTTGCAACAGCAAAACAAGCACCTAGATGATCTCCAACATGCATGACAATAACAGATAAAACGTAGAGCACGATCCCACGAACGTCTGGACATATTATATGCGCGAATCGGAGCAACACACAAAAAGATATGCATGTTTGAATATAGCATCAGCACACAAAATAAAACTGGTACTTAGAGAAAAGAGGGGGGGGGGGTTCAACCTTGGATCTGAAAAAAAAACAGAGGGCCGGTGGAAACAGTGCGGGCGGCGGCTCGGCCTGCTGGAGGAGATCGGGCCCAGCGGCCGAAGTGGCGGCGGCCCGCTGGAGCTGCGGTGCGGCGGCCCGGAAGGAGAAGCTGGCCTGGGGCGGCCCGCTCGCGGGCGAGGAGGCGAGGCCCGGCTGGCGCTGGGCCTGGCTGCGGAGGGAGCGGCCTAGGCGAAGAGGAATCGGCCTGGCGGCTGGCGGCTCGGTTGCCTGACAAGCGGAGGGAGCGCGCGGGATGTGGGCCGCGCCTCTGGCGGATCGACGCGGAGGGGAGCCGGGCCTTCGGTGGAACTGGGCGGCGGAGCGGTAGGGTTCGCAGCGCAGGGGCGATCCAGCTGGATCCTCTCGATCCAGCCTGGCGGCGGCGGCTGCTCGATGCGATCTGGCGAGGTCGGCTGGGCTCGGCCCAGCTGGCGCTTCGGGCTGGAGGGGATCCGACGGAGGGAGGAAGGCACGCGCTGGCGAAGTGGTCCTGGTCACTGGCCCGACCGATCGAGGCAGAACCCAGGCGAACTATGCGTGGACTCGAAGGCTGGCGGGAAGACTGGATCAAGGGATTCGGTCGCCCTCGATCCCAGCGAGATTGCGGCGGCTCTGGCTGGTTCCCTCGGGAACTGGCCAGATGGAGAGGAAAGAGGCTAGATCCAGAAAATTAGGGGAAGAAGGAGGAGAAGCTAGATGCCCAAAAAGACTAGGGTCTATTATATAGCAGTTTTTAGGGTTAGGAGGGATCTGGTGGTGCTAGGAGCCCTCTGATCGCGATGCGACGGATCCGATCGCGGGGTAAGTCTAGATGGACCTAGGAGAAGGTAGTAGACTGCAGTAGGGGTGTTTCTGGGACACGAAGTGAAGGCACTTTGGACCCACACGAACAACGGATGGGATAGCCAACGGAGTCCAAACGCGATGAGATTTGAGAGGCGGGTTGCACACAACAAAACAACAACACACACAACAACCTCGCGGCACACCGGTAACGTTACACTCCCGAACAACAAAGTAGGCCTGCGGGACGTCACGGACACGTGAGGGAGCTCCGGAACGCGAAACGGACAACGGGAAGAAACGCGTGGAACCGGATGCAACCGACAACACAAATGCAATGCAATGCACAAGTCTACATGATATGAATGAATGCCACACACTCACACAAAAAAATGACGAAAACCCGAAAGACAAAGAACCCGGAATGGAAATAGATGAAGCCGGAGATATATTATATACCCAAAAGGGAAAGTATTACATCCGGGGCATTACAAACTCTCCTCTACTACAAAAAGATCTCGTCCCGAGATCTAGGACTGGAAAAAGGAAGGGTACTTGGAACGAAGATGATCTTCTCGTTCCCAGGTAGCTTCTCGGTCGGTGTGATGTGACCACTTGACTTTCAGAAATTTGATGGACTTGTTGCGGGTCTTGCGTTCGGTTTCTTCGAGAATAGCAACTGGATGCTCTCGGTAGGACAGGTCTTGTTGAAGATCAATCTCTTCAAACGGAATCATGCGCTCAGGTGCCTTGAAGCATTTGCGAAGTTGAGACACATGGAAGACATCATGAACATTTGCGAAGTTGGGAGGGAGCTCAAGTTGATAGGCTAGATCGCCTCTTTTGCCAAGAATCTTGAAAGGCCCGACGTATCTAGGAACAAGTTTTCCTTTGATACCGAATCTTTGGGTGCCTTTCATCGGAGAAACTCGGAGATAGACATGATCATCGATGTTGAATGCCAAATCACGATGCTTGCCGTGATAGTAGCTCTTCTGACGCGACTGAGCGGCCTTGAGATTCTCACGTATGACTTTGCACATTTCTTCGGCTTCTGAGATCAAGTCATTGCCAAGAAGTTGACGTTCGCCTGTTTCAGACCAGTTGAGAGGGGTACGGCACTTTCTGCCATATAGGATTTCAAACGGTGCTTTGCCTACACTTGCTTGAGAGCTGTTGTTGTAAGAGAACTCGGCAAATGGAAGGCAGTCTTCCCATTTCATGCCGAAGGAGATGACATAGGCTCTGAGCATGTCTTGTAGAATCTGATTCACACGCTCGACTTGACCACTAGTCTGAGGGTGAAAAGCAGTGCTGAACCTGATCTTCGTGCCCATGACGGACTGAAAGGAGTCCCAGAACCTTGATGTGAACAAGCTTCCATCGTCTGAGGATATAACTTGAGGGATGCCAAGTAGGGACACAATTCTGGAAGTGTACAGCTCTGCAAGTTGAGCTGCATTGATTGATTCTTTGACTGGCAGGAAGTGAGCGACTTTGGTAAGCTTGTCAATCACCACAAAGATAGCATCATTTCCTCGCTTGGATTTAGGAAAACCAGTGACGAAGTCCATTTCAATGTTGTCGAACTTCCACTCGGGAATAGGAAGAGGTTGGAGAAGACCGGCTGGACGTTGATGTTCTGCTTTCACTCTTCTGCATACGTCACATTCATTCATGAATTGGGCAATTTCCCTTTTCATGCGTGTCCACCAGTAAGACTGCTTGAGGTCTTGATACATCTTGGAACTGCCAGGATGAATGGAAAGGAGAGAATCATGAGCTTCTTCCATTATGAGCTTCCTGAGATCACCTTTGGGAACAACGAGTCTGTCCTCGAAGAACAAGGTATCTCTCTCATCAACACGGAAGCACTTGTATTTTGGAGTGCCCTTTGCAATCCCATGTTTCACTTTCTTCACCATGGTATCACTGAGCTGAGCCTCACGGACTTGATCTTCCAAGGTAGGAGCAATTTGAAGATTTGCAAGAAAACCCTGCGGAACAACTTGGAGGTTGAGCTTCCTGAAAGCTTCAGAAAGCTCAGGCTGGTACGGCTTGATAAGAAGGCTGTTGCAATATGCCTTTCTGCTCGAAGCATCTGCAATCACATTCGCCTTGCCAGGAGTGTATTCAATGCTGGGATTATACTCTTGGATCATTTCAACCCAAAGAGTCTGACGGAGGTTCAGATGCGGCTGTGTGAAGATGTACTTCAAGCTCTTGTGATCAGTGAAGATGTCGACCTTTCTGCCCAATAACAGATGTCTCCACGTAATCAGAGCATGTACCACAGCTGCTAGCTCGAGATCATGTGTGGGATAGTTCTTCTCACTTGGCTTTAGCTGACGAGAAGTGTATGCCACAATTCTCTTATCTTGCATAAGCACACCACCAAGACCTTGAAGAGAAGCATCACAGAATACTTCATAGGGCTTGGATTCATCCGGAGGAGTCAGAACTGGAGCGGAGACAAGCTTTTCTTTGAGAGTTTTGAATGCCACTTCACACTCTGGAGACCAAAAGTATTTGACATTCTTCTGAAGCAGGTTGGAAAGAGGCTTGGCAATCTTGGAGAAGTTCTCAACAAACCTTCTGCTATAGCTGGCAAGACCCAGAAAACTGCGGAGCTGCTTGACGTTCTGAGGAGCTTCCCAGTTGACAATTGCTTCAACTTTCTCGGGATTAACCGCAATGCCGTCAGCTGAGATGATGTGGCCCAGGTACAAAACCTTATCGAGCCAAAACTCGCACTTGGAGAACTTGACATAGAATTTATGCTCTCGGAGTCGATCAAGAACCAGACGTAAGTGCTTTTCGTGATCTTCTTCATTCTTGGAAAACACCAGAATATCATCCAGATACACAAGCACAAACTCGCAAGTATAGGGGTTGAAGATGTAATGCATCATCCTTGAAAAGGTAGGAGGAGCATTGGCGAGACCGAAGGACATGACGGTATACTCGTATGAACCGTAGCTCGTTCTGAAGGCCGTCTTGGGAATGTCTTCCTCGCGAATGCGAATTTGATGATAGCCCATTCGGAGGTCAAGCTTAGAGAACACTTTAGCTCCTTTGAGCTGCTCGAAGAGTTTGTTGATGTTGGGGAGCGGATACTTGTTCTTAATCGTCTTCTTGTTCAATGGCCGGTAGTCAACACAGAGACGCTCCGTGACATCTTTCTTCTTGACAAACAAGACACCACAGCCCCACGGAGATGTACTAGGCCTGATGAGACCCATACTCTCCTGCTTATCAAGCTGCTTCTTCAATTCCTTCAATTCATCCGAAGAGAGCTTGTACGGACGCCGGCATGCTGGCTCAGTAACCGGCTCGAGTTCAATAACGAATTCCACCTGACGGTGTGGAGGCATGCCTGGAAGTTCTTCAGGAAAGACGTCTTGATATTCGTTCACCACCGAAATTTGAGATATGGCATTAATTTCGCCCTTATCATTGAGAGAGAAAAGTCTGATAGTGTTATCCCTTGAGGCAAAGATAATCACATCTTCATCAGAATGAGTCATCTTGACTTCCTTCTGAGCACAATCAATGTGGGCATCGTGCTGAGAAAGCCAATCCATTCCGAGGATGAGGTCGATGTCAGAATTACCAAGAATCACCGGAGAAGCCAAAAATCGATAATCACCCATGCGAATAGAAACATCCGGAGCATATAATCTAGAAATCATGCATCTGCCCGGAGAAATCACTTGCAACTCCTTTGGCAAGGCCATGGTGCCCACATTATACTTGGATGCAAAAGGGAATGACATGAAAGAATGTGAAGCACCCGAATCAAATAACACTTTAGCAGGAAAAGAGTTCACTGGAAGGTTACCCAAAATGACATATGAAGAATTCTCCGCTTGTGCTGCATTCATCAGATTGACCCTTGCTGCCTTTGGATCATGCCTGACAATAGCTGAACTCACAGGTGGAGGAGGTGGAAGACGCTTCGGATTCGGACAACGGTTGGCATAATGACCCTTCTGGCCACACTTGTTGCACACCACTTCTAAGAGAGGACGGAAATGAGAGCCACTGGACTTGGAGCCTTGAGACTGAAACTGTTTCTTCGACTGGTTGCTCGGGTTTGGTGGGTGGGAGAAACCACGACCACTAGAGTTCTTGTTGTTGGAGTTGTTGGAGTTGTTGTATGGAGCTCGAATCACTGGAGGAGGAGGAAGCCAGAATTTCTGATGCTTCGAGACCATCTGAGACGATGAGGAAGAGTGAACGGCATCTCGAATTCTCTTCTTAGAAGCCTCCATCTTAAGCTGAGCTACTTCTTGTTTCAAAGCCATGTTATAGAACTTGTCGAATTCATCGGGCTCGAACAAGGTGAGAGCAAGCTGAAGTTCATCTTTGAGACCTCCACGGAACTGGTAGATTTTACTCTTGGCATCAGGAATGTCTTGCTTAGCATAACAAGCGAGGTTTTGGAACTTGACATTATACCGATAGACTGTCATGGAGCCCTACTTCAGGTTGCGGAATTGCTCACGCATACCCTCGATGACACTTGTTGGAATGTGGTGCGAGCGAAAATCCTTGCAGAAATTCTCCCAAGAGATCACTTGACCTGGCCTGGAGTCTTTGTACTGCTGCCACCAATCAGCTGCTTGATATTTCAGTTGGAAGGCTGCAAACTTCACATAATCATCTTCTCTTACGTTACTGCACTCAAAATGCTTCTTTATGTCGGTTAACCAATCTTCAGCATCAAGAGGGTCGACACAGTAACTGAAAGCTTTAGGATTGTTGGCCAAGAATTGGTTGAGAGTAGCATGGTGTTGCTGGTTGAAGAAGTTGCCTTGGTTCCCTGGAATACCCTGATTAGCTTGATTAGCTTGCATCTGCTGCATCATCTGCATCATCAACTAGGTGTTCTGAGCTGTAGTCTGCATGATTGCTCTCCAAGCCTCAGGCGGAGGAGGAGGGGAAGGAGGATGATCTGGGACCTCTTCCACCTCTGGGTTAGCGTTGGGAACCTTTTTCGGAGCCATCCTGTAAGAGATGACCACGAATCAACAATTAATTGACAAAAGGTATATGCTGAATCAATGGAATGAATTGCATCAAGTCTTCACAATAATCATTCGAACAATAAGAACGAATGAAATCATTCGAACAAGAGGAACGAATGAAATTCTCAGTTAAATGATAACATCAATCTTCACGAGAAACCACATAGGAGACAAAAGGATAAAATAAGAAAACAACAAGGTACGGAAGGGAACAAACACAAGAGAGGAGTTTCGTTCTAACATCTTTGTGCTAAAGGCATATGAACGCGTTACGAAAATGTTTTGCAATCCCCGGATCAGCATAGCCCAGGACCCTTTAAGATGCAAATCCTGATAGTAACATCGGTCATAAACCACTTCACTCAATGTAGAACCCCGAACTCACTAACCTGCATTTGTTGGAAGAATGCCTACGATCTACTGGATAAAACCCACCTATAGATTTCCGAAAGATTCCAGTTATGCAATCAGGTGTTGGGGATACACGGGAAGCACCGCGCAATCAACTCTAAACCTACATCCAGGTGTATCCATCCTTCAACACATAACCAGTCTTTCTCGGAAACTGTGTACCTCGGACCTTCGAAAAGCATCCACTATAACAAGCTATGGCAATACTCCCGAACTACCTCCCCAGTACTGGGTGATGTCGGGGTTATCTTGCCACTAGCCGTATAGGAGAGATTTTCGATGTCGGCCATCTTAAGTATTTAGTACTGCCACGATATGCTTGTGACAACAATACCCCGAAGCTCAACTCCCTGGGAACAGGAGGCATCGAGAACAATATCCTTGTCACAAGAACATCGAAACAATCCCAGAATACTCGCGGGATTCCTAAAAAAAATTGTGCAATTTTTTGAAAGTAGGAGATACAAGAGTAGTCGTCAGGAGTCCTCACCAGAGAGAAAGGGGATGAGAAGCAAAGAAATCCTACTCTCCGATATAATATAGGACTCAAAAAGTTTTCAGTGTGTGCCTAGACTCGACCGTCAACGATTCGATCAAACAGTGGGGGCTCCTAGGTCGGAGAAGGCTCTGAATACCAACTTGTAATGCCCAGGATGGAGTTATACCTCCTACGTGTCGAGGCACGACTTAAAGGCATAAGTCCATCCTAGAATGATCTCAAGTTTGGTAATCTTTGCACAACTCATGAAAAAGAGGGGATTGTAAACATAAATAGTTGGCTTACACTCGCCACGTCACACAATTACATAACATGTCTCAAATCATCATACATTAAGAATATCACAACCCTCCAAGGGAAAAATCCAAATGTCAAGATACCAAACTGAAATAAATAAACCACAGGCGGATCGAATCCTAGTATGAGTCTCCACTACTGATCATCCGGATATCGCACATAGTACCGACTACGCTCCTCGTCCTACTCCCAATCCAGCTCGGTGCCATCACCTGGATAGCTCACAACTAGACCTGCATCTGGTGTGGTGAAGTAACTGTGAGCCACAGAGGACTCAGCAATCCCGTTTCCGGGTAACAAGACTATTTAAGCCTTTGGGAGAGGAAAGGCTGAAGAAAAGAATAAGTGTCTGCAGCAGCAACTAGCAACTAGCTTACATGAGTGAGAGCGGGAAGAGAAAGCCTCGGACGAGAAGTGATCACGAAGTGATCCTAGCTACAAGCTCAACAAGCATAACCCCTCCGTGTTCAACTCCCGAATCCCTATTCGGAAATTGACGGTCACGGAACGCACGCTGGTAGTGTATTAGCAATATTGTGTCAAGTTTTCTACAACCGGATATTAACAAGCTCCCATCTGCCACATAACCGCGGGCACGGCTTTCGAAAGTTCAAACCCTGCAGGGGTGTTCCAACTTGACCCATTACAAGCCCACGATCCGCGGAGTCGCAACTCCAAAGTGGGAAGACCCGAGTATCCTCGAAATCCCGTGCTCAAGATATACCGAACTAAGGTAAGGCTAATCCAGCAAATCCTCCCGGCGTGTCGACACCCTGATAGTAGCCGCGCGTATCTAAGTCTCAGGACACGACCGGATGAGACGTCCTACAGGTGTATGCCAGATACCTCAGGTTGCCCCAAGGCGGCCCCGCAGTCCGCTCGTTTCGGACCAACACTCATGTGGAGCACTGGCCCGGGGTTGTTGATTAATAAAGAGGGTTAATTACTCCCTATGCAAGTTTAGTTTGTTATTAGGCAAATAGTACAAATGTTGGGACTTGTTGGAAAAGACTTAGCACTTAGCGGTTTATCGAGGGGGTCCCATACACCCCAACCGTGTTAAGAATGCATAATAAAGGAACATAACACCGGTTTATACGGTTCCTAACGGCATGAGTGGAACAAAATACCAAGCAAAAGGCTTAGCCTTCCACCCTTGCCAATATATAGATGATTTCATTTTAAGCATTTATATAGTGTGATAAAACCCAACCAAACTTCACATGAAGCAAGCATCTTCGATCTTCACCTGCAACTAGCAACGCTATAAGAAGGGCTGAGCGAAGCGTACTTAGCCAAGCAACGGTTTGCATAGGTAGGTTGGTTAAACATGGCAATGGTTTACAAGTAGGAGGCTGACAAGAAGATCATGGGCATTGAGGCAAAACTATAGAGCGGAACTACTAGCAATAGGCAAAGATAGTAATGTTATCGGGGTTCGGTCATCTTGTCTGAAGAGAAGTCGTTCGGATCATAAGAAGGGTCCTCGTTCTCAACCTCGTTGGAAACCTCGTGCTCGTACTCGAACTCAGACTCTGCTTCCGGCTCTAAACAAAACAATCACACCAAGCACAAATCAACAAGATGCAATGCGCACTCGAAAATGATGGATGCAGTAAGGATGCACACGGAGCACGGAAAATAGCACTCAAGAAAAACACCTCAAAACATGATAACAATCTGATATTATGATTCTACACGGAAAATCAATCAAGTTTCATATATGATTCGCCGAAATCGGAGTTACGGGCTAAAAGGTGCACCCCAACGGAGCCCGGAACAAGAAATGAGCGAAAGCTGAAAATTACAGCAACATAGCAACTTCGGAGCTCAAAATAGTTGAGCTACAGCATTCAAATATCATGGCAAAGGACATGAACACAAACTAGACATATACTACAGCAACTAAGTCCAAAGGTGCACCCCAACGGAGCCACGGATCAATAGCAATGATCTTGGACATATTGAGCTTGACAATAAAATTCTGGCAGCAGAATTTTATTAAAACTTTGGAGCAAAAGATAAACATGCTACAGCCACTTAAATAGACATGTGAGAACATGGATGGAAATACAACAATATATACTACAAGGAACAATCAAGATCCACTCCAAAACTAACATGCTTTGTCCTAGAACATCACACGAACATGGCATCGGAACGTTACAGATTTCAGACTTAGTGAAAAACCACTAAGTCCTAAAACAGCAATTTCATCATGGCATCTAAAAGAGCATGTTTAAGTCACATAGAAACTAAACATGGCAAGAGGTAAGCACCTCATCAAAGTACACATGAAGGTGATCCCGAAACACACAAGCATGCTTCATGGAGATAAACACAACGATAGCAACGAGCTCAACAAGATGGCATTTCATAACAAGTGAAACAACATCACAGCCACATGGCACTTTGCAACGATGATAAACATGGCAAGAATAAATCTAACATGCTACCTAGCACATACAACATGTAGAGCATGGCAAGACGAACACGTGGACATGTCATTTGCATCATTCGGACAAACGAGCTAAAAGATATCACATGGCAAAGATGGCATAAAAACATCACATAGCAGCAGTTTATATCATGATGCACTCTTGCAACAGCAAAACAAGCACCTAGATGATCTCCAACATGCATGACAATAACAGATAAAACGTAGAGCACGATCCCACGAACTTCTGGACATATTATATGCGTGAATCGGAGCAACACACAAAAAGATATGCATGTTTGAATATAGCATCAGCACACAAAATAAAACTGGTACTTAGAGAAAAGAGGGTGGGGGGGCGGTTCAACCTTGGATCTGAAAAAAAAACAGAGGCCCGGTGGAAACAGTGCGGGCGGCGGCTCGGCCTGCTGGAGGAGATCGGGCCCAGCGGCCGAAGTGGCGGCGGCCCGCTGGAGCTACGATGCGGCGGCCCGGAAGGAGAAGCTGGCCTAGGGCGGCCCGCTCGCGGGCGAGGAGGCGAGGCCCGGCTGGCGCTGGGCCTGGCTGCGAAGGGAGCAGCCCAGGCGAAGGGGAATCGGCCTGGCGGCTGGCGGCTCGGTCGCTTGACGAGCGGAGGGAGCGCGCGGGATGTGGGTCGCGCCTCTGGCGGATCGACGCGGAGGGGAGCCGGGCCTTCGGTGGAACTGGGCGGCGGAGCGGTAGGGTTCGCAGCGCAGGGGCGATCCGGCTGGATCCTCTCGATACAGCCTGGCGGCGGCGGCTGCTCGATGCGATCTGGCGAGGGCGGCTGGGCTCGGCCTAGCTGGCGCTTCGGGCTGGAGGGGATCCGACGGAGGGAGGAAGGCAGGCGCTGGCGAAGTGGTCCTGGCCACAGGCCCGACCGATCAAGGCAGAACCCAGGCGAACGATGCGTGGACTCGAAGGCTGGCGGGAAGACTGGATCGAGGGATTCGGTCGCCCTCGATCCCAGCGAGATTGCGGCGGCTCTGGCTGGTTCCCTCGGGAACTGGCCAGATGGAGAGGAAAGAGGCTAGATCCAAAAAATTAGGGGAAGAAGGAGGAGAAGCTAGATGCCCAAAAAGACTAGGGTCTATTATATAGCAGTTTTTAGGGTTAGGAGGGATCTGGTGGTGCTAGGAGCCCTCCGATCGCGATCCGACGGATCCGATCGCGGGGGAAGTCTAGATGGACCTAGGAGAAGGTAGTAGACTGCAGTAGGGGTGTTTCTGGGACACGAAGTGAAGGCACTTTGGACCCACACGAACAAAGGATGGGATAGCCAACGGAGTCCAAACGCGATGAGATTTGAGAGGCGGGTTGCACCAAACAAAACAACAACAACACACAACAACCTCGCGGCACACCGGTAATGTTACACGCCCGAACAACAAAGTAGGCCTACGGGACGTCACGGACACGTGAGGGAGCTCCGGAACTGTAGGAACGAAGAAGTATGTCTAGAGGGGGGGTGATTAGACTACTTGACAATATAAAAAATCTGCCTTTTGATTATGCAAAGTTTTAGGCAGTTTCACAATTAAGATCAAATCAAGTATCACACTACACATGCAATTCTAGAGTATGGGCAGCGGAAAGTAAATTGCATATATAGTAAAGAGAGGTGGAGAAGATCAAACGCAGTTTGGTGACACGGAGATTTTTGTCGTGGTTCCGATAGGTGGTGCTATCGTACATCCACGTTGATGGAGACTTCAACCCACGAAGGGTAACGGCTGCGCGAGTCCACGGAGGGCTCCACCCACGAAGGGTCCACGAAGAAGCAACCTTGTCTATTCCATCATGGCCTACGCCCACGGAGGACTAGCCTTACTCGGGGTAGATCTTCACGAAGTAGGCGATCTCCTTGCCCTTACAAACCTCTTGGTTCAACTCCACATCTCAAAGACGGAGGCTCCCAAGCGACACCTAACCAATCTAGGAGGCACCACCCTCCAAAAGGTAATAGATTGTGCTGATGATGATGAACTCCTTGCTCTTGTGCTTCAAATGATAATCTCCCCAACACTCAACTCTCCTCACTGATATGGCTGTGGTGGAAGAAAGGATTGAGTGGAAAGCAACTTGGGAAGGCTAGAAATCAAGTTTCATATGGTAGGAATGGAATGACTTGATCTCAACACAAGGGTAGGTGGTTCTCTTCTCAGAAAGTGTATGGTAGGAGTGGTGGTACTTTCTGATGGCTCTCCTCACGAATGAAGAGGGGGTGGAGGGGTATATATAGCCTCCACACAAAATCCAACCGTTACACACATATTTGACCAATCTCGGTGAGACCGAAGTGAAAACTCGGTCAGACCGAAAGTTCAAATATAGTGAACGTTGGGATTTTCGATGGGACCGAAAATACCATCTCGGTGGGACCGAAAGTGTAAAGATATGAACGTTGGAGTTTTCGGTGGGACCGAGAAAGAAAACTCGGTTGGACCGATTTGAGAAAGAATAGGAACATGCCAGAATCGGTTAGACCGAAAATGCAACATCGGTGAGACCGATTTGAGCCAAGACAGAAGCTTGCCCATTTCGGTGAGACCGATAATACAAACTCGGTTATTCCGAAATGATGTGAAATGGTTACAGAAGGTTGGCAGTTCAGTTTCGGTGAGACCGATCTCAAACTCGGTATGACCGATTTTTCTAGGGTTTGGAATATGGCTGAAGTAGTTCATCTCGGTGGGACTGAGTTGGAAGAATCGGTTTGTCCGAGATTACTTATGAGTGTGTATAGTAGTGAAAGGTGCTGATAGTTGAAGGAGCTAAATCACTAAGCACTTGAGCAACCAGATCATCAACACAACCTCATCCCCTTTTAATAGTATTGGCTTTTCCTATGGACTCAATGTGATCTTGGATCACTAAACTGAAAATAGAGTCTTGAGCTTTTGCCAATGCTTGCCTTAGCATTTGAGGGGTCCACTTCTTCAGTCATCTTGCCATACCAAAGTGATTGAATTTCCTGAAACATACTTGATAAAAGCATTAGTCCAACCACAAAGTATGTTGTCATTAATTACCAAAACCACCCAGGGAGCAAATGTGCTTTCAATCTCCCCCTTTTTGGTAATTGATGGCAACACACTGAAATTATACTAACAAGACATCAAAGCTTATTGAAAGAAAGACAGAATTATCATGAAAGCTTTGACAAGCATGTAGTACACAGGCTCCCCCTACAAGTGTGCAAGATTTTCATAAATTTTGGTTTTGGACTACCACAAGCACACAAGAGAGATAAGCAAGATGTGCTACATGCAGCTTGGCTATATGCATCAGAGCAGAAGAAAAGGAAGTGAGTGATAATGCATATGTGCATGGTGATTTCTTGCAAACAAGTATTTACAAGCAAGTCACCATCATGCACATTCTGCAAGATGCATATACTTACCTTGAGGTTCCTTGGCATTGTACCTGAAGGGATAAACTTGGGAAAACAAGGTTAGATAACACAAGAGTATTCCTTCAACCAACTGCAAGAACATCAAGAGTACCAAGCCAGGGAGGACATGTATAAAGAGTGTCTCATATTGAGCACAAGCTTGAATCAGCAAACATGTCTCCGAAGCTAAAAGATTTTCAATAAACTCTGAGAGATTTTGTTATGGAAAGCAAGATCAAAAGAATGATGCCAATTGTAATGTCCAATGTAAAACACGACAAAGCTTTGATGTGACTCTCTCCCCCTTAAGATAAGATTGCTTTTCTTCTTCCCCTAAGTCTTCTCTTCTCCCCTACTCCCCCTACTCCCCCTAAGTCCTCTCCCCCTTTGACATCAAGTGCCGAAAAGGATAGCAAACTAGGTAGGGCAGGAAAGATGGAAAGAAAGAAAGAAAGAAAGAAGTGGGATCCTTAAGAATCACAACAGGGCAAATAAGAACAATCAGAGAAACAATTTGAGTCTTTTCCTCCTTAAGATTTAAAATTTGAGTGGAGCTGCAGAAGTCGATGTCCTGGAAGATAAATCGGTGACACCAAATTAGATGGATCGGTGAGTCCGAATCCTTTTCGGTTAGACCGAAATTTTTAAATCGGTGACGCCGAGTTTATTCCAAGGAATTACAGAAATAATTCAGCTCACTTTGCGAGGAATGTTTCAAAAGATTTGCAATGAATTTGTGAAAGATTTTCGGGGAATTGATCAGAGCCAGAAGGATATTCACAAAGAAACAAGAAAAGAAATAAAAAGATTTCTAGATGAAGTGTTTTTTTTTGTTTAAAGAAAACTCAATGAGAGAACATAAGAGAAAACAGAAAAACTCCAAAAGCATATGTACTTCATCTAGATAAAGGTCGGCGACAAAGTCACCTATGTTTGAGTATATTGAATTAGGAGTCAAATGAGGACATTTGATCATAGGTCATACTCATCATTTAAGCTCAAAATGGGGTTGCCATTTTTCGATTAAGCATTTGATGTGATCACATCTTATGAAGTTGCTTGTACTCATGACTTTGAGCAAAGCTCCTTAAAGATGTGAAGAACATACCTTGGGCTTGTTGTTGCTTTACTCATGTAGGTAAGCTTGATGTTGGTGCTCATTGAATGTGAAGTTGGAGCGCCATTTCTACTTGTGTAGTTCATCTTCCTACATGGGTTAGGCAAGCAAGGAAATACTCAAGAATATCCAAGATGACAAGAGTGAAATACTAGATGTATAAGGTGTCAAAAAGGATATGTGGAATTTCGTTCCTTGAACTCAACATCCCAAAGGGCTGGATAATTGGTCAATGACAAGATTACTCATGATTTGAGTGTGTGGTAATCTTGTGGAATGTAGATCATCCAAGTACCTGCAAAGAGTTAGATGCAATACAAGGAGGCAAATGTGTCCAAGACATATGATCATCATCATAAGAGAAATATCAAGGATTAGTCAAGAGGCTCATGCCTTGCATGCATCAATGGAGTCATCACTCCAAGTTTGAAGCATCAATGATGTTCAACTCACTCCTTAAGCGACAAAACAGTTTCTCATCAAGAGGTTTTGTAAAGATATCAGCAAGTTGTTTGTTAGTACGAACATGCTTAAGATTAATATCACCCTTGGCAATATGATCACGAATAAAATGGTGACGAACTTCAATATGCTTTGTTCGAGAGTGTTGCGCAGGATTGTGTCCAATCTTAATTGCACTCTCATTGTCACAAAGCAAGGGAACACGTCTCACATGTATCCCATAATCTTTAAGCGTTTGTGTCATCCATAGCAATTGAGCACAACACGAACCAGCAGCAATATATTCAGCTTCGGCAGTGGATAATGATACCGAATTTCGTTTCTTGGAGGACCAAGATACAAGGGATCGACCAAGGAATTGACATGTACCTGAAGTTGACTTTCTATCAACCTTGTCACCGGCATAGTCCGAGTCGGAATAGCCAACAAGATCGAAAGAGGCCCTCTTAGGATACCAAATGCCAAAGTTTGGTGTGTGTATCAAGTATCTCACTATCCTTTTAACAGCTTTAAGATGACATTCTTTAGGGGCTGCTTGATATCGTGCACACATGCAAACACTCAACATTATGTCAGGACGTGAAGCACAAAGATATAGTAGAGAACCAATCATAGATCGGTAAACCCTTTGATCAACGGGTTCTCCATCTTTTGTCAAGTCATTATGTCCACTAGTAGGCATGGGGGTACTCATACCTTTGCTTTCTTGCATGTTGAACTTCTTGAAGAGATCCTTGGTGTACTTTGTTTGTGAGACAAAGGTACCCTCCTTAGATTGCTTGATTTGCAACCCAAGGAAGAATTTGAGTTCACACATCATAGACATCTCATACTTCTCCGACATGAGCTGTCCAAACTTCTTGCTAAAATGGGGGTTAGTTGAACCAAAGATAATATCATCAACATATATTTGGCACACAAATAGTTCACTATTAACCCTTTTTGTGAACAGCGTTGAGTCTATCTTTCCAATTTCAAAGCCTTTTTCAGGAAGAAAACTAGTTAAGCATTTGTACCAAGCTCTAGGGGCTTGTTTAAGACCATAAAGAGCTTTGTGCAACTTGTAAACATGATTAGGCTTTTTGGGATTCACAAAACCGGGAGGTTGTTTCACAAATACTTCCTCCTCAATTTCACCATTTAGGAAAGCACTTTTGATATCCATTTGATAGAGAGTAATATCATGGTGATTGGCATAAGCAAGAAGAATGCGAATGGACTCAAGTCTAGCAACGGGGGCATAGGTCTCACCATAGTCCATACCTTCGACTTGTGTATAACCTTGAGCTACGAGACGAGCCTTGTTGCGGATGACTTGTCCATCTTCATCTTGCTTGTTTCGAAACACCCATTTGGTTCCAATGATGTTTTGATCATCGTTGGGCTTCTCTACCAAAGTCCATACCTTGTTCCTCTCGAAGTTGTGTAGTTCTTCGTGCATAGCGTTCACCCAATCCGGGTCTTTAAGTGCTTCTTCTACCTTCATAGGTTCAATACTAGAGATAAATGAGTAATGCTCACAAAAGTTAGCTAAGCGAGTTTTAGAGCGAGTAATTCTCCCGGAGTTGATGTCGTTCATCATTTGTTCCACGGGATGATTTTTCTTGACTCTTGCTCGAACTCGAGATATCTTTTGTTGATGTTGTGGCTCAGCTTCCTCATCATCTTCATCTTCTTCTTCTTCTTCTTCATTGTTGTTGGTGTTGTCTTGAGGTAGTGGAGAAGGAGTTCGTGGTGGATCTTCTTGTTGCATTTCCTCATCTTGGTGAGTTCCACTTGTGGAGGCCTCCATGTTGCCTTGAGGTTCATCTCCCCGTGAGGTAGGTGGCTCCACATATGTAGATGAGGTACTCTCCTTCACTTCCATGGGACGGATCTTTCCAATAGATAAATCTTGGATAGCTTCCGATGGGTCCTTGTCTCCTACATCAATAGGCATTTGCTCTACTTGCGAGCCATTAGATTCATCAAACTTCACATCTACCGTCTCTTCAACCTTTCGGGTGAAATTATTGTAGACACGGTAGGTGTGGGAGTTTGATCCATAACCAAGAAGAAAGCCTTCATGAGATTTAGGAGCAAATTTAGACCGACGATGCTTATCAAGGATATAGCATTTTGAACCAAAGACACGGAAGTATCCCACTTGGGGTTTGTTACCGGTGAGGAGCTCGTATGATGTCTTGCCAAGGAGCTTATGAAGATAAAGCCTGTTGATAGCATGACAAGCTGTCTCGACCGCTTCTCCCCAAAAATGCTTCGGTGTCTTGTATTCATCAAGCAACGTTCTTGCCATCTCTATGAGCGTTCGGTTCTTCCTCTCAACAACTCCATTTTGTTGAGGAGTGTACGTAGCCGAGAACTCATGTAGAATTCCTTCCTCATCGAGAAAAGAGTCTACATTGGCGTTCTTGAACTCCGTTCCATTGTCACTCCGAACTTTCTTGATCTTCACCTCAAATTGATTTTGGGCCTTTTTGGCAAAGGTCTTGAAGATCCTCTGAACCTGCGATTTATCATCAAGGAAAAATACCCACGTAAATCTGGAATAATCATCAACTATAACTAGACCAAAGGAGTTACCACCAAGGCTTTTGTAAGCATTGGGACCGAAGAGATCCATATGAAGAAGCTCAAGCGGTCTCCTAGTGGTCATGATGTTTTTCACGGGATGACTTCCACCAACTTGTTTTCCTGCTTGACAAGCACTACAAAGTCTATCTTTGTCAAAGAAAACATCTTTAACACCAAGAATATGATCACCTTTGATTAGCTTGTCTAAATTACGCATACCAACATGTCCTAGCCTTCTATGCCACAACCAACCTTTAGAGGATTTAGCAATGAAACAAGCTCTAGGTTGGGCTTTCTTAGTGAAATCAACAATATATAGATCACCTCTACGGATACCAGTAAAAGCCATGTTTTGATTATCACGACGAAAGACTTGGCAATCTACTTTGGTGAATAGCACATTGAATCCAAAGTCAGCTAATCTAGACACGGAAAGTAAATTGTATCCAAGAGATTCTACAAGCATGACATTTTGAATAGAGCTATCATGAGATATGGCCACCTTACCAAGGCCAAGTACCTTACCCTTGGAGTTGTCTCCAAAAGTCACATACTTGCGTGGACCATCATTCTTTGCAAGCTCTCGAAACATGTCTTTGTCTCCGGTCATGTGATCGGTGCATCCACTATCAAGAATCCACTCTTTTCCACCGGACATGTAGTCTCTCATATTTGCCATAAGATTGAGACTCTTCATGACCTTGTCTAGCTCGGTGTCCGAATCGGAGTAATCATCATTTTGCTCATGCTCGTCATCATATTAACCCATAGATTGTTCATCATCAACACCTAGGTCAATTTGATAAGTACTTGCATTAGTTTGATCAATGGAATAATAGTCTTCGGAATGCAATGCAAGAGCATTTCTAATTATAATATTGATAAGACCGGGATCACCCTTCTTTTTCATAAGATCACGAAGCTCAAAGAAGCATTTATCAAAGTTGGGATCATTGGGGTGCAACCTATCAAATTCAATAGTCTTGTGTAGAATTTCATCAAGACTTCTCAAAGAGTAGTCCGGATAAAGTTCTTCCAAGAATTTCCACATAGCATAGGCACACTCAAAATTTGTAACAAGATTAAGTAAGTCATCGGGTAACCCTCTAATGATAAGATTTACAGTTCTATGGTTACGAAGCAAATCAAGCTCTTCATCCATGGTAGGGTGCAAAGGATCAAAAGGAGGCACATATGGGGTCTCAACATATTTGCACAAATTGTACATTTTAAAGATACTAAGCATTTCAACCCTCCAAGAGTTATAGAACCTTCCATCAAGAACAGGCACTCTATGGCTAACACTCCCATCCGTAGACACGTCCATCTTCCTCCAATGGTGTGTAGACCAAAGCAATGGAGACCAAAGCTCTGATACCAATTGTAGGATCGAAGAAGTATGTCTAGAGGGGGGGGTGATTAGACTACTTGACAATATAAAAAATCTGCCTTTTGATTATGCAAAGTTTTAGGCAGTTTCACAATTAAGATCAAATCAAGTATCACACTACACATGCAATTCTAGAGTATGGGCAGCGTAAAGTAAATTGCATATATAGTAAAGAGAGGTGGAGAAGATCAAACGCAGTTTGGTGACACGGAGATTTTTGTCGTGGTTCCGATAGGTGGTGCTATCGTACATCCACGTTGATGGAGACTTCAACCCACGGAGGGTAACGGCTGCGCGAGTCCACGGAGGGCTCCACCCACGAAGGGTCCACGAAGAAGCAACCTTGTCTATTCCATCATGGCCTACGCCCACGGAGGACTAGCCTTACTCGGGGTAGATCTTCACGAAGTAGGCGATCTCCTTGCCCTTACAAACCTCTTGGTTCAACTCCACATCTCAAAGACGGAGGCTCCCAAGCGACACCTAACCAATCTAGGAGGCACCACCCTCCAAAAGGTAATAGATGGTGTTGATGATGATGAACTCCTTGCTCTTGTGCTTCAAATGATAATCTCCCCAACACTCAACTCTCCTCACTGATATGGCTGTGGTGGAAGAAAGGATTGAGTGGAAAGCAACTTGGGAAGGCTAGAAATCAAGTTTCATATGGTAGGAATGGAATGACTTGATCTCAACACAAGGGTAGGTGGTTCTCTTCTCAGAAAGTGTATGGTAGGAGTGGTGGTACTTTCTGATGGCTCTCCTCATGAATGAAGAGGGGGTGGAGGGGTATATATAGCCTCCACACAAAATCCAACCGTTACACACATATTTGACCAATATCGGTGAGACCGAAGTGAAAACTCGGTCAGACCGAAAGTTCAAATATAGTGAACGTTGGGATTTTCGGTGGGACCGAAAATACCATCTCGGTGGGACCGAAAGTGTAAAGATATGAACGTTGGAGTTTTCGGTGGGACCGAGAAAGAAAACTCGGTTGGACCGATTTGAGAAAGAATAGGAACATGCCAGAATCGGTTAGACCGAAAATGCAACATCGGTGAGACCGATTTGAGCCAAGACAGAAGCTTGCCCATTTCGGTGAGACCGATAATACAAACTCGGTTATTCCGAAATGATGTGAAATGGTTACAGAAGGTTGGCAGTTCAGTTTCGGTGAGACCGATCTCAAACTCGGTATGACCGATTTTTCTAGGGTTTGGAATATGGCTGAAGTGGTTCATCTCGGTGGGACTGAGTTGGAAGAATCGGTTTGTCCGAGATTACTTATGAGTGTGTATAGTAGTGAAAGGTGCTGATAGTTGAAGGAGCTAAATCACTAAGCACTTGAGCAACCAGATCATCAACACAACCTCATCCCCTTTTAATAGTATTGGCTTTTCCTATGGACTCAATGTGATCTTGGATCACTAAACTGAAAATAGAGTCTTGAGATTTTGCCAATGCTTGCCTTAGCATTTGAGGGGTCCACTTCTTCAGTCATCTTGCCATACCAAAGTGATTGAATTTCCTGAAACATACTTGATAAAAGCATTAGTCCAACCACAAAGTATGTTGTCATTAATTACCAAAACCACCCAGGGAGCAAATGTGCTTTCAATCTCCCCCTTTTTGGTAATTGATGGCAACACACTGAAATTATACTAACAAGACATCAAAGCTTATTGAAAGAAAGACAGAATTATCATGAAAGCTTTGACAAGCATGTAGTACACAGGCTCCCCCTACAAGTGTGCAAGATTTTCATAAATTTTGGTTTTGGACTACCACAAGCACACAAGAGAGATAAGCAAGATGTGCTACATGCAGCTTGGCTATATGCATCAGAGCAGAAGAAAAGGAAGTGAGTGATAATGCATATGTGCATGGTGATTTCTTGCAAACAAGTATTTACAAGCAAGTCACCATCATGCACATTCTGCAAGATGCATATACTTACCTTGAGGTTCCTTGGCATTGTACCTGAAGGGATAAACTTGGGAAAACAAGGTTAGATAACACAAGAGTATTCCTTCAACCAACTGCAAGAACATCAAGAGTACCAAGCCAGGGAGGACATGTATAAAGAGTGTCTCATATTGAGCACAAGCTTGAATCAGCAAACATGTCTCCGAAGCTAAAAGATTTTCAATAAACTCTGAGAGATTTTGTTATGGAAAGCAAGATCAAAAGAATGATGCCAATTGTAATGTCCAATGTAAAACACGACAAAGCTTTGATGTGACTCTCTCCCCCTTAAGATAAGATTGCTTTTCTTCTTCCCCTAAGTCTTCTCTTCTCCCCTACTCCCCCTACTCCCCCTAAGTCCTCTCCCCCTTTGACATCAAGTGCCGAAAAGGACAGCAAACTAGGTAGGGCAGGAAAGATGGAAAGAAAGAAAGAAAGAAAGAAGTGGGATCCTTAAGAATCACAACAGGGCAAATAAGAACAATCAGAGAAACAATTTGAGTCTTTTCCTCCTTAAGATTTAAAATTAGAGTGGAGCTGCAGAAGTCGATGTCCTGGAAGATAAATCGGTGACACCGAATTAGATGGATCGGTGAGTCCGAATCCTTTTCGGTTAGACCGAAATTTTTAAATCGGTGACGCCGAGTTTATTCCTAGGAATTACAGAAATAATTCAGCTCACTTTGCGAGGAATGTTTCAAAAGATTTGCAATTAATTTGTGAAAGATTTTCGGGGAATTGATCAGAGCCAGAAGGATATTCACAAAGAAACAAGAAAAGAAATAAAAAGATTTCTAGATGAAGTGTTTTTTTTTGTTTAAAGAAAACTCAATGAGAGAACATAAGAGAAAACAGAAAAACTCCAAAAGCATATGTACTTCATCTAGATAAAGGTCGGCGACAAAGTCACCTATGTTTGAGTATATTGAATTAGGAGTCAAATGAGGACATTTGATCATAGGTCATACTCATCATTTAAGCTCAAAATGGGGTTGCCATTTTTCGATTAAGCATTTGATGTGATCACATCTTATGAAGTTGCTTGTACTCATGACTTTGAGCAAAGCTCCTTAAAGATGTGAAGAACATACCTTGGGCTTGTTGTTGCTTTACTCATGTAGGTAAGCTTGATGTTGGTGCTCATTGAATGTGAAGTTGGAGCGCCATTTCTACTTGTGTAGTTCATCTTCCTACATGGGTTAGGCAAGCAAGGAAATACTCAAGAATATCCAAGATGACAAGAGTGAAATACTAGATGTATAAGGTGTCAAAAAGGATATGTGGAATTTCGTTCCTTGAACTCAACATCCCAAAGGGCTGGATAATTGGTCAATGACAAGATTACTCATGATTTGAGTGTGTGGTAATCTTGTGGAATGTAGATCATCCAAGTACCTGCAAAGAGTTAGATGCAATACAAGGAGGCAAATGTGTCCAAGACATATGATCATCATCATAAGAGAAATATCAAGGATTAGTCAAGAGGCTCATGCCTTGCATGCATCAATGGAGTCATCACTCCAAGTTTGAAGCATCAATGATGTTCAACTCACTCCTTAAGCGACAAAACAGTTTCTCATCAAGAGGTTTTGTAAAGATATCAGCAAGTTGTTTGTTAGTACGAACATGCTTAAGATTAATATCACCCTTGGCAATATGATCACGAATAAAATGGTGACGAACTTCAATATGCTTTGTTCGAGAGTGTTGCGCAGGATTGTGTCCAATCTTAATTGCACTCTCATTGTCACAAAGCAAGGGAACACGTCTCACATGTATCCCATAATCTTTAAGCGTTTGTGTCATCCATAGCAATTGAGCACAACACGAACCAGCAGCAATATATTCAGCTTCGGCAGTGGATAATGATACCGAATTTTGTTTCTTGGAGGACCAAGATACAAGGGATCGACCAAGGAATTGACATGTACCTGAAGTTGACTTTCTATCAACCTTGTCACCGGCATAGTCTGAGTCGGAATAGCCAACAAGATCGAAAGAGGCCCTCTTAGGATACAAAATGCCAAAGTTTGGTGTGTGTATCAAGTATCTCACTATCCTTTTAACAGCTTTAAGATGACATTCTTTAGGGGCTGCTTGATATCGTGCACACATGCAAACACTCAACATTATGTCAGGACGTGAAGCACAAAGATATAGTAGAGAACCAATCATAGATCGGTAAACCCTTTGATCAACGGGTTCTCCATCTTTTGTCAAGTCATTATGTCCACTAGTAGGCATGGGGGTACTCATACCTTTGCTTTCTTGCATGTTGAACTTCTTGAAGAGATCCTTGGTGTACTTTGTTTGTGAGACAAAGGTACCCTCCTTAGATTGCTTGATTTGCAACCCAAGGAAGAATTTGAGTTCACACATCATAGACATCTCATACTTCTCCGACATGAGCTGTCCAAACTTCTTGCTAAAATGGGGGTTAGTTGAACCAAAGATAATATCATCAACATATATTTGGCACACAAATAGTTCACCATTAACCCTTTTTGTGAACAGCGTTGAGTCTATCTTTCCAATTTCAAAGCCTTTTTCAAGAAGAAAACTAGTTAAGCATTTGTACCAAGCTCTAGGGGCTTGTTTAAGACCATAAAGAGCTTTGTGCAACTTGTAAACATGATTAGTCTTTTTGGGATTCACAAAACCGGGAGGTTGTTTCACAAATACTTCCTCCTCAATTTCACCATTTAGGAAAGCACTTTTGATATCCATTTGATAGAGAGTAATATCATGGTGATTGGCATAAGCAAGAAGAATGCGAATGGACTCAAGTCTAGCAACGGGGGCATAGGTCTCACCATAGTCCATACCTTCGACTTGTGTATAACCTTGAGCTACGAGACGAGCCTTGTTGCGGATGACTTGTCCATCTTCATCTTGCTTGTTTCGAAACACCCATTTGGTTCCAATGATGTTTTGATCATCGTTGGGCTTCTCTACCAAAGTCCATACCTTGTTCCTCTCGAAGTTGTGTAGTTCTTCGTGCATAGCGTTCACCCAATCCGTGTCTTTAAGTGCTTCTTCTACCTTCATAGGTTCAATACTAGAGATAAATGAGTAATGCTCACAAAAGTTAGCTAAGCGAGTTTTAGAGCGAGTAATTCTCCCGGAGTTGATGTCGTTCATCATTTGTTCCACGGGATGATTTTTCTTGACTCTTGCTCGAACTCGAGATATCTTTTGTTGATGTTGTGGCTCAGCTTCCTCATCATCTTCATCTTCTTCTTCTTCTTCTTCATTGTTGTTGGTGTTGTCTTGAGGTGGTGGAGAAGGAGTTTGTGGTGGATCTTCTTGTTGCATTTCCTCATCTTGGTGAGTTCCACTTGTGGAGGCCTCCATGTTGCCTTGAGGTTCATCTCCCCGTGAGGTAGGTGGCTCCACATATGTAGATGAGGTACTCTCCTTCACTTCCATGGGACGGATCTTTCCAATAGATAAATCTTGGATAGCTTCCGATGGGTCCTTGTCTCCTACATCAATAGGCATTTGCTCTACTTGCGAGCCATTAGATTCATCAAACTTCACATCTACCGTCTCTTCAACCTTTCGGGTGAAATTATTGTAGACACGGTAGGTGTGGGAGTTTGATCCATAACCAAGAAGAAAGCCTTCATGAGATTTAGGAGCAAATTTAGACCGACGATGCTTATCAAGGATATAGCATTTTGAACCAAAGACACGAAAGTATCCCACTTGGGGTTTGTTACCGGTGAGGAGCTCGTATGATGTCTTGCCGAGAAGCTTATGAAGATAAAGCCTGTTGATAGCATGACAAGCTGTCTCGACCGCTTCTCCCCAAAAGTGCTTCGGTGTCTTGTATTCATCAAGCATCGTTCTTGCCATCTCTATGAGCGTTCGGTTCTTCCTCTCAACAACTCCATTTTGTTGAGGAGTGTATGTAGCCGAGAACTCATGTAGAATCCCTTCCTCATCGAGAAAAGAGTCTACATTGGCGTTCTTGAACTCCGTTCCATTGTCACTCCGAACTTTCTTGATCTTCACCTCAAATTGATTTTGGGCCTTTTTGGCAAAGGTCTTGAAGATCCTCTGAACCTGCGATTTATCATCAAGGAAAAATACCCACGTAAATCTGGAATAATCATCAACTATAACTAGACCAAAGGAGTTACCACCAAGGCTTTTGTAAGCATTGGGACCGAAGAGATCCATGTGAAGAAGCTCAAGCGGTCTCCTTGTGGTCATGATGTTTTTTACGGGATGACTTCCACCAACTTGTTTTCCTGCTTGACAAGCACTACAAAGTCTATCTTTGTCAAAGAAAACATCTTTAACACCAAGAATATGATCACCTTTGATTAGCTTGTCTAAATTACGCATACCAACATGTCCTAGCCTTCTATGCCACAACCAACCTTTAGAGGATTTAGCAATGAAACAAGCTCTAGGTTGGGCTTTCTTAGTGAAATCAACAATATATAGATCACCTCTACGGATACCAGTAAAAGCCATGTTTTGATTATCACGACGAAAGACTTGGCAATCTACTTTGGTGAATAGCACATTGAATCCAAAGTCAGCTAATCTAGACACGGAAAGTAAATTGTATCCAAGAGATTCTACAAGCATGACATTTTGAATAGAGCTATCATGAGATATGGCCACCTTACCAAGGCCAAGTACCTTACCCTTGGAGTTGTCTCCAAAAGTCACATACTTGCATGGACCATCATTCTTTGCAAGCTCTCGAAACATGTCTTTGTCTCCGGTCATGTGATCGGTGCATCCACTATCAAGAATCCACTCTTTTCCACCGGACATGTAGTCTCTCATATTTGCCATAAGATTGAGACTCTTCATGACCTTGTCTAGCTCGGTGTCCGAATCGGAGTAATCATCATTTTGCTCATGCTCGTCATCATATTAACCCATAGATTGTTCATCATCAACACCTAGGTCAATTTGATAAGTACTTGCATTAGTTTGATCAATGGAATAATAGTCTTCGGAATGCAATGCAAGAGCATTTCTAATTATAATATTGATAAGACCGGGATCACCCTTCTTTTTCATAAGATCACGAAGCTCAAAGAATCATTTATCAAAGTTGGGATCATTGGGGTGCAACCTATCAAATTAAATAGTCTTGTGTAGAATTTCATCAAGACTTCTCAAAGAGTAGTCCGGATAAAGTTCTTCCAAGAATTTCCACATAGCATAGGCACACTCAAAATTTGTAACAAGATTAAGTAAGTCATCGGGTAACCCTCTAATGATAAGATTTACAGTTCTAAGGTTACGAAGCAAATCAAGCTCTTCATCCATGGTAGGGTGCAAAGGATCAAAAGGAGGCACATAAGGGGTCTCAACATATTTGCACAAATTGTACATTTTAAAGATACTAAGCATTTCAACCCTCCTAGAGTTATAGAACCTTCCATCAAGAATAGGCACTCTATGGCTAACACTCCCATCCGTAGACACGTCCATCTTCCTCCAATGGTGTGTAGACCAAAGCAATGGAGACCAAAGCTCTGATACCAATTGTAGGATCGAAGAAGTATGTCTAGAGGGGGGGGGGGTGATTAGACTACTTGACAATATAAAAAATCTGCCTTTTGATTATGCAAAGTTTTAGGCAGTTTCACAATTAAGATCAAATCAAGTATCACACTACACATGCAATTCTAGAGTAATGGGCAGCGGAAAGTAAATTGCATATATAGTAAAGAGAGGTGGAGAAGATCAAACGCAGTTTGGTGACACGGAGATTTTTGTCGTGGTTCCGATAGGTGGTGCTATCGTACATCCACGTTGATGGAGACTTCAACCCACGGAGGGTAACGGCTGCGCGAGTCCACGGAGGGCTCCACCCACGAAGGGTCCACGAAGAAGCAACCTTGTCTATTCCATCATGGCCTACGCCCACGGAGGACTAGCCTTACTCGGGGTAGATCTTCACGAAGTAGGCGATCTCCTTGCCCTTACAAACCTCTTGGTTCAACTCCACATCTCAAAGACGGAGGCTCCCAAGCGACACCTAACCAATCTAGGAGGCACCACCCTCCAAAAGGTAATAGATGGTGTTGATGATGATGAACTCCTTGCTCTTGTGCTTCAAATGATAATCTCCCCAACACTCAACTCTCCTCACTGATATGGCTGTGCTGGAAGAAAGGATTGAGTGGAAAGCAACTTGGGAAGGCTAGAAATCAAGTTTCATATGGTAGTAATGGAATGACTTGATCTCAACACAAGGGTAGGTGGTTCTCTTCTCAGAAAGTGTATGGTAGGAGTGGTGGTACTTTCTGATGGCTCTCCTCACGAATGAAGAGGGGGTGGAGGGGTATATATAGCCTCCACACAAAATCCAACCGTTACACACATATTTGACCAATATCGGTGAGACCGAAGTGAAAACTCAGTCAGACCGAAAGTTCAAATATAGTGAACGTTGGGATTTTCGGTGGGACCGAAAATACCATCTCGGTGGGACCGAAAGTGTAAAGATATGAACGTTGGAGTTTTCGGTGGGACCGAGAAAGAAAACTCGGTTGGACCGATTTGAGAAAGAATAGGAACATGCCAGAATCGGTTAGACCGAAAATGCAACATCGGTGAGACCGATTTGAGCCAAGACAGAAGCTTGCCCATTTCGGTGAGACCGATAATACAAACTCGGTTATTCCGAAATGATGTGAAATGGTTACAGAAGGTTGGCAGTTCAGTTTCGGTGAGACAGATCTCAAACTCGGTATGACCGATTTTTCTAGGGTTTGGAATATGGCTGAAGTGGTTCATCTCGGTGGGACTGAGTTGGAAGAATCGGTTTGTCCGAGATTACTTATGAGTGTGTATAGTAGTGAAAGGTTTTGATAGTTGAAGGAGCTAAATCACTAAGCACTTGAGCAACCAGATCATCAACACAACCTCATCCCCTTTTAATAGTATTGGCTTTTCCTATGGACTCAATGTGATCTTGGATCACTAAACTGAAAATAGAGTCTTGAGCTTTTGCCAATGCTTGCCTTAGCATTTGAGGGGTCCACTTCTTCAGTCATCTTGCCATACCAAAGTGATTGAATTTCCTGAAACATACTTGATAAAAGCATTAGTCCAACCACAAAGTATGTTGTCATTAATTACCAAATCCACCCAGGGAGCAAATGTGCTTTCAGGAATGCGAAACGGACAACGGGAAGAAACGCGTGGAACCGGATGCAACCGACAACACAAATGCAATGCAATGCAGAAGTCTACATGATATGAATGAATGGCACACACTCACACAACAAAATCACGAAAACCCGAAAGACAAAGCACCCGGAATGGAAATAGATGAAGCCGGAGATATATTATATACCCAAAAGGGAAAGTATTACATCCGGGGCATTATAGGAGGGCTGGAATATGAACTAGTTTAGTGGTTCCTGAGCTCAGGAGGTGAGCCCAGGAGGGTCAGGAGGCAAGTGTTCTTGCTCCTTGCGTGGTGGCAGAGTTTATGGGTCTACTCTACTTGGATGGGCTTGGTCCGACTTGTCCCTCCACAGTGGGGGTCCTAGCTACTTATATAGGCGGCCAGGGTCCTCTTCCCCCGAAATGTTTAGGCGGGAAGGGATCCAACAACGACCATTTTTGAGTGGGAACACAAGGACGTTCCTATCCTGACAAAAGCGGTCTTCGCTTGCAAAAGGATCAGGCGGTGACGCGGTGGTGGGCTCGACGGTGACATCCTCCTTGTTGTCCTTGAGGTCTTTGATCTTGTTGCACCAAAGGGGAAACCTTTGTCCTGCTCCTTGGGAACCCGCGGCTGCACTGTCCCCCTTGCACTAAAACGGCACCTTCGCCGTTGGCTGTCACTGGCACCCGCTGGCGCGGTGCATCACTGCTAACGTCTCTGCCTCCTCCTGAGGCAGACTTGGCCTTGGATTCTCCGCCCCTCCGGAGCACCTTGCCGAGGCCGCTCCAGAGGGAGTCTTGACGTTGTTCTCCTCGCAAGGCTTAGCCCCCTCGCGAGGGTCTTGGACAGCTGGCCGATCAGCTGGGTCGTACCAGGCCGTAGTAGGAGCGCGTCGCGGCCCGCAAATAGGTAAGTCTGGGTACCCTGCTTCCCAGGACGCCGACAGCTCTCTAGTAAAACTAATTTAGTTGTGTCTTTATCTTAACAGCCCCTACTTTTTATTTACGCGCTCTTTATTATCTTGCAAACCTATCCCACAAAAACTACAAAGTACTTCTAGTTTCATACTTGTTCTAGGTAAAGTAAACGTCAAGCGTGCGTAGAGTTGTATTGGTAGTCGAGAGAACTTGAGGGAATATTTGTTCTACCTTTAGCTCCTCGTTGGGTTCGACACTCTTACTTACCGAAAGAGGCTACAACTGATCCCCTAAACTTGTGGGTTATCAAGACCTTCTTCTGGCACCGTTGCTGGGAGCAATAGCGTGGGGTGAATATTCTCGTGTGTGCTTGTTTCCTTTATCACTAAGTAGATTTTATTTGCTGTTCTAAGTCGTTCTCTATCTTTAGTTATGGATATGGAACATGAAATACCAAAAACATTAGGTGTACTTGCTACTCATGGAGATGGGGAACCTCCTAAAACCCTCGATGCTCATTATGTCAAAGATATTATGTACTACTTTGATAATCCTGAGAAAACCCCATTCAACTATATAATGGGAGTAACCTTGGATCAACGTGAATACTTTAGAGATTTATCGCTTGACACAAAAAGGGAAACTGTTATGGGATGAAATTCATATGTTGCATTGGTATGCTCGGCAGCTATGCTTGAGATATGATTATACTTGTTGCTCTAGGATGAAGGCTCCACACCTTCCCTTTTCATGCAAATCTAATGATAATGAAACCTTAGCTTTTTATGCTAATGGTATATATGATTATTATGATGTGGAACAAATAGAATAATTCATTGCTTTTAAGGGTGCTTATGAAATTTAATCTCTATTTAAAAAGAATGATGCTTTTAATGATGATGTTTATAGGCCTGAAAATCTTGCTATATTGAAATATTGCTATTTGAATTATGAATATAACTCCGATATTGATGTGTTTATTGAGAATCTCTCTAGTGTCCAAGAAGAGACTAATATTTTGCAGGAGTCTGTGGAAGAGGAAATTGACACTGTGAGCTCATTAGATGAAAAAGATGACGAGGAGAGCGAAGAACAAAAGGAGGAAGAGCGGATTAGCTACCCATCCCACCTTCTAATGAGAGTAACTCTTCAACTCATACATTGTTTAATTTCCATTCGTGCTTACCGAAGGATGATTGCTATGATGATTGTTATGATCCCGTTGATTCTTTTGAAATATCCCTTTTTGATGATGCTTGCTATGCTTGTGGCCAAGATACCAATATGAATTATGCCTATGGAAATGAACTTGCTATAGTTCCTGATGTTAAGAATGAAATTGTTGTTATTTCACCCACACATGATAGTCCTATTATGTTTTTGAATTCTCCAAACTACACTATATCAGAGAAGTTTGCACTTATTAAGGATTATATTGATGGGTTGCCTTTTTTCGTTACACATGAAATTTTTGATGAGTATAATATGCATGTGCTTTCTTCTCCTACTTGCAATTATTATGAGAGAGGAACTACATCTCCGCCTCTCTATGTTTCCAACATGATAAAATTGCAAGAAACTGCTTATACTATGCATTGGCCTTTACTTGATGTGCATGAATTGTTATTGTATGACATGCCTATGCATAGGAAGAGAGTCAGACTTCGTTTTTGCATGATACATATCACTTTGTGATCACTACTAAATGTCAAATCATTGCTAATTAAAATTGGCTTTGATATACGTTGGGATCCGGGTGGATCCATTACTTGAGCACTATATGGCTAGCTTCATGGCTTTAAAGAAAGCACTGCCAGGGAGACAACCCGGAAGTTTTAGAGAGTCATTTATTTCTGTTGAGTGTTTCTTTAAAGTTTTAAAACAAAAAAAGAGGGGAACCTAAAACTTTTTCAAAAAGAAAAGCGAAAGTGAGAAAGACGAGCATTGTTAAAGTGGGAGCTAGCCTTGAACTTTGTTCATGCCCATGGAAAGTTTGTGAACCTTGGTTACAGAAACTTTTCAATAAAAATAAATATCCCCTTGTACAATTCCCTTGTATTATAAAAATAATGTGCCAAGAGTTTCCTTTAGGATGATTAAACTCCTTGTTGGTTTGTAGGGTGCAAAAATAGAAACTTTGGTTGTAGTGCGCGATTTTACCTTTTTTACTGGAATGTCGAAAGGATCTAAAACTTTTTGTAAACTCTTTCTATACAAATTGTTGATTTTTCCTATTTATTCCATAATTTTTAGGGTTACAGAAGTATGGTTAATGTTCAGATTACTATAGACTGTCATGTTTTCACAGATTGCTGCTATAGCTTCATTATTTGCATATGTTTGAATTCTTGTTGATGCCTCCTTGACTTGGGGCCATAGAATTGTGATAGCATACAATAGGTAATGTTTTTTTTATAATTATACAATAATGTTAGAGCAGTACATGATGGGATTTTATTGATCATATGCACTAACCCCGCCACTAAAAGTTCGGTTAAGTTTTGTGTGGATGAAGTGTTCGATGATCGGGGAGGTCTCGATGCGAGGAGAAGGAGGAGAGGCAAGAGCTCAAGCTTGGGGATGCCCGAGGCACCCGAAGTAAATATTCAAGGAGACTCAAGCATCTAAGCTTGGGGATGCCCCGGAAGGCATCCCATCTTTCTTCAACAAGTATCAGTATGTTTTTGGATTCGTTTCGTTCACCTAATATGCGTAAATTCTTGGAGCGTTGTGTGTTTTTTACCTTTTTTATTTTTCCTTTTAATAAATGCACCATGCTGGTATGAGATAATCCTTGGTTGATTTATAGAATGCTCTTTGCACTTCACTTATATCTTTTGAGTATGGCTTTATAGAATCCTTCATGTGCTTCACTTATATCATTTGAAGTTTGGATTGCATGTTTCTCCTCACATAGAAAACCGCCATTTGTAGAATGATCTTTTGCTTCACTTATATTTGTTAGAGCGTGGGCATAACTTTTGTAGAAATAACTAAAACTCTCTTGCTTCACTTATATCTATTTAGAGAGTTGACATGAATTGGTCATTCACATGGTTAGTCATAAAATCCTACATAAACTTTTCGATCGCTGAATATGATATGTTTGATTCCTTGCAATAGTTTTGCGATATAGAGATGCTAATATGTGAGAGGTACTAGTGAATGATTGTGGTTTAGTAGTAATATTGGTGTTAAGGTTTGTGATTCCCGAAGCATGCACGTATGGTCTCCTAACTATGTAACCAAATTGGCACGCATTGTATTTTGATTGTTTATCTTTGCGTGAAGGTCGGGGGTGCGCGATGGTTAAATCCTACCAATCCCCCCCCCCCCTAGGAGCATGCGTCGTAGTATTTTTGCATCGAGGGCTAATAGATTTTTCGCAATAAGTATGTGAGTTCTTTATGACTAATGTTGAGTCCATGGATTATACGCACTCTCACCCTTCCACCTTGCTAGCCACTCTAGTACCATGCAATTTTCGCCGGTGCATCAAACCACCTTATATCCTTCCTCAAAACAGCCACCACACCTACCTATTGTGGCATTTCCACAGCCATTCCGAGATATATTGCCATGTAACTCCACAATTCCGTTTATTATGACACGCACCATCATTTTCATATTGCCTTGCATGATCGTAAGATAGGTAGCATGATGTTTCCATGGCTTGTCCGTTCTTTGATGTCATTGCTACGATAGATCATTGCACATTCCAGTACACCACCGGAGGCATTCATATAGAGTCATATTTTTGTTCTAGTATCGAGTTGTAAGTAAATAGAAGTGTGATGATCATCATTATTAGAGCATTTTCCCTTGAAAAAAAGAAAAAAAAGCAAAAAGAAAAGAGAAAGACCAAAAAAAAAAGAGAACGGCCAAATAAAAAAGGAAGGCCCAAAAAAAGAAAAAAAAGAAAAGAAAAAGGGGACAATGTTACTATCTTTTTTTCCACACTTGTGCTTCAAAGTAGCACCATGATCTTCATGATAGAGAGTCTCATATGTTGTCACTTCCATATACTAGTGGGAATTTTTCGTTATAGAACTTGGCTTGTATATTCCAACGACGGGCTTTCCTCAAATGCCCTAGGTCTTCATGAGCAAGCAAGTTGATGCACACCCACTAGTTTTCTTTTGAGCTTTCATACACTTATAGCTCTAGTGCAACCGTTACATGGCAATCCCTACTCACTCACATTGATATCTATTGATGGGCATCTCCATAGCCCATCGATACATATAGTCGATGTGAGACTTTCTCCCTACTTTTGTCTACTACCACCTTATATTCCACCCATAGTGCTATGTCTATGGCTGACGCTCATGTATTGCGTAAGGGTTGAAATTTTTGAAAAAGTAAAGTATGAAAACAATTGCTTGGCTGACACCGGGATGGGCATGAGGGGTACCTTGTGTTAAGAAAAGGGAGCATAAAAGGCTATATGATTTTGTAGGGACAACATTCTTTAGCATTGATATTTTGAAAGACTTGATTGTTTGTTGGGATGTCCGAGTATTAAATTCTTTTATATCAAATGATACACTATTGCTTTGAATCACTCGTATATTAATATTCATGCCATGATTAGACTACATGATGAAGATTATGCAAGGTAGCATTCCACATCAAAAATTATCTTTTTTATCGTTTACCTACTCGAGGACGAGCAGGAATTAAGCATGGGGATGCTGATACGTCTTCTTTGTATCTATAATTTTTTATTGTTCCATGCCAATATTCTACAACTTTCATCTACTTTTGGGAACTTTTTATACTATTTTTTGGGACTAACATATTGATCCAGTGCCCAGTGCCAGTTCCTGTTTGTTGCATGTTTTTTGTTTCGCAAAATATCCATATCAAACGGAGTCCTAACAGGACAAAAATGGACGCAGATTTTTTTGGAATATATGTGAATTTTAGGAAGCAAAACCAACGTGAGACGATGCCCGGGTGGCCCATGAGGGTGAGGGGTGCGCCTAGTGGGGGCAGGTGCGTCCTGGGCTCTCGTGGACACTCTGTAAGGCGGTTGATGCCCTTCTTTCACCGCAAGAAAGCTAATGTTCGGACAAAAATTGTGTCCAAAATTCAGCCAAATCGGAGTTACCGATCTCCGGGAATTTAAGAAACGGTGAAGGGCCAGAATCGAGGAACACAGAAACAGAGAGAGACAAAGAGACAGATCCAATCTCGGAGGCGCTCTCACCCCTCCCATGCCATGGAGACCATGGACCCGAGGGGAAACCCTTCTCCCATCTAGGGAGAAGGTCAAGGAAGGAGAAGAAGGAGGAGGGGGCTCTCGCCCCCTCACTTTCGGTGGCACCTGAGTGCCGCCGGGGCCATCATGATCACCGCAATCTACACCAACAACTTCACCGCCATCATCACCAACTCTTCCCCCCTCTATGCAGTGGTGTAACCCCTCTTCTACCTGTTGTAATCTCTACTTAAACATGGTTCTCAATGCTATATATTGTTTCCCAATGATGTATGGCTATCCTATGATGTTTGAGTAGATCCATTTTGTCCTATGGGATAATTGATGATCGTGATTGGTTTGAGTTACATGTTTTATTATTGGTGCTGTCCTAATGTGCTCTCCATGTCGCGCAAGCGTGAGGGATCCCCGCTATAGGGTTTGCAGTATGTTCATGATTTTCTTACGGTGGGTGGCGTGAGTGAGAGAAGCATAGACCTGAGTAAGTAGGTTGTTTGCGTATGGGAATAAGAGGACTTGATACTTTAATGCTATGGTTGGGTTTTACCTTAATGATCTTTAGTAATTGCGGATGCTTGCTAGAGTTCCAATCATAAGTGCATATGATCCAAGAAGAGAAAGTATGTTAGCTTATGCCTCTCCCTCAAATAATATTGCAACAATGATTACCGGTCTAGTTATCGATTGCCTAGGGACAAATAACTTTCTCATGACAAAAAGCTCTCTATTAAAACTAATTTAGTTGTTTCTTAATCTTAACAGCCCCTACATTTGATTTACGCGCTCTTTATTATCTTGCAAACCTATCCCACAAAAATTACAAAGTAATTCTAGTTTCATACTTGTTCTAGGTAAAGTAAACGTTAAGCGTGCGTAGAGTTGTATCGATGGTCGATAGAACTTGAGGGAATATTTGTTCTACCTTTAGCTCCACGTTGGGTTTGATACTCTTACTTATTGAAAGAGGCTACAACTAATCCCCTACACTTGTGAGTTATCGCAGGCTCAAACGTGTGCGATGCAAGTGCACTAAAATCACCATGACCACGCAAGCGCGAGCAAAGGATGGAGGTACTGGCTCAACCGTGTGCGATGCAAGTGCGCTGAAATCACCATGACCATGCAAGCGCGAGCAAAGGGTGGAGGTACTGGCTTAACTGTGTGTGATGCAAGTGCGCTGTAAAACCACCACCTGTGGAAGTTAAAGGCGGGTAAGTTCATTTGGAAATTAGTATGAACCGTGTGCGATACACCAGCTAGCTACAAATATGCAAAAATCGGCGGATCCGCGCCACTTTTCCTTATTATCATACACACATATTGTTATTGGACTGTGCGCGATCTTGGTCACTCCGGCACTCCCACCCCGTATCAATTCCTTTACCCAAATTTTAGTAGCCGCCGTACTTCAACCGTCGCCCACACTCCTGACTCCTCCACCATCTCCACCCACCATTACTAAAAAAAATCAATAGCCGCGGCGTATCCTCAAACACCCACTGTCGAGGGAAACTGTCCACCACGGGCACCTATGGGACCGGAGCCCCTTGTTCGTGCGGTAAGGGAGCGGAGGGAGCACAAAAAGCAGATCGTGGAGAGCACGCGGGCAGTTTACCCAGGTTCAGGCCGTGACGGACGCGTAAAACCCTACTCCTGCTTAGTTTGTTATTGAGTGTTGGAGCTCGGGAGCTTGAAGAACTAGCTACACCGAGCGAATGAGCGATCTAGGTTCCGAACCCTTTCTACGTTGTGCATGGGCCTCATTTTATAGCTCAAGGGGTCACCGACAGGTGTCAACGTAGGAGAAAGGGTAAAAGTGTAATAGTGGTGGTAGTTGTAACAGTGCGGGAATAGTGGAGCAACAGTGGATGAACAATGGTCACCACCTACTTTGACAGTGGGGGACAAGAGCATTTAATGCCCGTCGCCGTCGACCCCAAAAGCGCCCGCCCTTGCGTCTCCGTTTGCCACGGCGATGGCTTTATCACCGTGGAGTGCCACCGTGTCCCCCCAGGCTGCACAGCCATCCGCCACGCGTTCCTGGAGTGGCCCCAGGGCGACGCGTGGTTCGATGAGCTGGAGCGCGGGCACACAGCGTGACTCTCCCCGGCAAGCACCTTGCCGGGGCCTTGACCTTGCCGGGCCCAGAAGCTTGTCGGGCTCTGAAGCTTGTCGCTTCCCGGGCCCTGCCAGGGCGCAGGCTGCGCCGAGGCATGTCTTCTCAAGTGTAATCTTCTAGTCTTCCTGGCAAGCTCCGCTTGCCAGGGTCTTGTGCTAGTGAGGTAATCTTGAGCCTGGGACGGCCTTCCCGGCAAGCTCCACTTGCCGGGGCCTCGATCTTCTGTCTTGTATACTTTGTTTTTGAATGGCTTTATATGGAGCAGAAAAGGTCTCCGGCGAGCACGTGGTAGGCCCTGCCACGGGAAGCTGCTACTGCCCGTGCACAAGATGGGGTACTGAGGTACCCCTACCTTAGTACACCGACAGGAGCCCCCGGGCATGGGCCACACACGGTGCCGAGCGTTGTTGGGCCAGGCCCAAAACAGTGCACGGGCACGCGTGGCCCACGGCACGCCGAATCCCCTTCCGCATCCGCCGCGTCCCTCCGTAACGGCACGCGTCGATTGCGGCGTCGTGGGAGGGAACGTGGCCACGTTCTTTAATGGGAAATGCGGAGCGTCCCCCACTCCCCCCTTAAAAGCAGAGGAAGCAGGGGCCGTTACCTTACTTCGTCTTCATTGCTTCTTCTATCTCCAGAAATTCCCCTTTGCGCTCCGACTCCACACCTCCTCCGCCGTCTTCCGCATCTGCGGCGCCGCCGGACTCTTCGCTCTCCCCTCCTCGCCGCCTCCGCCATGGCCCTGAAGACCGAGAAGGCGAAGGCGGAGAAGACCAAGAAAGAGAAATCCGAGCAGGCGGCGAGGCTTGCCCTTCTGCGGAAGAGGAACGTCGTCTTCGCGCCAAGGCTCAGCGCGCGGGAGCTCTGGAACAAGTATTACTTGTTCTGGGCCAAGGAGACCAAGGCGCATCCTCGGACCAGAGCTTATCCCGCCGCCGCCAAGGACATGTACCCCGGCGGGTACTTCTTCTTCGCTGTTTTCTTCCACTGCGGCCTTTGCCCTCCCTTTTCTGAATTTTTCTGCGATATCATGAACACCTACAACCTCCACCTTCTAGACTTCACCCCCAACGCCATCCTCACGATGGCGGTTTTCGCACATCTGTGCGAAAACTATATAGGGATCTATCCGAATGTAGCGCTGTTTAGGCATTTCTTTACGCCTAGAGTAGAGGCCGGCGCTCCCCTCTCCGGAGGAATTTCTTGGGTCTTCCGCTTGAACATGAAGGAGTCCTATCTGCGAGGGGAGCTCCGCGGCAAGTGGGAGGAGTGGCGCGCGGACTGGTGCTAGATAGTAGAGGACGAGCCGCAGCCCTTCACCGCGCCGCGCACAACCGCCATAGTGCGCGGCAGGGACTGGAGTGAGCTGGACTCGGACGACATCAAGCTCAACGTCGCCCTTGTAAGAATTCGTCGTCTCCGGGCAGCCAAGTTGTCCATGGGAGAAGTAGGAGCAGACTTCCTCCGCCGCCGCATTGCCCCTCTACAGGATAGGAAGAGGCCAGCGTGGGAGTACGGCAACGCGGCGGACATAATGAGACTGCGCCCGGGACTGAACTTCAACTTCACGTCGCTGGAGCTGAAGGGGATGGTCCGGGAACTTTTTAAGCACGACCCGGCCCACCCAGAGTGGTTCAAAGCTCCCCGGGGAGTGGTGCCCCTATGCAACAGCACGGCCCGGGATCCCCTACGCGCAATGATGCCCGCATGTGACTCGCATGGCGTCGACCGCACATGGATACCGCCCAAGCCAGACCGCACATGGTGCCGAAGAACAAGGAGGAGATCAAGGGGCTCACCCGGGACACCACTGAGCGAGAGATTGCTTATATAGCTTCTCGGGTAGAAGAGGCCGCCGCAGCCGCAGCGGCAGGAGAGTTTGGGTTCACGGTTGAAGAGGCAGAGGCTGCGGAAGCGTCCTGCCAAGCAGAGGAGGCGGAGATCCGCAGGCTGCTGAAGCTTCCTCCCGACGAGCTCGCCGGGGTCCCTTCTTTGAGGCACGCCGGGATCCCCGGAGTTGTGACCGAGGCCGCGGCGAGAGGCGAGGTTGCCGAAGGAAACAGAGGCGCCGGAGGGAGCACGGCCGCAGGGCAGGGCGCCGGGCCCAGCGAGCCGGCCGAGGAGGAGGAGGAGGACGCCGGGGCCGGCGAGGACTCCGATGGATCTCTGGGCTCTATAACGACGACTTCTCTTCGTCATCGGAGACCTCCCCGCCTCGGGCAAGTCCCAGGCGATCTCCGCTGAAGCGTCTCCGCAAGGCGACGACGGCGACGAGGGCGCAGGCGCCCCGACAACAACCAACTCGCCGGGCGGCGCGAGCTACCCGGGGGAGCCAAGCTGCGACGGGGGCGCCCGGCGCACCAACCACGGCGGGGGCGACCCGCACACAGGCCACGGCGGAGGCGCCCCGCACGTCAGCGCCAAGTGGGGGAGGGTCTTCTCAGAGCGGAGCGGCTGCTCCGCCCGCTCCCCGGGCCTCGGCGTCCACAGGGGCCGGGTCTTCGCAGCCCCCAGCCCCGGGGACCGCCAAGCGCCCGAGGGAGTCTTCGCCTCCTGCCCCTCGCACGGACGCGCCTCAGGTGGCGTTCGACTTTTCCGCCCTGAGCGACGACGACGGCGACGAGGAACAGGAGTAAGGACTTGAAGTTTTGTATCTCCTTTAACTTTGTCTTAATTCTTTCTTCGATGATTCTGATCTTGCTTCTTGCTTTGATTTTAGGACCCTGGCCCAGCGAGTGGCGAAAATGGCCAAGGTTCCCGTGGTCGAGGTCGAGGACGACTCCCCCGTCGCGGCGACAGGGGACACGCCAGTGACGAGCTTGCCGGACCCGAGCGCTGCTCCGAGGAGCAGCCCCCAGCGCAGCCCCCAGCGTAGCCCCCAGCGTAAGTCTGGGCTTGATCTTTCCACTCGTCGGGCGCGCTTGAGGATCTTGTTTATACTAACATCTTGTTGTTCTTGATTGTCTTGTGCAGAGGTGGAGCCGCAGTCACAGGAGCACCCGGAGATCACTCCCGAAGAGCTGCAGGCCCCGCCGTCCCCGCCAAGGACGAACTCTCCGGCGAGGGAGAGCGCTCCGCCAAGGGCGGGTACTCCGCCAAGGGCGAGTACCCCACCAAGGGCGAGCAGCCCGGCGAGGGTGGCCACCCCGCCAAGGGAGAGCTCCCCGGCGAGGGAGCCTGCCGTCGATGAAGTCCGCCAAGGTAGGTCTTGTAACTCCGTCTTCCCGGATTTGTCTTTTTTGGATATTTGCTTGAACTTCTTCTTTTTCTTCTTCTTCTAGATCCTCCTCCCCCAGAGCAGATGGAGATGGAGATCGTCGTCGAGGAGGAGGGCGCGCAGGGCGACGGCGGCAACGCCCCTGTCGTTGAAGACATGGCGGGAGCCGCCGAGCCCGCCGCGGAGGAGACTGCCCCGACCGCAGACGCAGCGGCCGGGGAGGGGGACGGCGACCGCACTGCCGGCCCGGAGGCGGCAGGAGCATCGAGTGCTGCACCGGCCGCCGACCCCTCCGCCGGAAAGGAGCAGTCGGGCTTCTACCTCGAGGCTCCCAACGGCGTCTTCATCCAAGTGCCGTGGGGATCCTCGTCGCGAGCCCCCGCGGAGGGAGAGGCCTTTGATGGAGAGGTCCTCGCCTCCGCGGGTCTGAAGATTGTCGAGGCGCCTAGCGGGTGTGACGAGCCCGAGGAGGAGAAGTTGCTCCACCGGCTCCTGGCCCTTTACCGTGCCAGGCAGGCGAAGCTTGAATCTCGAGAAGCCCTCACCGCCAAGGCCGCAGCTTACATGGAGAAACGCGCGGCGGAGCTCCGCGCCGCCAACCAAGCGGCCCTCCGCGACGTTGCGGAGGAGCGCGAGAGGCTTGCCGGAGAGTACCAGGAGTGGCTTCTGGAGAAAGCTGAGGCCGAGGAGCAGCAGCGACTCGCCGGAGAAGCGCTGTCTCGGCGAGAAGGAGAGCTCACCCAACGGAAGGTCAACCTCGACGCTCACGAGGAAGACCTTACCGCCCGGGAGCAGGCCCTTGGCGGAGAGCTGAAGGAGGCGAAGGCCGCCGCGGCCGCCACGGAGACCGCCAAGAAGGAGCTCGAGGCCAAGGTGGCGCAGCTGGAGGAGTACCTAAAGGCGAGCACAGATAGGGTCACCGCGCTCAACATAGAGCGCGAGAAGGATGCCCATACTAACTCCGAACTCCAGGTGCGCCTTTCCAAGCAAGGCGACGAGCTGAAGACCGCCAAGGACTGGATTGCAGATCTCGAGCTGAAGGTTTCCACGCTGAAGGACTCGCTCGACACCGTCCGGGACCGGGAAACCAAGCTGAAGGACGAGCTCCGCAAGGAGCGAGGCCTGGTGGAGAGCGCCGCCACTTCAGCTGAGAACTTCCGTCGGACCGTCGAGGTATGGACCGAGGACTTGGTGGCCTCCGCCGCTGCCATCGACAAGGAACTGATGGCGCTGAGGGTTGAGCATCTCATATACTCTCCGGATCCAAACCTCCCCCACAGCGCCAAGCTCAGCCTTTTCTTCAGAGGGGTCGCGCCGGCCCTTGCAAATCTTCAGAAGAAGCTTCCCGCGCAACTGGCCGAGGAGTCGCGCCAGCTCTGTACGGGAACCTTGGAGCGCGTCCTGACGAAGATAGTGTATCGCAATCCGGGCATAAATCTCGTCAACGTTCTCCGTAGCTTGCCGGCCGACGCGGATATGGAGGCGCTGAAGGCGCAGGTCGCCCACATTATCGCCAAGGTGAACAAGATCTCCAGGGTTGAAGGCGACCGCGTAGATTAGGCCTCTTCCTTTTTATTTCCTTTGTTACTGCAAAGTGTGCCATGGGCACGAACTTATTAGTGATTGCGACAAGTTATCCCTTGTAAGATATTATCTTTTTTTGATCAATCAGTGCAATGTTATTTCCCTTGTCTTGGTCCTTTACTTTGTATGCTTTTCACCCTACGCTTCCAGGGAGCTTGCCGGCAATGGGTCTTTGCCGCGAGCGCTGAGTGCTGGACTCTGAGCAGCCTGCTGGCCAAGGTCTTACCGGCAAGCAACCTTGCCGCAGCTAGTCACAACGCTCTTAGCTTGCTGAGTAAAACTCGGAAACGAAGCAAGGGCGCGACACTTGTCGCAGCTCACTTAAGTCGTTGAGCGTACTCGAAAACAAGATAAGGGTGCGGCTAGCCACGGGTAGGTTCCTCCGCGCACAGGTTTTCCATACAAAGTGTGGTTGTTCAAGGAAGACAACTAAAATTTAAAATTTGAATTGCCCAAATTCTTGTAACTTAGCTTTCATATATTGCTTGCTTCCCGGTAAGGCTTCTCTTTCTTGAACAGCACTTGGTTCATCCTCCACCTCCTCCCCCCCGGCAAACTTGTGCGCGAGGAACATTCCTTCTGCTTAAGAGGAAAAGAGAAAGAAGAGGGAAACAAGTATATGGCCTTTCGGTTTGCTAATGCTTACCGGATACGCGTGTTGCACAAGAAATGCCAAATAACGCATGCAAATAGCAAAGAAGAGCATGGAAGAGGCAAATAGCGCAAAACACAAAAGCTTTACTGATGCACGGGGTCTGCGCCCGGCTTTGTACAAAGGGTTACATGCAACAGCGGCAAGGCTTGTACAAAAGGTGGTTGCCGGAGCGGGTCACGACAACTGCGCCTTATGGGTGAAAGTTGCGAAGATGCTCTATGTTCCAGGAGTTGCTCACCGGTAAGCCTTCTTCAGTCTCAAGGCGGACAGCTCCGGGCCTTGTGACTTTTCTCACCCGATAAGGGCCTTCCCACTTCGGCGTCAACTTGTTGGAATTCTTGGCGGACTGAACACGCCGAAGAACAAGGTCGCCTTCCTCGAGACTCCTGGCCTTAACCTTGCGGCTATGATAACGGCGCAAGGCTTGCTGGTATCGAGCAGCTCGTACAGTAGCCTGGAGACGTTCCTCCTCGAGGAGCAATGCATCATCTTGTCGCAGTTGCTCTTGCTCGAGCTCATCATAAGCGAGCACTCGAGGAGATCCGTATACGAGTTCCGTGGGGAGAACTGCCTCTGCTCCATAGACTAGAGCAAAGGGTGTCTGTCCGGTGGCTCGACTTGGTGTCGTTCTGATTGACCAAAGAGCCGCCGGTAGCTCCTAAATCCAGTTTTTTCCGCACTTGCGCAGCCTGTCAAAGGTCCTTGTCTTGAGTCCGCGCAGCACTTTAGCATTGGCCCTCTCCGTTTGACCATTGCTCCTCGGGTGAGCAACAGAAGCGAAACAGACCTTGGCGCCAAGGTCTGGGACGTACTGCATGAAGGTGCGATTAGTGAATTGCGTACCGTTATCGGTGATGATCCGGTTAGGGATCCCGAAACGGCAAACAATTGACCTGAAGAACCTGACTGCTGACTGTGCTGTCACCTTTCTCACTGGTTCCACATCTGGCCACTTTGTGAACTTGTCGATTGCGACCTACAAGTACTCAATGCCCCCGACGGCGCGAGGGAAGGGGCCGAGGATATCGAGCCCCCAGACCGAGAATGGCCAGGACAAAGGGATTGATGGAGAGCTTGAGCTGGCTGATGAATTTGTTTGGCATGGAACTGGCACGCTTCACACTTGGTTACTAGTGCAGTTGCATCTTGGAGGGCTTCTTGCCAAAAGAACCCTTGCCGGAACGCCTTTCCGGCAAGTGCCCTTGCGCCAATGTGGTGGCCACATATGCCTCCGTGTATTTCTGCCAACAGCTTCTGTCCATCTTCCCTGGAGATGCATTTCAACCTGACACCATTGAGTCTTCTTCTGTACAGCTCGTTATCCACGAACTGGTACATACTTGACTGCCAGGTTATCTTCTCTATCTCTGCTGGGTCATCGGGAAGTTCTCCAGTTTGCAGAAAACAGACGATCTGCTGCGCCCATGCCGGAGCCCGAGGCTCAACGGCAAGGACTAAAGGCATGAGGGCCGCTCCGGGAACCCCAGCTTCTACGGCAAGGACCTCTGGTTCTGCCGGAGCTGGTGGTCCCCCGGCAAGCTCGCCGGGGCGAGGCTTGTCGGGAACGCTTGCTTCAACTGTACAGATCCGAGGATCTGCAGGAGCAATCTGTTCCTCAGCGTTCTGGTCGTTGATCTTGGGGACCTTGGCGGCGGTTTCAGGAAGATCCACCGGCAAGTAGTCGCCGGAGACCAACTTTCTCTTCTTGGACTGCCCAATTGATGGTGTAACGGATGGTTGAGTCAGCTTGAGCAAAATGGTCCCTGGTTCCACAGGTAACTTCGTCGCAGCACACTTTGAAAGGCCATCTGCAATGTCATTCTGAGCTCTTGGAACGTGCTCCATTTGCAGACCTTCAAAGTGTTCTTCAAGTTTCCTCACTTCATCTACATAAGCTTCCATCAAAGGGCTCTGGTAACTCTTGTTAACTTGTCAGACCACCAACTGAGAATCTCCCCGCACAATCAGCTTCCTGATCCCAAGTTCGGCCGCAATCCTAAGGCCGGCAAGCAAGCCTTCATACTCAGCAGTGTTGTTTGTCGCTTGCTCCCTGGGAAAGTGCATCTGGATAACATACTTGAGGTGCTCTCCGGTGGGCGCGATGAGTACCATGCCGGCACCGGCGCCTTGCAGCGAGAAGGCACCATCAAAGTACATCACCCATTCACTTGTCGCTTCTTGTACGGGTACACTTGTCTCTGGAACTTCTTCATCGGGCGTCGGGGTCCATTCAGCTATGAATTCTGCCAAAGCTCGGCTCTGTATGGTTGAAGTACTTTCAAACTTGAGACCAAAGCTTGACAGTTCCAGTGCCCACTCAACGGTCCTGCTTGTTGCTTCTGGATTGTGCAATATCCTCTTTAGCGGAAAACGAGTGACCACTGTTATCTCATGTGCCTGGAAGTAATGGCGCAGCTTTCTCGAGGCCATGAGGAGGCCGAAAAGCAACTTTTGCACCCCCAGAGTATCTTGATCTAGCCCCCTGCAAGAGGGAACTTACAAAATACACTGGGCGCTGCACCATCTTTTTCCGCACTTCTCCTTGCTCCTGCGCAGAGTTGTCCTTGTCGGGGCCAGAGCTTGTCGGAGGAGCCCCCTGCTTGTCGCTGGATTCGCTTGCCGGTGGTGCTGACTCCTCGTCGGCCTCCCTCTCCGCTACTAACGCAGCACTAACCACCTGGTTGGTTGCCGCTAGGTATAGCAGCAACTTCTCCTGTGGCCTAGGTGCGACAAGTATTGGAGTGGAGGATAGGTACCGTTTCAAATCCTGCAGCGCTACCTTCGCTTCCGGAGTCCATTTCATTGGACCTACCTTCTTCAAGATCTTAAAGAAAGGCAGGGCGCGTTCTGCAGACTTCGAAATGAACCTACTGAGGGCAGCCACACAACCTACAAGTTTCCTGACATCCTTGACGCGCTTCGGGGCTTCGATCTGCTCGATGGCTTTTATCTTGTCGGGGTTGGCTTCAATCCCCCTTTGTGACACAAAGAACCCGAGAAGCTTGCCAGAGGGGACTCCAAAGACGCACTTCTCGGGGTTCAACTTAAGCTGGATCTTGCGCAGATTCTCAAATGTCTCTTCCAAATCTTGGATCAGTGTATCCCTGCTCTTGCTCTTCACCACGATATCATCCATGTAAGACTCTACATTTCTATGGATCTGTGGCTCAAAAGCAGTATACACTACCCTTGCAAATGTTGATCCTGCATTCTTCAGTCCAAATGGCATGCGTATGAAGCAATATGTGCCACATGGAGTGATAAATGCAGTCTTCTCTTCATCTTCTTTGGCCATAAAGATCTGGTGGTAGCCTGAATATGCATCAAGGAAAGAGAGCAGCTCACATCCAGCGGTGGAGTCAACAATCTGGTCAATGCGCGGCAAGGGGAATGGATCCTTGGGACATGCTTTATTCACATCGGTGAAGTCTATACACAGTCTCCATTTCCCGTTGGCCTTACGCACGACAACTGGATTTGCCAACCACGTGGGATGGATCACGCCTCTAACCAGGCCTGCTGCTTCTAGCTTCTTGATCTCTTCGGCAATGAATTCTTGGCGCTCCACGGCTTGCTTTCTGACCTTCTGCTTGACGGGCCGCGCATGAGGACAAACAGCAAGCTTGTGCTCAATTACCTTCCTGGGAACACCGGGGATGTCAGATGGTTGCCATGCAAACACATCGACATTCGCCCGCAGGAAGGCAACGAGCGCGCTTTCCTATTTGCTGTCAAGCGTAGCACTGATGGTGAAGGTACCACCAGTGCCGTCCTCATTGGCGGACACCTTCTTGGTTGCCGGAGGAGCGGCCATCCCTTTCTTGCACTTGCCGGTGGAGCTCGATGGAACGTCCTCGACGGCAGCGCAGCACTCCGAAGAGGTGCGGTTGCTGGAGTGGGCCCCAGAGCACTTGCCGGACTTGGTCTTGGTCTTCTTCCCCCCGGGAGCTTCAGCGGCAAGTGTACTGCTCTCCGCCGCGGCTGCTGCGTCCCGGTATATCTTCTCGGCGCAGATAAGCGCGTCCTTCTTGTCGCCATGGACAGAGATGACGCTTATCGGCCCCGGCATCTTGAGTACGTTGTAGGCGTAGTGGGAAGCTGCCATGAACTTGGCGAGGGCGGGACGGCCGAGTATTCCATTATATGGCAATGGTATATCGGCGACGTCGAATGTGATGCGCTCAGTTCTGAAGTTGAGCTCCCCGCCAAAGGTCACTGGCAAAGTTATCTTCCCCTTGGGCTTGCTCCTCCCCGGGTTTATTCCTTGGAACGAACCGGTCTCCTCGAGCTCGCCATCTGGGATTTGGAGTTTCTTGATCACAGCAGAGGAGATCAAGTTCAGGCCGGCCCCGCCGTCAACCAACATTTTGGTGACCTTGAGGTTGCGGATGGTTGGTGAAACCAACATCGGCAAGCACCCGACCGCTGTGGTGCGGTCAGGGTGATCCTCAAGATCAAAAATGATGGGCGTGCTGGACCATTTGAGGAGCCTGCGCGACTCCACGGGCGGCTCTGCTGCATTTACTTCCCGCACCCACTGCTTGATTTGGCGGTGGGAAGTATGCAGAGAGGCGCCACCGTCGACGCATAGGACTTCCGTGGCCTTCTGGAATTCCTGCTCGCTGTTATCTTCATCCTCCATGTCATCGTCGTCGTCTTCTTCATCCTTGTCGCGGCCCCGGGGAGGTCGGTCACCTTGCCGCTGCTTGGCCTTGCCACGGCGTCCTCCCCGGCCATTGAACGGCCTCTTCTTGCTTGGCTCTCCTCCGCCACCTTGGGCCTTCTCCTTGTCGCGCCGCTCGTACTCAGCTTTCTGCTGCTCGACGAGATACTCGACGCGTTTGCAGTTGGAGAGGTCGTGGCCCTTGGTGCGGTGGATTTTGCAGTATTGCTTGTCGGAGCCGTCCTGCTTGTCGGCTACCGCTACAGGGGCAGGCTCCTTGCCGGAGCCGCTAGCCTGTGTTTGCTTGGCGGGAGCCTCCTTGCCGGACTTCTCGACGGCAAGCACTTCCTTCTTGTTCTTTCTTCTATTGTTCCGCCGCCGGCTCTTCTTTGCCGGGGCGGCGTCGTCGCTGTCGCTTCCTCCTGCGCCAGCATCCTCTCCGGGGAGTTTCCTCCCCTCTTCGGCGCGCGCGCACTTATCAGCTAGAGCATAGAGCTCGCTGACATCCCGTATCTTGGTCATGGCCATCTCCTCACGCATGCGGCGGTTACGTACGTTCTGGTGAAACGCACTGATAACCGCAGCAGGGTGGACGTCGGGGATGTTGTGATGTACGCGGCTAAAGCGCTGGATGTACTTGCACAGAGGTTTTCCTTCCTTCTGGGACAGAATGTGGAGATCGCTCTCCTGGCCGTGGGGTTTGTGGCCGCCCGTGAAGGCGCCAACAAACTGGTGGCAAAGATCTGCCCAAGAAGAAATGGAGCCTTCCGGCAAGTGCATAAGCCAAGAACGAACGTTCGGCTTAAGCACCAGCGGGAAGTAGTTCGCCAGTATCTTCTCGTCGCGCCCCCCGGCAGCTTGCACCGCAATGGTGTAGATGCTGAGAAACTCCGAGGGGTCCGTCTTGCCGTCGTACTTCTCCGGTACGTCGGGCTTGAAGTTCTTCATGCTGGGCCACTGGACGCGCCGCAGCTCACGGGTAAACGCAGGGCAACCTGCCGCGTACGGCAAGTCGCCTGGTACGCCGGGCGCGTGCGTATCGACAGCGTTCCCAGCTCGTTGATCTGATTGTCGCCGGTCGTCAAGGACCTGGCGCTGGTCCCGACGAGCCCGTGGATCCGACGACGCCGTGGAGTCGACGTCGACGTTGATCCGGCGGGGCGGCGTCTTCTGCTTCCGCGGCGGGGAGTGCATGGTGGTTGCACCTCCGGCGGTTTTGTTGCCGTCGGCCTTCGTCTTCTCGACTTGCCGCGGCCGCGAGGTCGCCGGCTGCTGCGGCGTGTCGTTGTTGGCGAAGGCGATGAGGCTTTGGATTGTTGCCCTCCAGTCTTCGGCCTTGTTTGCCCCTGGAGGGAAGTCGAGGAGCAGTTGCGCTCTTGCGAGTGCTTTTGCTGGAGAGGAGGGGAGCGGTGGCGAGCGGTGCGAGGAGGGGGATATGCTCGGACTCCTAACAGGGTTAGAAGGAGCAGGGTCCCGTCCCGGCGACCGCGCCTTGCTCGTGCCAGGACGATGGCCCGGAGCGACCCGCGAGCCTCCGGTTTGCCCTTGGCCCAGCAAGCGGATGCCACCTCCTGTGCCATGGCGCTGCTGGGTTGTTGTTTTCTGAGATGGACGTGGCGCATCCACGGAGACCGAGGCTCGGTCATCTGTCTTGTCATTGGATTTGGTGGCGCCGCGAGTTTCCTCGCCGGCGACCACCCTTCCGACGGCGTCTCCTCCGCCCACCGTTGGTTCTGGTGGCGGCGGAACAGACGCAGACGGGCCTGCGACCTCCGAAGCCTTCTTCTTCGGGGCCATGCTGCTGTTGCCGATGAAGCTGACGAAGTTGGAGAGGTTGATGAAGAATGCGCCCGCGTGAACGCCGGATCAGGTTCGCACAACCTCGACGCCCCCTACCTGGCGCGCCAAAGATGTCGGGGGAAACTGTCCACCACGGGCACCTATGGGACCGGAGCCCCTTGTCCGTGCGGTAAGGGAGCGGAGGGAGCACAAAGAGCAGATCGTGGAGAGCACGCGGGCAGTTTACCTAGGTTCAGGCCGCGACGGACGCGTAAAACCCTACTCCTGCTTAGTTTGTTATTGAGTGTTGGAGCTCGGGAGCTTGAAGAACTAGCTACACCGAGCGAATGAGCGATCTAGGTTCCGAACCCTTTCTACGTTGTGCATGGGCCTCCTTTTATAGCTCAAGGGGTCACCGACAGGTGTCAACGTAGGAGAAAGGGTAAAAGTGTAATAGTGGTGGTAGTTGTAACAGTGCGGGAATAGTGGAGCAACAGTGGATGAACAGTGGTCACCACCTACTTTGACAGTGGGGGACAAGAGCATTTAATGCCCGTCGCCGTCGACCCCAAAAGCGCCCGCCCTTGCGTCTCCGTTTGCCACGGCGATGGCTTTATCACCGTGGAGTGCCACCGTGTCCCCCAGGCTGCACAGCCATTCGCCACGCGTTCCTGGAGTGGCCCCAGGGCGACGCGTGGTTCGATGAGCTGGAGCGCGGGCACACAGCGTGACTCTCCCCGGCAAGCACCTTGCCGGGGCCTTGACCTTGTCGGGCCCGGAAGCTTGTCGGGCTCTGAAGCTTGTCGCTTCCCGGGCCCTGCCGGGGCGCATGCTGCGCCGGGGCATGTCTTCTGAAGTGTAATCTTCTAGTCTTCCTGGCAAGCTCCGCTTGCCAGGGTCTTGTGCTAGTGAGGTAATCTTGAGCCTGGGACGGCCTTCCCGGCAAGCTCCACTTGCCGGGGCCTCGATCTTCTGTCTTATATACTTTGTTTTTGAATGGCTTTATATGGAGCAGAAAAGGTCTCCGGCGAGCACGTGGTAGGCCCTGCCGCGGGAAGCTGCTACTGCCCGTGCACAAGTTGGGGCACTGAGGTACCCCTACCTTAGTACACCGACACCCACCCTCCACAGTCCCTCTGTAACATACCAAATTTTCAATTTGGAATGTTATACATAGATCATAATTGCATTTTGTGTTTTTGCATTTTGTTCGTGGCATCCCTCGAAATTCCAAGCAACTCAAGGACCTACGGAGAGAGTTGGGAATTTTACCGTTTTCGTATTTGAGTTCGCTCGAATACCGGTACGAGGACCGTGTGATTCTAATTATTTTTCTCTCCTAAAAATATTTCTAAATAAAATATATGAGCGGAGATAATATGACTTCTCCAAAATAACAAAAATATTGGAGGATAAATGTTAAAATCACTTTTGGAATTTTTCTGGATTTATTCGCGGATTTATTTGCATAGGAAAAATACGCGTTTTAAAAAATTGCATTTAGGTCCGGGAAAAATGTTCACTTCGTCCTAAATATTATTAGAGGACGGTAAAAATTTATTTCGGGAATTTTGGAGTTCGTTTGGTATTTCTTCGTTAGTTTTTCTGCGCCGGGACTCTTTTAGAAAAAAAAACACAAACCGACTAGGACTAGTAAAGGACCAGGACTCTGGGCTTTAAATAGCGCCAGAGCCGGCCCGTTTACGCCCAGCCGCAGCGCCCCCTCGCGCTGAACCCTAGCCGCCGCCGCCCTTCGCGCCGCCGCCAGCCCGCGCCGCCGCCCTTCGCGCCGCCGCCAGCCCGCGCCGCCGCCGCCGCCGCCCGCTCGCCCCGCCGCCCCGCGCCGCAGCGCCGCCGCCGCCGCACCCTGCTGCCCCGTGCCGCCGCACGCCGCCGTCGCCGGATCCGCCGCCGCACTGCCGCCCCGCCCGCCGGAGTACCCGCCGCCCGCCGTCGGAGTCGCCGGAGTTCATCGAGGTAGTTTTTTTTAGAAAACCGACCGGTTTAGAAATAAACCAGTAGATTCGTTTTTTTTAGATTAGATCGGTTCGGTTTATTTATTTTCCGCCGGTTTAGTTAAATAGCGGACGTTCCTCCGTACGTTCGTTTTAACGAACGGTTTTCGTTAGTTAAACGCAGACAGCGAACGTTCGTTCGTTAGCCTGTTCGTCGTTTTTCTTTTTCGGGGTATTTATCCGCGATTTTTCCTATCGCGATTTCTGCCCTGATCTTGTTTTTCGTTTTTCTTTTCGCTCGAGAGTCGGAATCAGGTGATTCAAAATCCCAGATCTTCGTCTCGAAGCCCTCTTTACGTTAGATCAACTTGAACAAAGTTTTGGCTACTGTAAAATTTGAATTTAGGCCAACTAGTAATTCGGAGCTCGTTTCTTTTGCAGTTTGAGTTTCGTTGCTTCTTTTGAGTTGATTCTTTTTGCAAACCGGAGTTCTTAAGTTGAACTTTCTAGTTAGATCTCTTATTTGAGTTTTACCCGTGCATTAGTTAAGTACTTATTTTATGCTTGTTTGTTCATTGCGATAGAGTACCCGGAGTGCGCCGCTTGCTACTTTCAGTCTCTAGGTTTTGCGGATCATCAGCAAGGCAAGTAACACTTTGATCATGCTTTCCAATTACCCAGTTTTCATTGCATTAGTCAAACCCTCACACATTGCATGAGTAGAATCAATTAACTTGTGGGATTTGGGAAGTAGTTGAGGTAGTACCTATCACCTGCATTACATTCAAACCCTTGGGAGTTACTTCTACGTTTGCTGTTAGGACATGTTATGCTTGTAGACGTGGTTTGGGTGAGTGAAATCCATGACAGATGTGAGTTGTTAATTAGTGGTTCAACTTAAGGTGGCAACATTAATACACATCTAGGTGGATTGAGGCATCTGGGTATTCCAGGATTGCCTGTTTTTCTTTTGGACCGCCACCCAGGCTCAAAGGGATCATGAGATTTTTCATACTAGAAACTTCCGTGTGCAGCCACATGCCAATATGGGCTCTGGCATAGTTGAGTAAGTTGTGGGAAACCTTTCCATGATGGGCTAGCAGATGTAGTTGGGTTTTGAAGGTGTACCGGCCTATCTATCTGGTTAAGGGGACCTCTTCGGAAAGACTGTGTCTCGGTCATCCGTTTCTCAAACACCATGCAGTGCGAGAAACCAAACGGAGGCGATCGAGTCTTGTGGGGAAAGTGCACAAACCTCTGCAGAGTGTACAAACTGATCATGATTAGCCGTGTCCCCGGTTATGGACATCTTGAGTATCTGGTACTTGGATTATCATGTGCATCTCAACATGTTACTTTAATTTAATTTTGTTGGGTTTAATGATTACTTTTAATTGGGGTTGAGAGGATGTCTCTCTTCTCAACGATGTTTCAACTACCATGATAGTTAATTAAAATACATTCCTTTAAAGTAGGGAAAAATTGGCTTTACGCAAAAACTTAACCATAGAGCTTTCCACCAGCCATATTGCATATAGTATATCTTTACTCTCATTGCATTCTCCTGTGTTACCTTGCCAGTATATTCCATGTGCTAACCTGTATTCGGGCTGCAACGTTTCATGTTGCAGACTTTTCAGACGACGAGCAAGATGCCCTTTTAGGTCGTGGTTCTATACTCAGTGATGCCGCTGGAGTTGATGGACTCACTTATCTTCCAAGCCTTCTGCTGTTATCGTGATAGATGGCCTTCAGCCATATTTATTTGTAATAAATTCATCATTGGACTATCGATGTAATAAGTGTGTGATTGCTACTCTGTTATAAATCCTTCAAGTACCGTGCGTGTCAGCATTACTGATCCAGGGATGACACTGATGCACGGAGATCAGACTGTATGAGGTCTGGTCGCTACAAGATGGTATCAGAGCACACGCTGACTGTAGGACACGACCACTAAGACAAGCCCTAGAACACTATTCACTCTTCTCTCTTCTGACTCCTCATCTTTTCTATTCTTTAGGATGGTGGAAGCAAAGCACAAGTTCATGCAACCGGATGATGATACACCCTTTGGACGACACCTGAAGGAAGTCACCAGATATCTACACATTGGATTACCAAGTTTCACTGGAACCTACAATGCCACTCTACCAGAGGAGGAGCGTTGGTTGACTCAAGCTCAAGTTCCAGGAAGGACGTTCGCACCCGTCACCTCACTCATAGAATTTTCCTTTAATGCACCTACATGGAGCTTAGGAAGGAGTATGGCAGCCCACATTGCTATGGGAAAGATTGGAGAAGTCTACAAGCAGGAGCTAAAGGACACCATCTACCAGATTTGTGGACGTCGAGATGAGAACTGGGATATGATCAGCACTCGGAAGGGTATATCCATTGCAGCATTCGTCAAGGAGTTGAACCACCACATTCGTCGCCAGGAGCACCAGATGTGTGCTGGGATGATAGATTTGAAGAAGGCCCTAAATAGGATTTTGGAGCTAGAGGAAGAACTCAAGTCTACACGCGACGGATATGAGGAGGAGATGAAGATACTTGTGGAGAAGAATGATGATTTGACCCGGAAGTTAGGGATACTCATGGGAGAAGAAGACGAGGAAGAAGAACCCAAGGAGATTCCACCGGAAGATTATATCATCATAGATGACACAGATTCGGAACCTGAGGATAACAAGGATGAAGACTATGAAGATGAAGCTGGGGCAGATATTATGGAACCCTCTGCCGATCAATATTTTAGATGACCACCCTGTGACTAGTAGTTTACCTCCATATATTAGATTTAGAGCACCTTTTGTAACGATTGTTAGATTTGTAATACCTTGTTTGAAATTGATTGGTGTGATATGACTGTGTGTTTGTCTCATGTGCATATGGGTAGTGATTTTCCTTTAGACCTCTTTTCTATTCTAATATCTTCCCTCTACACCCATCAGATGCCTCCAAGACGTGAATTCGATTTTCCCCCTGAGCTCACCCAGTTGATCCAGCAGCAGAACACCCTGATGCAACTTCTTGTCCAGAACACTCAGAACAACCAGAACAACAACAACAACAACAACAACCCTCCACCACCACCACCCATGGACAAACTGACACGTTTCTTAAGGTTGCAACCACTCGTGTTTGCTAGCAGCATCGAACCAATTGTGGCTGATGACTGACTACGCAAGATTGGAAGGGATTTGACCACCACCAATTGCTCGGATGCTGAGAAGGTGCGATTTGCCGAACACCAGTTGTCTGGACCAGCCGCAGCATGGTGGGAGAATTACACAGCCACTTACCCCGTAGCCAATGTGACTTGGGATTAGTTTCAGCAAGCTTTTCGTACTGCCCATGTCTCGACTGGAGCCATGAGTACGAAGAAGCAGGAGTTTCGCAATTTGCGCCAAGGGAATCGTACTATGGCCCAGTACGTGGATGAGTTTAGTACCCTATCTCGTTATGCCCCAGATGATGTGGCCTCAGATGCCAAGAAGCAGGAGAGATTTATGGAAGGGCTGAATGATGAGATGAGTGTACAGCTGATGGTGGCAACTTTCAACAACTATCAGGAGTTGGTTGACCGAGCCCTGATGATTTAAAGGAAGCATCAACAGATTGAGAGTCGCAAGAGGAAGTATGGGCAAGGAAAGTATAACTCTGGAGCTCAGCAGAAGCCTCGCTTTACCCCTAAAGCAGTAGGACAGTTTCAGCATACCCATGGAGGAAGTAGCTCACACAACCACAATGGCACCAAGAATGGCAATGGTAATGGGAATGGAGCCAACGGAAACCAGAACCGCCCTGCACCGTCCACACCCACCATGAGGGATTTTAGCCATGTCACTTGTTACAAGTGTGGGAAGACTGGACATTATGCCAATGAATGCCCAGAAGTTAAGAATGGGAATGGCAATGGAAGCGCCGGGAAGAAGCCCAACCCGTTCAACAAAGGACAAGTGAACCACGTGACCGTGGAGGAGGTAGAAGAGCAACCAGATGCTCTTGTCGGTAAGTTTTTTGTTAAGACATTTACCGCAATAGTTCTTTTCGATACTGGTGCATCGCATTCATACATTTCAGGGGGATTCATAAATAGACATAGGATGTCCACCCGAGTTCTTAAGACCGCCATGTTAGTAAGTTCACCTGGAGCATATTATATGGCACACCAAGGATGTTTTCAAACGCCATTGATCATAGGACGCCATACTTTCCCCTTTGACCTAATAGTTCTGGAGTCACAAGGATTGGATGTGATATTAGGTATGGATTGGTTATCGAAGTATGGAGGTAACATTGACTGTGCCAGTAAGTCTATTTTGCTCACCACCCCGGAGGGAAAAAGGATTAAGTATGTATCTAGGCATTCGCCTACAAGGACTCAAGTATATTCTCTCACGGGAGTTGTTCAGGAGGAAGTGCCAGTAGTGAAGGATTATCCGGATGTGTTTCCAGAAGAGTTACCTGGCATGCCACCGGATAGAGATATAGAGTTTTTGATTGAACTTTTGCCAGGCACCGGGACAATTTCTAAGAGACCATATAGGATGACCGCAAAAGATTTGGAGGATATAAAGAAGCAGATTAAGGAGTTACTGGATAAAGGATTCATACGCCCAAGTTCTTTGCCTTGGGGTTCGCCAGTACTTCTAGTGGAGAATAAGGATGGATCGTTAAGAATGGTTGTTGATTACCGAGGATTGAATGAAATAACGATCAAAAACAAGTACCCATTGCCAATGATCAACGATCTGTTCGATAGATTGCAAGGAGCTAAGGTATTTTCTAAGATCGATCTACGATCAGGGTACCATCAATTGAAGATTCGAGAGCAAGATATCCCTAAGAAGGCCTTTACCACTAGGTATGGGTTGTATGAGTATACCGTTATGTCGTTTGGTCTGACAAACGCACCGGCATACTTTATGAACCTGATGAACAAAGTGTTTATGGAGTATTTGGATAAGTTCGTCGTAGTGTTCATAGATGATATATTGATCTTCTCGAAGGATGAAGAGGAGCATGAAGAGCATTTGCGTTTGGTATTGGAGAAGCTCAGAGAACATCAGTTGTATGCCAAGTTTAGCAAATGTGAGTTTTGGTTGAAGGAAGTCGGATTCCTCGGACATGTTATATCCGGAGAAGGAATAGCAGTAGATCCCGCCAAGGTGGAGACTGTGACAAATTGGGAAGCACCGACGACCGTTGGAGAAATCCGGAGTTTTCTTGGACTTGCAGGATACTACCGGAGATTTATCGAGAATTTCTCGAAGATTGCAAAGCCAATGACGGAGTTGTTGAAGAAGGACACCAAGTTCAGTTGGACCGAAGAATGTGAGACTAGTTTCCAGGAGTTGAAGAAAAGGTTGGTATCATCCCCTGTGTTGATTCTGCCAGATCAACATAAGGATTATGAGGTGTACTGCGATGCTTCACGTCGAGGACTTGGAGCAGTTCTTATGCAGGAAGGAAGAGTTGTTTCGTATGCTTCACGACAACTAAAACCTCATGAGATGAACTATGCCACCCATGACTTGGAGTTAGCAGCTGTAGTGCATGCATTGAAGACGTGGAGATATTTTCTTATTGGAAACCATTGTGAAGTATATACGGATCATAAGAGTTTGAAGTATATATTCACTCAGAAGGAGTTGAATCTTAGGCAAAGGAGATGGCTGGAACTCATTAAGGATTATGACATGAGATTGCATTATCATCCCGGAAAGGCTAACGTAGTAGACGATGCGCTAAGCCGTAAGAGCCATGTCCATACCCTAATGATGGAGGAGTTTCCAAAGGAGTTAGCCGAGGACCTACGAGAACTACGGTTGGAGATAGTTCTGAGAGGCTATGTAGCAACACTAGAAATCCAGTCTACCCTGATGGATAAAATCAGAGAAGCTCAGAAAGCTGACAAGGAGATTGTCGCTATATAGAAGAGAATGAGCGAAGGAAAAGCTTAAGGTTTTTGTGAGGATGAACACGACACCCTATGGTTTGAGGTTCAAATCTATGTGCCCAATGACCCGGAGATTAGGAAGTTGATTTTACAAGAGGCCCATGAATCGCCATACTCGATTCACCCAGGAACTACTAAGATGTATTTGGATTTGAAGGATATTTTCTGGTGGACCGGTATGAAGAAGGATATCGCGGAGTATGTAGCAGTTTGTGATGTATGCCAGAGAGTAAAGGCAGAACATCAGAAGCCAGCAGGATTGTTACAACCTATGCCAATACCCGAATGGAAGTGGGAGAAGCTTGGTATGGATTTTATCACCGGATTGCCCAGGACCAAAGCAGGATATGATTCAATCTGGGTAGTAGTAGACCGATTGACGAAGGTAGCCCATTTTATCCCGGTGAAAACCACATATACCAGTGCGAAGTTGGCAAAGATATACATGACCAGAATTGTATGTCTGCATGGAGTTTCGAGGAGTATCGTATCTGATAGGGGAACCCAGTTTACCTCAAAGTTCTGGAATCAGTTACATGAAACTTTGGGTACCAGGCTAGAGTTTAGTACATCATTTCACCCACAGACAGATGGACATACTGAAAGAGTCAATCAGATTTTGGAGGATATGCTGAGAGCCTGTGCATTAGATTATGGATCTAGTTGGGATGACAACTTGCCTTACGCAGAGTTCTCATACAACAATAGTTATCAGGTCAGTTTGAAGATGGCACCATTCGAGGCATTGTATGGAAGGAGATGCCGAACACCGTTGTCGTGGGATGAAGTTGGAGACCGATAGTTGTTTGGACCAGACTTAATCAAAGAGTCTGAGGAGAAGGTTAAGTTGATTCGAGATAGACTGAAGGTAGCTCAGTCCAGGCAGAAGAGTTATGCCGACTCGAAGCGTAAGGAGATAACCTATGAGATCGGAGATAGAGCGTACCTGAGAGTATCGCCTCTACGAGGAGTTAAACGTTTCGGAGTTAAAGGGAAGTTAGCCCCGAGATTTGTGGGACCTTACCGTGTTTTGGAACGCATGGGAGAGGTTGCCTATAAGTTGGATTTGCCCGAAGGATTGTCAGGAGTGCACGACGTGTTTCACGTTCCGCAGCTTAAGAAGTGTCATGCGGAGATGGCCGATATACCGCTTAGAGACACAGTATCCCTGGAAGCAATTCAGTTGGATAGTAACCTGACCTACGAGGAGAAAGCCCGTTAAGATTCTCGAATTTTCGAGCAGAGTTACTCGCAGCAAGGTTATCAAGTTTTGCAAAGTTCAGTGGAGTCACCACACCGAGGAAGAAGCCACCTGGGAGCGAGAAGATGATCTACGCACGGACCACCCACACCTGTTCTCTAGCCAAGTCGAATCTCGAGGGCGAGATTCATTCTAAGGGGGGTAGGTTTGTAACATCCCAAATTTTAAATTTGGAATGTTATACATAGATCATAATTGCATTTTGTGTTTTTGCATTTTGTTCGTGGAATCCCTCAAAATTCCAAGCAACTCAAGGACCTACGGAGAGAGTTGGGAATTTTACCGTTTTCGTATTTGAGTTCCCTCGAATACCGGTACGAGGACAGTGTGATTCTAATTATTTTTCTCTCCTAAAAATATTTCTAAATAAAATATATGAGCGGAGATAATATGACTTCTCCAAAATAACAGAAATATTGGAGGAAAAATGTTAAAATCACCTTTGGAATTTTTTTGGATTTATTCGCGGATTTATTTTCATAGGAAAAATACGCATTTTTCAAAATTGCATTTAGGTCCGGGAAAAATGTTCACTTTGTCCTAAATATTATTAGAGGACGGTGAAAATTTATTTCGGGAATTTTGGGGTCCGTTTGTTATTTCTTTCGTTAGTTTTTCTGCGCCGGGACTCTTTTAAAAGAAGAAAAAAACAGAAACCGACTAGGACTAGTAAAGGACCAGGACTCTGGGCTTTAAATAGCGCTAGAGCCGGCCCTTTACGCCCAGCCGCAGCGCCCCCTCGCGCCGAACCCTAGCCGCCGCCGCCGCCGCCGCCCGCTCGCCCCGCCGCCCCACGCCGCAGCGCCGACGCCGCCGCACTCCGCCGCCCCGCGCCGCCGCACGCCGCCGCCGCCGCACCGCCGCCCCGCCCGCCGGAGTACCCGCCGCCCGCCGCCGGAGTCGCCGGAGTTCGTCGAGGTAGTTTTTTTTTAGAAAACCGATCGGTTTATAAATAATCCAGTAGATTCGTTTTTTTAGATTAGATCGGTTCGGTTTTTTTATTTTCCGCCGGTTTAGTTAAATAGGGACGTTCGTCCGTACGTTCGTTTTAACGAATGGTTTTTGTTAGTTAAACGCATACAGCGAACGTTCGTTCGTTAGCCTGTTCGTCGTTTTTCTTTTTCGGGGTATTTATCCGTGATTTTTCCGATCGCGATTTCTGCCCTAATCTTGTTTTTTGTTTTTCTTTTCGCTCGAGAGTCGGAATCAGGTGATTCAAAATCTCAGATCTTCGTCTCGAAGCCCTATTTACGTTATATCAACTTGAACAAAGTTTTGGCTACTGTAAAATTTGACTTTAGGCCAACTAGTAATTCGGAGCTCGTTTCTTTTGCAGTTTGAGTTTCGTTGCTTCTTTTGAGTTGATTCTTTTTGCAAACCGGAGTTCTTAAGTTGAACTTTCTGGTTAGATCTCTTATTTGAGTTTTACCCGTGCATTAGTTAAGTATTTTTTTTATGCTTGTTTGTTGATTGCGATAGAGTACCCGGAGTGCGCCGCTTGCTACTTTGAGTCTCTAGGTTTTGCGGATCATCAGCAAGGCAAGTAACACTTTGATCATGCTTTCCAATTACCCAGTTTTCATTGCATTAGTCAAACCCTCACACATTGCATGAGTAGGATCAATTAACTTGTGGGATTTGGGAAGTAGTTGAGGTAGTACCTATCACCTGCATTACATTCAAACCCTTGGGAGTTACTTCTACGTTTGCTGTTAGGACATGCTATGCTCGTAGACGTGGTTTGGGTGAGTGAAATCCATGACAGATGTGAGTTGTTAATTAATGGTTCAACTTAAGGTGGCAACATTAATACAAATCTGGGTGGATTGAGGCATCTGGGTATTCCAGGATTGCCTGTTTTTCTTTTGGACCGCCACCCAGGCTCAAAGGGATCATGAGATTTTTCATACTAGAAACTTCCGTGTGCAGCCACATGCCAATATGGGCTCTGGCTTAGATAATAAAGTTGAGTAAGTTGTGGGAAACCTTTCCATGATGGGCTAGCAGATGTAGTTGGGTTTTGTAGGTGTACCGGCCTATCTATCTGGTTAAGGGGACCTCTTCGGAAAGACTATGTCTCGGTCATCCGTTTCTCAAACACCATGCAGTGCGAGAAACCAAACGGAGGCGATCGAGTCTTGTGGGGAAAGTGCACAAACCTCTGCAGAGTGTAGAAACTGATCATGATTAGCCGTGTCCCCGGTTACGGACATCTTGAGTATCTGGTACTTGGATTATCATGTGCATCTCAACATGTTACTTTAATTTAATTTTGTTGGGTTTAATGATTACTTTTAATTGGGGTTGAGAGGATGTCTATCTTATCAACGATGTTTCAACTACCTTGATAGTTAATTAAAATACATTCCTTTGAAGTAGGGAAAAATTGGCTTTACGCAAAAACTTAACCATAGAGCTTTCCACCAGCCATATTGCATATAGTATAGCTTTACTCTCATTGCATTCTCCTGTGTTACCTTGCCAGCATATTCCATGTGTTGACCCGTTTTCGGGCTGCAACGTTTCATGTTGCAGACTTTTCAGACGACGAGTAAGATGCCCTTTTAGGTCTTGGTTCTATACTCAGTGATGCCGCTGGAGTTGATGGACTCACTTATCTTCCAAGCCTTCCGTTGTTATCGTGTTAGATGGCCTTCAGCCATATTTATTTGTTATAAATTCATCGTTGGACTATCGATGTAATAAGTGTATGATTGCTACTCTATTATAAATCCTTCTAGTACCGTGCGTGTCAGCATTACTGATCCAGGGATGACACTGATGGACGGAGATCGGACTGTTTGAGGTCTGGTCGCTACACCCCCACCCGCCCCCTCCCCCCTACGAACCCTAGCTCGCGGCAGCCGCTGGCTGCGCCGCCGCGGGCGCTGCCGCCAACCCTGTCGGTCTGCCCGTTCCTCCTAGCTTAGATAATAAAGTTTAGGTTATCTAGCGATTCCCATACCGTCGCCCCACTCCCCTGAGTTTTTAGATGAGGCATGTGTTGTCCCTCCCCACCAGATCCATATCCCCTGCTCCAGAATGTCACAGCCTAAGCTCGACCATGTATCCCGGGAGCCCGACGAGCATTCGACCAAGAAGAGGTTTATCATGGCCTCTCGCGCGGACGTTGGCCTGGTGGCCGCCGTTCGCCCCGACCTATTGATCCTGGAGCAACGCGTCACCGCGAAAGCTGACGAAGACATTGACTACGTTGCCATGTCGAAGGCTTCATGTCATCGGGCTAGAGTATTACTGTATCTCGGGAAAGCTGGCTACGACATCAAGCTCGTCCACACCAACGGCTTCACGCGGGCCATGTCACAGGTTAAGTGGTCCATCCCCAACCCCTCTGGTTCAACTGCCTTCGATCTCTTTGACGGCCCTGTCGCTGATCTCCTCGGCCAAGAGGTCAAGCATTTGCAAGCTTTATACGCCATCGAGCCCATTTTGTCACTTCTAAAGGACATGTTCTACGGTGGCAGCTTGGGATCCTCAATTGCCAAGTCAGATCTCATAGACCACGACCACGACCACAAGGATGGCACCCACGAAGGTTCTTCCAAGGTGAAATAGCCCATCTGTGACATCAGAGAGCGCACCATGGGTCTGTGCTCTTCCAACTAGAAGGATCCCGTCCATGAAATGTGAGGCGACATTCTATCAGCAAATATTACCTTTTCCAGCTTGCCAACCCATACCCTTTGTTGTAGTAGCATTTGGCATGCGGTGCTTTAACTGTGTCGTGTTTAATTATTTCAGTTATGCAAAAATGTATTGTTCAATAGGTCTATGTGATGTTTAAGTATGAATTGTCCACTTTAGTTTCACGAATGGCTATATTTGGTTGTTTATAGTGAGTAGATACCTTGTTTATCTGTACTTGGTTGTTAGGTTGGTTGGAGTGAGCATTTTTTCAGTTATCGAGCAGATGCCCTATTTATATGTATTTGGTTCTTAGTTTGGTTGTTGTGAGTATTTGTCCAGTTATCAAGCAGATGCCTTGTTTATCTGTATTTGGTTGTTAGGTTGATTTTTTTAGCATTTGTCCAGTTATCAAGAAGATGCCTTGTTTATCTGTATTTGGTTGTTAGGTTGCTTTTTTAGCATCTCTCCAGTTATCAAGCAGATGCCTTGTTTATCTTTATCTGCTTGTTAGGTTGGTTGCAGTAAGCATTTGTCCAGTTTTCAAGCATATGCCTTGTTTATCTGTATTTGCTTGTTAGGTTGGTTGCAGTGAGACTCTGTCCAGTTTTCAATGGCTATATTTGGTTGTTATACTGGTCATTTATGCCTTGTTTATTTCAGTCATTCACAATGTGTGGTTCATTATGTGCAAGTCGGAACTGTGCTGCTCGACTACATCAATACCAGTTTGAACGGCTATATTTGGTTCTACTTATTCCTGGTGTAGTTAGCACATGCCCTTTATTTCAGTTTTACACATTTATCCAGTTTGATGTGATACACATGCGCTATAATTTTTTATTGTTCCGTGCTATTATATTATCTATTTTGGATGTTTAATGGGATTTAATATACACTTTTATATGATTTTTGGGACTAACCTATCAACCCAGAGCCCAGTGCCAGTTTCTATTTTTCCCTTGTTTTTGAGTTTCGCGGAAAAGGAATACCAAACGGAGTCCAATTGACCTGAAACTCCATGAAGATTGTTTTTGGACCAGAAGAAGCCCACGGAGTACCGGAGATGGACCAGAGGAGTCCCGAGGCCACCACGAGGGTGGGGGCGCGCCCTACCCCCTAGGCGCGCCCACCTATCTCGTGGCCGCCTCGGGGACCCCCCTTACTTGTTCCCATATCCAACACCTCTTATATATACCCAAACTTCCATAAAGAAACCTAGATCGGGAGTTCCGCAGTCGCATGCCTCTGTAGCCACCAAAGACAAATCGGGACCCAGCTCCGGCAGCCTACCGGAGGGGGGATCCCTCACTGGTGGCCATCTTCATCATCCCGATGCTCTCCATGACAAATAGGGAGTAGTTCACCCTCGGGGCTAAGGGTATGTACTAGTAGCTATGTGTTTGATATATCTCTCATGTTCTTGATTTGGCACGATATTGATGTAACGCGAGCTTTGCTACTATAGTTGGACTTATGTTGTTTCTCCCCCTCTACCTTCTTGTAATGGATTGAGTTTTCCCTTTGAAGTTATCTTATCTGTTTGAGTCTTTAAGGACTTGAGAACACTTGATGTATGTCTTGCGTGGGATACCCATGGCGACAATGGGGTATTCTATTGATTCACTTGCTGTATGTTTTGGTGATCAACTTGTGGGTTCCGTGACCTTGGGATTCTATGCATAGGGATTGGCACATGTTTTCATCTTGACTCTTCGGTAGAAACTTTGGGGCACTCTTTGAAGTTCTTTGTGTTGGTTGAATAGATGAATCTGAGACGTGTGATGCATATCGTATAATCATGCCAACGGATAGTTGAGGTGACAATGGAGTATCTAGGTGACATTAGGGTTTTGGTTGATGTGTGTCCTAAGGTTTTATTCTAGTACGAACTCTAAGATAGATCGAACGGAAAGAATAGCTTCATGTTATTTTACTACGGACTCTTGAATAGATCGACCAGAAAGAATAACTTTGAGGTGGTTTCATACCCTACAATAATCTCTTCGTTTGTTCTCCACTATTGGTGTATTTGGAGTGACTCTTTGTTGCATGTTGAGGGATTGTTATATGATCTAATTATGTTATCCTTATTGAGAGAACTTGCACTAGTGAAAGTATGAACACTAGGCCTTGTTTCAAAGCATTGCAATACCGTTTGTGCTCACTTTTATCATTAGTTACCTTGCTTTTTTTATATTTTCATATTACAAAAACCTATATCTACCATCCATATTGCACTTGTATCACCATCTCTTCGCTGAACTAGTGCACCTACACAATTTACCATTGCATTGGGTGTGTTGGGGACACATGAGAATCTTTGTTATTTGATTGCAGGGTTGTTTGAGAAAGACCATCTTCATCCTACGCCTCCCACGGATAGATAAACCTTAGGTCATCCACTTGAGGGAAATTTGCTACTGTCCTACAAAGCTCTACACTTGGAGGCCCAACAACGTCTACAAGAAGAAGGTTATGTAGTAGACATCAAGCTCTTTTCTGACGTCGTTGCTGGGGAGGTGAGTGCTTGAAGGTATATCTTTAGATCTTGCAATCAAATCTTTTAGTTTCTTGTTTTATCACTAGTTTAGTTCATAAAAGAAAACTACAAAAAATGGAATTGAGGTTGGCTCATATGCTTCATCTTTTTAATATCTTTCGTGAAAATGATGGGAAGGAAAATTGTGCTCAAGTACTAGAAGAAGAATGCATTAAAATGTTTGGCACTAAATCTTTGAATGATGAGCATGATTGTAATGTTGTTAGTACGAGCTCCTTGAATATCCATAGTACTAATGATTATTGCACTAGTCATGATGAGAATATCTCATATAAGCATGTCATTTTTTGTGGAGTGCATAGAGTTTTGCAAGAGGCATAGGTATTTAGAAACTAAATGGTTGCAAGAAAGGCTAGATGTTTGTGCTGAAAATTTAAATTTTCTTATCCATTCTTGTGAAATTTGCAATGAACGTGATCATTTAATTATCCAATGCAAATTGTTTCATGATCGAATCGTGTCCAAAAATTGTGATGACTTGATTTCCCTTGCACATCATAATGAATTTAGTTTGCTTCTGGGTTATGAAGAAATGAAACGTATAACTAAGGATTTTTCAGAATTTGTCCTTGATAAACTTCTTGATTTTGATCTAGAGGAAATTTATATGTATTGTGCAGTAAATTGCATTGAAAATCCTTATATTACCAATTACATAAAGACAAGAAAACAAATAGAAGATGAAAAGAATACTAATGAAAGGGAAGAGGTTTCCCCGTATCCTCCTATTCTTTCTTATGATGAATCGGGTAACGAGGAGGAGCCTTCTATTCAACCAATCTCATTAATAAGGAGCTCCAAAAAGAGGATTAAACCCACACATGATGCGAATAAGAAAAAGAAAAGACGGAGAAGCAAAGGTAAAAAGGTATCCCTTCCAAATGATGTTGCTCCTATTACTCATTGTGATGATGATAATTCCTATACTACCGGTGCTATCCATACTATTAATGATGAGAGTGATTATGATTATGATATGAAAAGGCCCAAGCTTGGGGATGCTAGTTTGATGAGAATGACATGTTTGAGAATTTATTTGCTGCAATTAATGTTTGTCCCAAGCTTGGGGATGCTACGTTTGATGAAGATGATATTTTTACCCTCCCAAGTTTTGATATGAAAATTTGTTATGATAATAGCATGCCTCCTATTTATACTGATTATATTGATGAAAGTGGATTTGTAGAGGTCATGACTTTATTTAGTAATGATTCCACTATCTTGGAAGAGGTTTCAACATTATGATGAGAACAAAGTTGCTACTTATGATGATTATTATGATGACACTTATGCTATAAAAAGTAGTGATGATTATATTTATAAAACTTGTTATGATTATGATTACCTTTTTTCTGAACATTACTCTTTTAATGTGGAAACAATCTATAGTATTCAAGTTTCTTATGATACTCCCACTATTCCGAATGAGAAGAATTTTGCTTATGTGAAGAGTAATAAAATTTATATGCGTGTGCATCATGAAAATAGTGCTTTATGTGATAGTTATATTGTTGAATTCATTCATGATGCTACAGAAATTTATTATGAGGGAGGAATATATGCTCGTAGGAGTTGCAATAATATCAAGTTTCCTCTCTATGTGCTTAAAATCTTGAAGTTATGCTCGTTTTCACTTCCTATGCTAGTTGATTATTGCTCCCATAAATTGTTTTCTCACAAAATGCCTATGCATAGGAACTGGGTTAGACTTAAATGTGTTAGTCATATACTTCATGATGCTCTCTTTATGTTTCAATTCTTATCTTTTATGCGAGCATCAATGAAATCATCATGCCTAGCTAAAAGGCATTAAGGAAAATCGCTTGTTGGGAGACTACCCAATATTTACCCATACTGTTTTTGTGTTTTCACATGATTAAGCTACTGTAGTAATCATGTTTTATAGTTTTTGTTTCAATAAAGTGCCAAGTAGAACCTTTGGGAAGACTTGGGTGAAGTCTTTGTGATCTTGCTGTAAAAAATAGAAACTTTACGCTGACGAGATTGACTGCCTTTTTGTACAGAAGAGTTCTTTTGAGTTGATTCTTTTTGCAGAAGGTTAATAGAAAAATTCCTCACGTCCACCAATTTATTTCAGAATTTTTTGAGTTACTGAAGTATTCGAAAGTTACAGATTACTACAGACTATTCTGTTTTTGACAGATTCTATTTTCTATGTGTTGTTTGCTTATTTTGATGAATCTATGAGTAGTATCGAAGGGTATGAACCATATAGAAGTTGAAATACAGTAGACATTACACCAATATGAATGTATAATGAGTTCACAACAGTACCTAAGTGGTGGTTTTATTTTCTTATACTAACGGAGCTTACGAGTTTTCTGTTGAGTTTTGTGTTGTGAAGTTTTCAAGTTTTGGGTAAAGATTCGATGGACTATGGAATAAGGAGTGACAAGAGCCTAAGCTTGGGGATGCCCAAGGCAACCCAAGGTAATATTCAAGGACAACTAAAAGCCTAAGCTTGGGGATGCCCCGGAAGGCATCCCCTCTTTCCTCTTCGTCTATCGGTAACTTTACTTGAGGTTATATTTTTATTCACCACATGATATGCGTTTTGCTTGGAGCGTCAATTTATTTTAGTTTGTTTTGCTTGTTGTTTGAATAATAACCCAAGATCTGAAATTCTTAAATGTTAGAGAGTCTTCACATAGTTACATAATTATTCGACTACTAATTGATCTTCACTTATATCATTCGGAGTAGTTTGTCGTTTGGTCTAGTGCTAAACTTATATCTATTTAGAGCATGGCGGTGGTTTTATTTTGAAGAAATAGATGAACTCTCATGCTTCACTTATATTATTTTGAGAGTCTTTTAGAATAGTGTGGTAATTTGCTTTGGCTATAAAATTAGTCCTAATATGATGGGCATCCAAGAGGGATATAATAAAAACTTTCATATAAAGTGCATTGAATACTAAGAGAAGTTTGATTCCTTATGATTGTTTTGAGATATGAAGATGGTGATATTAGAGTCATGCTAGTAGAGTAATTGTGAATTTGAGGAATACTTGAGTTGAAGTTTGTGATTCCCGTAGCATGCACGTATGGTGAACCGTTATGTGATGAAGTTGGAGCATGATTTATTTATTGATTGTCTTCCTTTGTGTGGAGGTCGGGATCGCGCGATGGTTAACTCCTACCAACCCTTCCCCTAGGAGCATGCGCGTAGTACTTTGTTTCGATGACTTGTAGATTTTTTCAATAAGTATGTGAGTTCTTTATGACTAATGTTGGGTCAATAGATTATATGCACTCTCGCCCTTCCACCATATACCTTCCTTTAAACAGCCACCATACCTACCTATTATAGCATTTCCATAGCCATTCCTAGATATATTGCCATGCAACTTTCCACCGTTCCGTTTATTATGACACACTTCATCATTGCCATATTGCCTTGCATGATCATGTAGTTGACATTGTATTCGTGGCACCTTTCATAATTCTTTAATACATGTCACTCTTGATTCATTGCACATCCCGGTACACCGCCAGAGGCATTCACATAGAGTCATATTTTGTTCTAAGTATCGAGTTGTAATTCTTGAGTTTAAAGTAAATGAAAGTGTGATGATCTTCATTATTAGAGCATTGTCCCAGTGAGGAAAGGATGATGGAGACTATGATTCCCCCACAAGTCGGGATGAGACTACGGACAAAAAAAATAAAAAATAAAAATACAAGCAAACAAAAAAGAGAAAAGGCCCAAATAAAAAAAATGAGAGAAAAAGAGAGAAGGGGCAATGCTACTATCCTTTTACCACACTTGTGCTTCGAAGTAGCACCATGATCTTCATGATAGAGAGTCTCCTATGTTGTCACTTTCATATACTAGTGGGAATTTTCGTTATAGAACTTGGCATGTATATTCCAATGATGGGCTTCCTCAAAGTGCCCTCGGTCTTCGTGAGTAAGCAAGTTGGATGCACACCCACTTAGTTTCCTTTTGAGATTTCATACACTTATAGCTCTAGTGCATCCGTAGCATGGCAATTCCTACTCACTCACATTGATATCTATTGATGGGCATCTCCATAGCCCATTGATATGCCTAGTTTATGTGAGACTATCTTCTCCTTTTTGTCTTCTCCACAACCACCACTCTATTCCACCTATAGTGCTATATCCATGGCTCACGCTCATGTATTGCATGAAAGTTGAAAAAGTTTGAGAATACTAAAGTATGAAACAATTGCTTGGCTAAAACAGGGGTTGTGCATGATTTAAATATCTTGTGTGATGAAGATAGAGCATAGCTAGACTATATGATTTTGTAGGGATAGCTTTATTTGGCCATGCTATTTTGAGAAGACATGATTACTTTGTTAGTATGCTTGAAGTATTATTATTCTTATGTCAATAATAAACTTTTGTCTTGAATCTTTCGGATCTGAACATTCGTGCCATAATAAAGAGAATTACACTGATAATTATGTTAGGTAGCATTCCACATCAAAAATTCTGCTTTTATCATTTACCTACTCGAGGACGAGCAAGAATTAAGCTTGTGGATGCTTGATACGTCTCCAACGTATCTATAATTTTTGATAGTTCCATGTTATTATATTATCTGTTTTGGATGTTTAATGGGATTTAATATACACTTTTATATGATTTTTGAGCCTAACCTATTAACCCAGAGCCGAGTGCCAGTTTCTTTTTTCCCTTGTTTTTGAGTTTCGCAGAAAAGGAATACCAAACGGAGTCCAATTGACCTGAAACTCCACAGAGACTGTTTTTGGACCAGAAGCAGCCCATGTAGTACCAGAGATGGACCAGAGGAGTACCGAGGCCACCACGAGGGTGGGGGCACGCCGTACCCCCCTGGGCGCGCCCCCCTATGTCGTGGCCGCCTCGGGGACCCCCTTACTTGTTCCCGACTCCAACACCTCTTATATATACCCAAACTTCTAGAAAGAAACGTAGATCGGGAGTTTCGCCGCTGCAAGCCTCTGTAGCCACCAAAAACCAATCAAGACCCTATTCCGGCACCCTGCCGAAGGGGGGATCCCTCACAGGTGGCCATCTTCATCATCCCGGTGCTCTCCATGATGAGGAGGGAGTAGTTCTCCCTCGGGGCTGAGGGTATGTACTAGTAGTTATGTGTTTGATCTCTCTCCCGTGTTCTTGATTTCGCACGATCTTGATGTACCGCGAGCTTTGCTACTATAGTTGGATCTTATGATGTTTCTCCCCCTCTACCTTCTTGTAATGGATTGAGTTTTCCCTTTGAAGTTATCTGCTCGGTTTGAGTCTATAAGGACTTGAGAACACTTGATGTATGTATTGCGTGGGATACCCGTGGTGACAATGGGATATTCTATTGATTCACTTGATGTGTTTTGGTGATCAACTTGCGTGTTCCTTGACCTTGGGAATCTATGCATAGGGGTTGGCACACGTTTTTGTCTTGACTCTCTGGTAGAAACTTTGGGGCACTCTTTGAAGTTCTTTGTGTTTGTTGAATAGATGAATCTGAGATTGTGTGATGCATATCGCATAATCATGCCCACGGATACTTGAGGTGACAATGGAGTATCTAAGTGACATTAGGGTTTTGGTTGATGTGTGTATGAAGGTGTTATTCTAGTACGAACTCTAGGATATATCGAACGGAAAGAATTGCTTCGTGTTATTTTACTACGGACTCTTGAATAGATCCATTAGAAAGAATAACTTTGAGGTGGTTTCGTACCCTACAATAATCTCTTCGTTTGTTCTCCGCTATTAGTGACTTTGGAGTGACTCTTTGTTGCATGTTGAGGGATTGTTATATGATCTAATTATGTTATCCTTGTTGAGAGAACTTGCACTAGTGAAAATATGAACCCTAGGCCTTGTTTCAAAGCATTGCAATACCGTTTGTGCTCACTTTTATCATTAGTTACCTTGCTGTTTTTATATTTTCATATTACAAAAACCTATATCTACCATCCATATTGCACTTGTATCACCATCTCTTCGCCGAACTAGTGCACCTATACAATTTACCATTGTATTGGGTGTGTTGGGGTCACAAGAGACTCTTTGTTATTTGGTAGCAGGGTTGTTTGAGAGAGACCATGTTCATCCTATGCCTCCCACGGATTGATAAACCTTAGGTCATCCACTTGAGGGAAATTTGCTACTGTCCTACAAACCTCTGCACTTGGAGGCCCAACAACGTCTACAAGAAGAAGGTTGTGTAGTAGACATCATGATGTTTAAGCATTACCTATGTTCTATTCATTTTCAACAATACCAGTTTGAATTGTAATATTTGATGGCTGTTAAGCCTACTGTCGGTAACATTGCCTTCCATTTTATATCTTCTTTATCAGCATGCTGAAACCAACACACTCAAGCTATCATTTGGTGATGATGTTGTTTACCTTTGCTATATTTGTTTGATGTTAAGATTGTTGTACTTATCATGCATTTCCCCTACTTGCAAGACAACAACGGGAGTGGCCACTATTTTCCGCCAAGGTTAGCTTCATCCCTCGGCTTGTACACCCCCCGTCGTTCCATTATGTAGTGCATATAGATACATGCATGGACACTAGTTAGCTTCTAATATTGACTTGTTGCTTGTAGGTACATATGCCCTTGGCAAGGATCCACGCATCGACCCTTTTTGCGTATGGGGCAATGAGATATTGATGAACAGGCATCAAGTGAGGAAACTGATAAGGATTATTAGCAAAAAGATACGAATGGTGGCAAGCAAACTATTTGTTTATGCCTATCCAACACAACAGCGAGTTGTAGGATGGTAACTACAAACTCTGCAGCCTTCTCTTTTTACTGCCCATAATGAGTTGTTAGACAACAATGTCTGAATCTTTTTCGTTCCTAGTGGTTACCGAAGCAGTTCACTCAAGATTACCTCGCAAAGTACATGATTGGTGGACACGAAACGAATGTTAAAGTATTTCATCCAGACTACAATGAGCATCGAGATGTCCTAATGAAGACAGTGAAGGATGGACGGGCAGCCATCACAAGGGGTTGGCATAGAGTCATGCGCGCCTTACGCATGGAGGAGGGCACAATATGGGAATTCCGCTTCACCTTCTCCAGCAACCAGAATGTCTTTCGCCTCTCTCTTTATAGTCTTTAGTACAACTATGGTTCATCATTCTTTACTTGGTGCTTCTGTAGTTCTTCAGTATCTGTACCTGTGCATTGAATTATGGATTCGTGGTTGAACCTACATTTGTAATAAACATGGTTGGATATGAAATAAGTGATTGCCTACTTTCAAATTCATAACATGTGCTTTTATATTAGGCACTAAGTGGATTAATTATGGATTAAATAGGGATTACACTCCACACGGTTTGCAAAAGCGAAACATCTGCGATATACGTGGAGATCAGAAACGTTTCTAGGATCCACTACGTGTGCGATCAATCTCCACTACACACACGACTTTCTCTTGAAAATTGTTTGCGTTAGGCCACCTTGTGCAAACGTTTACCACATAAAAAGTGTGTGTGATGGATAGCCTTTGCCACATAGTTTCTTTCTACGCACCATGTGTGATGCATTCAATAACGCAAAAGATGAAATTATTAACATCGTGTGCAATGGCAACGCTACCACAAACGATTTAATGGGAAAAATTGTGTGTGATGTACCTGTGAACGAAAACGTTTTCCTTGGAGTGATTGTGTGGGACGTACATACGAACGGAAACATTTAGGGGGGACTAACTGTGTGGGATGTACTTGCGACTGGAAACAATTTTGCCATATAATTGTATTATTTTAGCTGTATTGTACGTATTTCCGTATTTGAGCGCTCACTGGTCGCACACGACCTCATTTTACCGAATGTGTGTGCCAGGAGGGCATATCCCCGACGGTTTCTAGGTCGTGTGGGAAGGACCCCCCCTATCGCCCACACTCACTTGGCGACGAATCTAGATGCTGTCGCGGAAAGGGGTTAAAAACCGTTTGTTTAGGACCGACGCACACCAGTGAAGCCTTGGACTAGGTCATGCCATGAGAAGCACACCACAGAGGCCATTACGAGGTGCGCCTCTCTCTCTATCTCTCTCTCTCTCTCTCAGATGTGATCCGATGACCCCTGTGTTTCCTTCTGCCCCGCAGCTGGTTCAAGATCTGATCTCACCCGTCACGTCCATCGTTCATCATCCACTGGCCGCAGCCATCTACAAGAAGAGGTGCTGTCATGGCACGGGGTCCTCACCTGCCTGTTATGTTGGCAAGGGTGTTAAGCAGCAACAGTTCTATCTCCCTCCCGAACGAATCATTGCCTCATCTTGATCTGCAATGAACCAGAGGTACCAAATCTCTCCTTACTCTTTCATGGTGAATCTGTTTTTATTGTCTCATGGTTGATGGTTCTTCTCTTCTCACCCAGAAAAAGAAATTTGATATGATGATAGAGGCAGAAGGATAGTTCAACATATGGATCAAAGGTGTGATGATGTACTTCATTATTATCCTTGTCCATTTTGTTTCATTGTTTTTTGTTCGGTGATTGTTAACTCTATCTACATCCATACATGTTACACCAACTGGTCTAGGTAGAGAAGTAGAGAAGATAATGTGCATAGCTCTTCCGCCATAGCTAATATATGATTGATTAATGGCCACATGAGATATTATCAAAGAACAAGGCTTTGTGTTACGTAATTTACGTGATCCTTTTAGGAGCCCACAAGATGTCTGATGTAGCATGATTAGTTTTTGGGCGTAGCTCAACTTTTAAAGGACGTTCTTCATTATAATGTTTTCTAAGTATCAGTTTTCAGGGATGAATGTAGCTGGATCCAATCTGTAGTTCAAACTGAAGTGACAAATGCTGACATACACAAGCCTCAGTTCCCATATGATAGGTTTTCCTTCTGTCTTTTCTAGGAATAGGAAAAAATGGGTTGTATCTGCTTTGTGCTCATTTAGGAAAGTGCAACACCGGTCGTTGTAGTACTTCAAGGTATCTGCTTCTACTTGCCAACTGTGTATGTGTGTTTGACAGCATTCCCTCTTTGAAGTGCACCAAGGAAGACGCCATCAACTTATGATGTAGTGGCCAATAAAATCGAGAAAGCCAAGCGAGTAGGCCGAATGTTGTGAAATGCTCGCCCCTTCTGAATTAGTGCAAATATCTACATGTCATGCATTTACTGTACATTATGTGTCATTAGAAATATGAGTCAGAGCACTAGGGGGACAATATTAGACAATGTATGTGCGTAAGACTGGTACCACTTGGCTATTGTAATCTAAGAAGTTTTGTGTCCTACCTAAATGCTAACCGACAAGCTGTATAATATTTAGTTGATTGGTTTGCTCATTATGAATCCATTTTCATTGGACTTAAACCGTTGTTCATTTGAAATTTCTTGCATTTGTGGTTAGCTAACCACATAGGCATGATTTATCAAACGAATTTGAATGTGATACACTTCCAGAATGATAAAAATGTTGCCATTTTATTACTAAGATCTTTGGCTACAAGTGTTATTCTTATTCTTAATGCTTGGGGTGTACTGTAGAAGTTATCATGCTATGGTTTAGTTTTATGCAATGGTTCAATTGTTCTGGTTATAGGGTTGAATATAATTGCACTTGACAGGGGTGCGCCAGTTCATAGGTGATAATTTGGTGTATGACATTATATTGAATTAATACCATGCTATTTTTTAAATTTGCAATGCTTTGATGAATGGATTATCAGATTGGACATGATTTTTATCCGGCAGTGATGCTGCTGGGTGCGGCAAGCCGCACTTCCTAACTAGTAATGATAATGTACTACTTCCATCTCATTTATTCCTTGCATGCATGCAGACACATTAATGATCCCAGTTAACGAAAAGAAAAATTGGCTAGTAAAGCAGTCATTTTTTCCCTTGGTACCTGTAATATGAGTTTGTGGCCTTGTATAAGAGCATGGTTAATAATATAGCCCATTGCTGGCTATAACATCTTGCCACATCATCTATAGCCAATATAATAGCCAACACGTATAGTAGTGGGCTACAAAGGAATACTACTTTTCTATCATATGGCCCACCATGCACTCTCACATAGCTTCTTGGGGCATGTGCTACAGTCGGCTGTAAGTCTACAGCCCGCTTCTCTTCTCTCTCTTCCAAGTAAGAAAAGATATAATATTTAAATCCTTGCATCCTGCTTACGTCACCTTATTATACTTGCTCTAAGGGAATGCATTAATTATCCCTTGCATGCAGGTGTGTGTGAGAAGTTGGATTGCATGTGCCTCATTAATTAACCAAGCGGAGTGAGAGCGTTGGCTTGTTGTAGAAGGTGGGACAGAGAAATATGCACTAACACATTTACTTTTACCTTGGTACCTGCTGTAATATTGCTTTGTGGCCTTGTATAAAAAAATGGAGGAAGTATGCAAAGTAAATAAAAACGGAAGGGTACTACCTCCATCCAGGTTTTTAATCAAAGCCAGACAACATATTCAATTAAAAGCTGGACAAATAAAATTACAAGGGAGCTGAAGACAAAGTTGTGAAAAGGCTTAGAAATCAATGCATAACTTTTGCTCTTGGTACCAACGTCGATGCTTCTTCGAGGAAACATTTGGTTCATATCCAATTGTGTGGTAAAATTGCATCAATATAAACGACTGCTGCAAGATGAACTTATGAAGGATATCGTCTTGGTGGTAAGACGCAAAGAGCACTGATGGAAGATAGCCCTTTCTTCATTGAACATCGATCAGCTTCACCAGTGCATGCAACCATGAGGCGCAACCATGAGCATAGATAGGTCATCATGGTGATGCATCATCGATGTTGGCTTCAAGTTTGGGTCAGGCACCAATGAAGTTTTACAATCCTCAATGTGGTTGTTTTCATCTCGGTAATCAAGCTCGAGAAAGGAAGAACAACTTGGTAGAAGACAGTGAGGAGAAGCAATAGGGACATATGGACATTGACCGCTCAAAGGGATGTCACTTTAACATGGGCATTGCTTCATTTTAATAGTGATGGTTTTATATATTAGCAGAAGCAATAGGAGCATATGGACAATAACCGCACAACCACCATGTACTATTGTCGAAAAAACATTTATACCAACACCGAGGCATAAACTAGGACAACTTTTAGAGTAGGTGATGTCGAACCAGCCGATGAACCCTAGCTCTAGTACATGTGGAGCTGGGGAGTAGTGGTACAGAAGAAAACATGCATGGAGCGACTTGGGGAGCTAGACCAGTACAATGAAGCATGAAATCCAAAAGAAGTTATACCTCAGGTGGGCGAGAGGTGGCTTAGGCGGGCGGGCGGGTGGTATCTGCGCACACGACGGCAGTGAACAAGGGCGCGGAGGACTTTTGTCCGCGCCGGCGCCAGTTCCGAGAAGACGGTGCGCATCGGCTTCCTCCATCACCGACAGCGACAACGTCAACGCTGGACCTCCTCACGTCCCGCGGCGGACGGGATCCGACTGGATCTATGACCATCGGTGAGGAGAGAGATAAAGACGATAGAGAGAGTGAGACATGAGAAACCCTATCAAAGAAGGGGCTATATATACATTGGAGTAAAAACATCTCTCTATAACAATGGTTTTAAATAGAATACGCACGTTCCCGGAAAACAGAAACAAAAACTGGCAGACAAATCCCTTTTTAACCTACCAAGAAGGAAACTCGATTTTTTCTTCAAAAAAATAAAGAAAACTCGATCAATAACACGTCCCCCGCTTACAGGTCGCACTTTGTATCGCTCCCGTGTGGTCCCCGACCTTCCATTGTTAAGTGAAAAACTTAAAGGGTCAAATTATTACGTACATAATGCCTCTTCGTGTACAAATGTGCTCCATCGTGTACTCGTGGGTATGTTGGAGGCACAGTGTGTGCGTGTACATTTCTTCTTGTACGTACTACTCCATTTATCTCACTACACATTGTTTCCCACTCCTATGATATTCCTGTCCTAGGAAAAACTAAGTTTGTGTGTGTAGGGAGAACGAGACATCGATGATGCGTACGAGTAGAAAAGTCGTCACACACACATACACATGCATATCCGTGTTTACGTAAAATTCTTAGTAGTACTTCCATCTCCATCTCCATCTCCATCTCCAATCATATTTGTCCAACTAGCACATTATTTATGTTATTAATAATTATGTAGACTAGTCACAGTGGGAGTAACTTCAGTAGTAACATCGAGTCCAACTCAGCAAATTTGCTTATGTGTCAATGAGTTAATGAGGAGAGAGGGTGTTTGAGTAACTTAGCTAGTTACTATAACATCACATGTCACAATGCAATTTGAGTCTATAACCTAATAAATGAAGCTTTGCACGATACTACCTCCGTCCTGGTTTATGGTTTATTAGTCCCCTTTGTAGTTTGTGCCAAACTTTGACCAATGATTTAACTAAATTTATGGTCAAAATTTGGCAAAAAATACAATAGGGACCAATAAACCAGGATGGAGGTAGTATGAAGGTAGTAACATAATCTAGGGATATGTGTATGTTACTAGTGTATGTTACTCTCCATTGTTGTTAGTCGTAGTACGTCCAGCACCTCCTGTTTGCTGTCGTCCGGACTACTGCCACGCCCGCTCCTGACAACCCTGGCCAACCCAAACCCTCATCATCACATGCGCGCACTTCCCGCCCAAAACGGCCAGTGCCGCATTCATGCCCGGCCAGAGCGGACGCGACCTCTCACTGGCGCCGGCATTGAAGCGGCGTGCTGCCCGCGTGATAACCCACAAGTGTAGGGGATCACAATAGTTTTCGAGGGTAAAGTATTAAACCCAAATTTGTTGATTCGACATAAGGGGAGCCAAAGAATACTCTTAAGTATTAGCAACTGAGTTGTCAATTCAGCCACACCTGGAAACTTAGTATCTGCAGCAAGATAGTTTAGTAGCACAGTAATATGATAGTGGTGGTAGCAGCAATAAAAGTAAAGATAATGTTTTTGTAGTTTTTGTGATAATAGCAACGGAAAAGTAAATAAGCGGCAAGCAATATAGGTAAAGCTCATAGGCATTGGATCGGTGATGGGAAATTACGTCGGATGCAATTCATCATGTAGAAGTTATTGTTGGGGAACGTAGCAGAATTCAAAATTTTCTGCGCTTTCACCAAGATCCAACTAAGGAGACATCTAGCAATGAGCAAATAAGAGTGCGTCTACATACTGTTATGGAGATTGCGAGCGGAAGCTTTCGAAGAAGCATGGATGAAGTAGTCGTACTCTTCGCGTTCTTCGTCACCGATGATCTAGCGCCGAACGGACGGCACCTCCGCGTTCAACACACGTCCGGTGCAGAAACGTCACCTCCTTCTTGATCCAGCAAAGGGGGAGGAGAGGTCATCAGAGATCCAGCAGCACAACGGCGTGGTGGTGGATGCAGTGGAGATTCCTGCAGGGCTTCGCCGGGCGCCCTGCGTTAAGGAGACGGAGGTGTGACGGGAGGGGGAGAGGCGCCAAGGCAAGGGTGCGGCTGCCCTCTCCCCCCACACATATATATAGGGGGCCAGGGGCGGTGCGCCGGCCCTGTAGATGGGATCTGCAGGGTGGGGCGGCGGCTAGGGGGGAATCCTTGCCCCCCAAGGAAAGTGGCGCCCCCTCTCCCCTAGGGTTTCAACCCTAGGCGCATGGGGAGGAGGGCCCATGTGGTGCGCCAGCCCATTAGGGCTGGCCACTTCCCCCTTGCGGCCTAGGGGCCCCACCGGGATGGGTGGCCCCACCAGGTGGACCCCAGGGACCCCTCCGGTGGTCCCGGGACACTCCCGGTGACCCCCGGAGATCACCCGATGGCAGAAACTGGACTTCCTATATATTATTCTTTACCTCTAGACCATTCCAGAACTCCTCGTGAAGTCCAGGATCTCATCCGGGACTCCGAACAACTTTTGGGTTTCCACGTGCATGTATCTCTACGACCCTAGCGTTATCGAACCTTAAGTGTGTAGACCCTACGGGTTCGGGAGACACTTAGACCTGACCGAGACCACTCTCCGGTCAATAACCAACAGCGGGATCTGGATACCCATGTTGGTTCCCACGTGTTCCTCGATGATCTTCATCGGATGAACCACCGTGTCAAGGATTCACTCAATCCCGTAGTTATTCCCTTTGTCCATCGGTACGGTACTTGCCCGAGATTCGATCGTCGGTATTCCCGATACCTTGTTCAATCTCGTCACGGCAAGTCTCTTTACTCGATCCATAATCCATCATCCCGTGACTAACTCCTTAGTCAGTTTGAGCTCATTATGATGATGTATTACCGAGTGGGCCCAGAGGTACCTCTCCGTCATACGGAGTGACAACATCCCAGTCTCGGTTCGGACCAACCCAACAGACACCTTCGGTGATACCCGATGCGTACCTTTATAGCCACCCAGTTACGTTGTGACGTTTGGCACACCCAAAGTGTTCCTACGGCATCCGGGAGTTGTACAACCTCATGGTCTAAGGAATAAATACTTGACACCGAAAGCTTATGCATTACGAACTATACGATCTCGTGCTATGCTCAGAATTTGGTCCTGTCCATCACATCATTCTCCTAATGATGTGATCCCGTTATCACTGACATCCCATGTCCATGATCAGGAAACCGTGATCATCTGTTGATCAACGAGCTGGCAACTAGAGGATTGCCATGGACTCAATTGTGGTCTATATATTCACACATGTATCGCTGTTTCTGTACAATACAATTCAAGCATGAATAATAGACGATTATCATGAGCAAGGAAATATAATAATAATACTTTTATTATTGCCTCTAGGGCATATTTCCAACAGTCTCCCACTTGCACTAGAGTCAATAATCTAGTTATATTGTGATGAATCGAACACCCATAGAGTTCTGGTGTTGATCATGTTTTGCCCGTGGAAGGGGTTTAGTCAACGGGTCTTCAATATTCAGATCCGTATGTACTTTACAAATATCTATGTCTCCATCTTGAACATAATTTCGGATGGAGTTGAAACGGCGCTTGATGTGCTTGGTCTTCTTGTGAAACCTGGGCTCTTTGGTAATGGCAATAGCACCAGTGTTGTCACAGAAGAGAGTCATCGGACTTGACGCGCTTGGAATGACTCCAAGGTCGGTGATGAACTCCTTCATCCAGACTCCTTCCTGCGCTGCTTCAGAAGCAGCTATGTACTCCGCTTCACATGTAGATGCCGCCACGACGCTTTGCTTGCAACTGCACCAGCTGACTGCTCCTCTATTCAAAATATACATGTATCCCGTTTGTGACTTAGAGTCATCCAGATCTGTGTCGAAGCTAGCATCGACGTAACCCTTTACGACGAGCTCTTCGTCACCTCCATAAACGAGAAATATATCCTTAGTCCTTTTCAGGTACTTCAGGATGTTCTTGACCGCTGTCCAGTGTTCCATACCGGGATCACTTTGGTACCTCCCTACCAAACTTATGGCAAGGTTCACATCAGGTCTGGTACACAGCATGGCATACATGATAGAACCTATGGCCGAGGCATAAGGAATGACACTCATCTTTTCTCTATCATCTGCCGTGGTCGGCGACTGAGCCTTGCTCAATCTCATACCTTGCAAAACAGGCAAGAACCCCTTCTTGGACTGATCCATATTGAACTATTTCAATATCTTGTCAACGTATGTGCTTTGTGAAAGACCAATGAGGCGTCTTGATCTATCTCTATAGATTTTGATGCCTAATATGTAAGCAGCTACTCCAAGGTCCTTCATTGAAAAACTCTTATTCAAGTAGGCCTTTACATTTTCCAAGAATTCTATATCATTTCCCATCAGTAATATGTCATCCACATATAATATGAGAAATGCCACAGAGCTCCCACTCACTTCCTTGTAAATACAGGCTTCTCCATAAGTCTGTATAAAGCCAAATGCTTTGATCACATCATTAAAGCGAATATTCCAACTCCGAGATGCTTGCACCAGCCCGTAAATCGAGCGCTGGAGCTTGCATACCTTGTTAGCGTTCTTTGGATCGACAAAACCTTCCGGCTGCATCATATACAACTCTTCCTTGAGGAAGCCATTAAGGAATGCTGTTTTGACATCCATTTGCCATATCTCATAATCATAGAATGCGGCAATAGCTAACATGATTCTGACTGACTTCAGCATCGCTACGGGAGAGAAAGTCTCATCGTAGTCAACCCCTTGAACTTGTCGATAACCCTTAGTGACAAGTCGAGCCTTATAGATGGTAACATTACCATCCGCGTCTGTCTTCTTCTTAAATATCCATTTGTTTTCTATGGCGTGCCTGTCATCAGGCAAGTCCACCAAAGTCCATACTTTGTTTTCATACATGGATTCTATCTCGGATTTCATGGCTCCAAGCCATTTATTGGAATCCGGGCCTACCATCGCTTCTTCATAGTTCGAAGGTTCACCGTCGTCTAACAACATGATTTCCAGGACAGGGTTGCCGTACCACTCTCGTGCGGAACATGCCCTTGTGGACCTTCGAAGTTCAGTAGTAACTTGATCTGTTTCTTCATGATCATTATCATCAACTTCCTCCCTTGTCGGTGCGGGCACCTCAGGAACAATTTCCTGCGCTGTGCCACTCTCAGGTTCAGGAGGGGTGACTGTCACCTCATCAAGTTCTACTTTCCTCCCACTCACTTCTTTCGAGAGAAACTCTTTCTCCAGAAAGCATCCATTCTTGGCAACAAAGACTTTGCCTTCGGATCTGTGGTAGAAGGTGTACCCAATCGTTTCCTTTGGGTATCCTATGAAGACGCATTTTTCCGATTTGGGTTCGAGCTTTTCAGGTTGAAGTTTCTTGACCTAAGCATCGCAACCCCAAACTTTTAGAAACGACAGCTTCGGTTTCTTGCCAAACCAAAGTTCATACAGAGTCATCTCAACGGATTTCGATGGAGCCCTATTTAAAGTGAATGCGGCAGTCTCTAAAGCATAACCCCAAAAAGATAGCGGTAAATCGGTGAGGGACATCATAGATCGCACCATGTCCGACAGAGTACGATTTCGACGTTCGGACACACTGTTACGTTGAGGTGTTCCGGGCGGTGTCAGTTGTGAAACAATTCCACATTTCCTTAGGTGCGTGCCAAATTCATGACTTAAATATTCACCCCCACGATCTGATCATAAGAACTTTATTTTTCTGTCACGTTGATTCTCAACCTCATTCTGAAATTCCTTGAACTTTTCAAAGGTCTCAGACTTATGTTTCATCAAATAGATATACCCATATCTACTCAAGTCATCTGTGAGGGTGAGAACATAATGATAGCCTCTGTGAGCCTCAACACTCATTGGAACGCACACATCGGTATGCATGATTTCCAACAAGTTGGTTGCTCGCTCCATTGTTCCGGAGAACGGAGTCTTGGTCATCTTGCCCAAGAGGCATGGTTAGCACGTGTCAAATGATTCATAATCAAGAGACTCTAGAAGTCCATCTGAATGGAGCTTCTTCATACGTTTGACACCAATATGACCAAGGCGGCAATGCCACAAGTATGTGGGACTATCATTATCAACTTTACATCTTTTGGCATCTACACTATGAATATGTGTATCATCACGTTCGAGATTCATCAAAAATAAACCATTGACCAGCGGGGCATGACCATAAAACATATCTCTCAAATAAATAGAACAACCATTATTCTCCGATTTGAAAGAGTAGCCATCTCGCATAAGACGAGATCCAGACACAATGTTCATGCTCAAAGCTAGTACTAAATAACAATTATTAAGGTTTAAAACTAATCCCGAGGGTAGATGTAGAGGCAGCGTGCCGACGGCGATCACATCGACCTTGGAACCATTCCCGACGCGCATCGTCACCTCATCCTTCGCCAGTCTCCGCTTATTCCACAGCTCCTGTTTTGAGTTACAAATGTGAGCAACCGCACTGGTATCAAATACCCAGGAGCTACTATGAGCGCTGGTAAGGTACACATCAATAACAAGTATATCAAATATACCTTTGACGTTGCCGGCCTTCTTGTCTGCTAAATATTTGGGGCAGTTCCGCTTCTAGTGCCCCGTTCCCTTGCAATGAAAACACTCAGTTTCAGGCTTGGGTCCATTCTTTGGCTTCTTCCCGGCAACTGGCTTACCGGGCGCGGCAACTCCTTTGCCGTCCTTCTTGAAGTTCTTCTTACCCTTGCCTTTCTTGATCTTAGTGGTTTTATTGACCATCAACACTTGATGTTCTTTCTTGATATCCACCTCCGCTGATTTCAGCATTGAATACACCTCGAGAATGGACCTCTCCATCCCCTGCATATTGAAGTTTAACACGAAGCTCTTGAAGCTAGGTGGGAGCGACTGGAGGATTCTGTCAACGACCGCTTCATCTGGGAGATTCATTCCCAGCTGAGACAAGCGGTTGTGCAATCCAGAAATTTTGAGGATGTGCTCACTGACAGAACTGTTTTCCTCCATCTTACAGCTGTAGAATGCGTCGGAGACGTCATATCTCTCGACTCGGGCATGAGCTTGGAAAACCATTTTCAGCTCTTGGAACATCTCATATGCCCCGTGGTGCTCAAAACGCTTTTGGAGCCCCGATTCTAAACAGTAAAGCATGCCGCACTGAACCAGGGAGTAATCATCACAACGCGACTGCCAGGCGTTCATAACGTCTTGGGTCGCCGGGAGAACGGGTGCATCACCTAGCGGTGCTTCAAGGACATATGATCTCTTGGCAGCTATGAGGATAATCCTCAGGTTACGGACCCAATCCGTATAGTTGCTACCATCGTCTTTCAGCTTGGTTTTCTCTAGGAACGCGTTGAAGTTGAGGGAAACTTGAGCGTGGGCCATTTGATCTACAAGAGATATTGTAAAAAATTTAGACTAAGTTCATGATAATTATGTTCATCTTAATCAGATTTTAATGAACTCCCACTCAGAATGACATCTCTCTAGTCATCTAAGTGATACACGATCCGAGTCGACTAGCCCGTGTCCGATCATCACGTGAGACGGACTAGTCATTAACGGTGAACATCTTCATGTTGATCGTATCTTCTATACGACTCGTGTTCGACCTTTCGGTCTTCCGTGTTCCGAGGCCATGTCTGTACATGCTAGGCTCGTCAAGTAAACCCTAAGTGTATTACTTGTGTAAATCTGGCTTACACCCGTTGTATGCGAACATTAGAACCTGTCACACCCGATCATCACGTGGTGCTTCGGAACAACGATCCTTAGCAACGATGCACAGTTAGGGGAAACACAATTCTTGAAATTTTAGTGAGAGATCATCTTATTTACTACCGTCGTTCTAAGTAAACAAGATTCATAAACATGATAAACATCACATGCAATCAATTAAAGTGACATGATATGGCCAATATCATCTTGCTCCTTCGATCTCCATCTTCGGGGCACCATGATCATCTTGTCACCGGCTGGACACCATGATCTCCATCATCATGATCTTCATCATCGTGTCTCGAAGAAGTCGTCACGCCAACTATTACTTGTACTACTATGGCTAACATTTAGCAATAAAGTAAAGTAATTACATGGCGTTTATTCAGTGACACGCAGGTCATACAATAATTAAGACAACTCCTATGGCTCCTGCCGGTTGTCAAGTTCATCGACATGCAAGTCGTGATTCCCTATTACAAGAACATGATCAATCTCATACATCACATATATCATTCATCACCTCTTCTTTTGGCCATACCACGTCACATAGCACATGCTGCAAAAACAAGTTAGACGTCCTCTAATTGTTGTTGCAAGTTTTACGTGGCTTCTATAGGTTTTCTAGCAAGAACGTTTCTTATCTACGCCAAAACCACAACGTGATTTGTCAATTTCTATTTACCCTTCATAAGGACCCTGTTCATCGAATCCGATCCGACTAAAGTAGGAGAGACAGACACCCGCCAGCCACCTTATGCATCTAGTGCATGTCTGTCGGTGGAACCAGTCTCAAGTAAGCGTACGTGTAAAGTCGGTCCGGGCCACTTCATCCCACAATACCACCAAATCAAGATTGACTAGTAACGGCAAGAAAGTTGAACAAACTCAAACGCCCACAACTGTTTTGTGTTCTACTCGTGCAAGATGCTACGCATAAGACCTAGCTCAGATGCCACTGTTGGGGAACGTAGCAGAATTCAAAATTTTCTACGCTTTCACCAAGATCCAACTAAGGAGACATCTAGCAACGAGCAAATAAGAGTGCATCTACATACCGTTATGGAGATTGCGAGCGGAAGCTTTCGAAGAAGCATGGATGAAGTAGTCGTACTCTTCGCGTTCTTCGTCACCGATGATCTAGCGTCGAACGGACGGCACCTCCGCGTTCAACACACGTCCGGTGCAGCAACGTCACCTCCTTCTTGATCCAGCAAGGGGGGAGGAGAGGTCATCGGAGATCCAGCAGCACAACGGCGTGGTGGTGGATGCAGTGGAGATTCCTGCAGGGCTTCGCCGGGCGCCCTGCGTTAAGGAGACGGATGTGTGACGGGAGGGGGAGAAGCGCCAGGGCAAGGGTGCGGCTGCCCTCTCCCCCCCACATATATATAGGAGGTCAGGGGGGTGTGCCGGCCCTGCAGATGGGATCTGCAGGGTCGGGCGGCGGCCAGGGGGGGATCCTTGCCCCCCAAGGCAAGTGGCGCCCCCTCCCCCCTAGGGTTTCAACCCTAGGCGCATGGGGAGGAGGGACCATGTGGTGCGCCAGCCAATTAGGGCTGGCCACTTCCCCCTTGCGGCCTAGGGGCCCCACCGGGATGGGTGGCCCCACCCGGTGGACCCCGGGACCCCTCTGGTGGTCCCGGGACACTCCCGGGGACCCCCGAAGATCACCCGATGGCCGAAACTGGACTTCCTATATATTATTATTTACCTCCGGACCATTCCGGAACTCCTCGTGACATCTGGGATCTCATCCGGGACTCCAAACAACTTTCGGGTTTCCACGTGCATGTATCTCTATGACCCTAGCGTTACCGAACCTTAAGTGTGTAGACCCTACGGGTTCGGGAGACACGTAGACATGACCGAGACCACTCTCAGGTCAATAACCAACAGCGGGATCTGGATACCCATGTTGGTTCCCACGTGTTCCTCGATGATCTTCATCGGATGAACCACCGTGTCAAGGATTCACTCAATCCCGTAGTTATTCCCTTTGTCCATCGGTACGGTACTTGCCCGAGATTCGATCGTCGGTATTCCCGATACCTTGTTCAATCTCGTCACAGCTAGTCTCTTTACTCGATCCGTAATCCATCATCCCGTGACTAACTCCTTAGTCACTTTGAGCTCATTATGATGATGTATTACCGAGTGGGCCCAGAGGTACCTCTCCGTCATACGGAGTGACAACATCCCAGTCTCGGTTCGTACCAACCCAACAGACACCTTCGGTGATACCCGATGCGTACCTTTATAGCCACCTAGTTGCGTTGTGACGTTTGGCACACCCAAAGTATTCCTACGGCATCAGGGAGTTGTACAACCTCATGGTCTAAGGAATAAATACTTGACACCGAAAGCTTATGCATTACGAACTATACGATCTCGTGCTATGCTCAGAATTGGGTCTTGTCCATCACATCATTCTCCTAATGATGTGATCCCGTTATCACTGACATCCCATGTCCATGATCAGGAAACTGTGACCATCTGTAGATCAACGAGCTGGCAACTAGAGGATTGCCATGGACTCAATTGTGGTCTATATATTCACACATGTATCGCTGTTTCCGTACAATACAATTCAAGCATGAATAACAGACGATTATCATGAGCAAGGAAATATAATAATAATACTTTTATTATTGCCTCTAGGGCATATTTCCAACAGTTATAACCTAGGGTGACACAGAACTAGATCCAGTTCATCAATGCAATGTAGGCATGTATTCCGAATATAGTGATATGTGCTTATGGAAAAGAACTTGCATGACATCTTTTGTCCTACCCTCCCGTGCCAGCGGGGTCCTATTGGAAACTAAGGGATACTAAGGCCTCTTTTTAATAGAGTAGCGGACCAAAGCATTAACACATAGTGAATACATGAACTTCTCAAGCTATGGTCATCACCGGGAGTGGTCCCGATTATTGTCACTTCGAGGTTGCCGGATCATAACACATAGTAGGTGACTATAGACTTGCAAGATAGGATCAAGAACACACATATATTCATGAAAACATAATAGGTTCAGATCAGAAATCATGGCACTCGGGCCCTAGTGACAAGCATTAAGCATAGCAAAGTCATAGCAACATCAATCTCAGAACATAGTGGATACTAGGGATCAAACCCTAACAAAACTAACTCGATTACATGATAGAGGCGACCCAACCCATCACCGTCCAACAAGCCTACGATGGAATTACTCACACACGGCGGTGAGCATCATGGAATTGGTGATGGAGGAAGGTTGATGATGACGATGGCGACGATCTCCACTCTCCGGAGCCCCGAACGGACTCCAGATCAGCCCTCCCGAGAGAGATTAGGGCTTGGCGGCGGCTCCGTCTCGGAAAACGTGATAATTCTTTTTCCTTGTTTTTTTCTCCACGAAACAGAGTATATAGGATCTGGGGATACGTCGGTGGGGCATTGGGGTGCCCTCGAGGCAGGGGGCGCGCCCTGGGAATGGGGGCGCCCCCACCCTCGAGGACAGCCCGTGGGCCCCGCGGTGTGGATCTTCTTGCAGGTATTTTTTATTTTCTGAAATAAATCTCCGTTGATTTTCAGGCGATTCCGAGAACTTTTTATTTCTGCACAAAACAACACCATGGCAGTTCTGCTGAAAACAGCGTCAGTACGGGTTAGTTCCATTCAAATCATGCAAGTTAGAGTCCAAAACAAGGGCAAAAGTGTTTGGAAAAGTAGATACGTTGGAGACATATCAACTCCCCCAAGCTTAAACCTTTGCTTGTCCTCAAGCAATTCAGTTGATACACTGAAAGTGATAAAGAAAAACTTTGACAAACTCTGTTTGCTCTTGTTGTTATAAATATGTAAGATAGCATTCAGGTTTTCAACAAGATCATGAACTAACCACATTCATAATGACTTTTAGGTCTCAAGACTACTCACATCAATGGCATAATCAACTAGCAAGCAATAATAATAAACCTCGGATGACAACACTTCTCTAAAAAATCATGATACGATATAACAGGATGGTATCTCGCTAGCTCTTTCTGAGACTGCAAAACATAAATGTAGAGCACCTTTAAAGATCAAGGACTAACTAGACATTGTAATTCATGGTAAAAGAGATTCAATCATGATCATACTCAATGCAAATTAATAGTAATACATGCAACAACAGAGGTGCTCTCCTACTGGTGCTTTTTGATAAGAGGGTGATGACTCTGCATAAAAGTAAATAGATACGCCCTTCGCAGAAGGAAGCAGGGACTTGTAGAGGTGCCAGAGCTCGATTTTTAAATAGAGATTGAATAACATTTTGAGCGGTATACTTTCATTGTCAACATAACAACCAAGAATCTCGATATCTCCCGTGCTACGCACATTATAGGCGGTTCCAAACAGAATGGTAAAGTTTATACTCCCCCAACCACCTACAAGCACACTCCACGGCCAGCCGAATCCACGGGTTACCGTACAAACAAGCAACAACCCTGGGGGAGGTTTGTTTAATTATTATGATTTTGAGTATGGGACTGGGCATCCCGGTTACCAGCCATTTTCTCGTGAATGATGAGCGGAGTCCACTCATCGTGATAATAACCCACCTTGCATGGAAGATATAGACAGTCCTAGTTGATACATGAGCTGTTCGAGCATACAAAACCGAATTTCATTTGAAGGTTTAGAGTTTGGCACATACAAATTTACTTGGAATGGCAGGTAAATACCGCATATAGGAAGGTATGGTGGACTCATATGGAATAACTTTGGGGTTTATGGAAGTGGATGCACAAGCAGTATTCCCGCTTAGTACAGGTGAAGGCTAGAAGGAGACTGGGAAGCGACTGGCTAGAGAGTAACAACGGTCATGAACATGCATTAAAATTAATCAACAATGAATGCAAGCAGGAGTAGGATATAAATCACCATGAACATAAATGTCGTGAAGGCTATGTTGATTTGTTTCAACTACATGCGTGAACATGTGCCAAGTCGGATCACTTAAATCGTTCAGAGGAGGATACCACCCATCATACCACATCACAACCATTTTAATATCATGCTGGCACGCAAGATAGACCATTATAAACTCTCACCTAATTAAGCATGGCATAAGCAGCTATGATCTCTAATTGTCATTGCAAACATGGTTCATTCATAACAAGCTGAATCAAGAACGACGAGCAATCATATTTACAAAAACAAGAGAGGCCGAGTTCATACCAGCTTTTCTCATCTCAATTAGTTCATCATATATCGTCCTTATTGCCTTTCACTCGCACGACCGAACGGTGTGGATAATAATAATAGTGCACGTGCATTGGACTAAGCTGGAATCTGCAGACATTTAATACAAGAGAGAAGACAAGGTAATATGGTTCAAGGTTAAATCAACAACAAAGCATATGAGAGCCACTAAGCATTTTAATCATGGTCTTCTACTCTTAACCCCTAAAGAATAAGAAAAGAAACTATTTACACGGGAAAGCTCCCAACAAGCAAAAGAAGAACGGGAAATCTTTTTGGGTTTTTCATTTTTTAGTTACTACTACAAGCAAATAAAGTAAAGGAGCTAGAAGCTACAACTAATAATTTTTTGTTTTTCTGGGTTTTTCTAGCACACAAGAAAAAGTCTAAGAAAAAGAAATCGAAACTAAGCATGGATGGTACAGTGAAAGAGTGTGAGCACCGACAACTAGAATAAGTGTGAACATGAATGTAAGGTCGGTGAGAAACACGTACTCCCCCAAGCTTAGGATTTTGGCCTAAGTTGGTCTATGGCCAGTACTGGCCTGACGGATATCCAGAGTTGTAGTTGGGGTTGTATTGAGATGCAGCAGATGCTGCCTGCTGAGCTGCAGCTCGAAGGCGGGTTGCCTCCGTCATGTTATAATAGGCATTTGCCTCCTCCATAGTTATAGTGTGTCTTCCTTTTTCCTAAAAGTTAAACAAAGTAGGGGCAGGAAGAACAATAGGGATGGCATGCTGCTGGTTAAAGATTAGTCGATATTTGAGAGTTTGATTATCCCACTCTATAAATCGGTGACTAGCCATAGCGTTACAGTCTAAATAAGCAACAGGTAAAGGGTTATCATACGGATGGACAAACACGCCAAGATAGCGGGCTATGCGAGTAGCATAGATCCCACCAAATAAATCTCCATTCGAACCATTATGGTGTAGTCTACGTGCAACAATTGCTCCTAAGTTATATTGCCTATCACCTGGTACAGCACTCCTGAGAATGCCGAGATCAGGGACACACATGTGACATGCTTCATCTTTACCATTTATGCATCTACCAATAAAGAGAGCAAAGTAATGAATAGCAGGAAATGTATGCTCCCCGTGGTGGCTTGTGTGATGTCCCTAGATTCTCCCACTGTAATACTAGCAAGGAAATCTCTAAATTCAGATTTACAAGGATCACTCATACTGCCCCACTGTGGGAGCTTGCAGGTTTCATTAAAATCCTCTAAGTCCATGGTATAAGATTTATCATATAGATCAAACAAGACAGTGTGAGAATTACGTGAAGATGAAAATTTAATCCTTCTCACAAAGCTATCAGTCAAGCCACGGTATTGGAGGCACTTATCTTGCATGAATTCCTCATGGTCAGCATTACGCACATATGCGTAAAATTCATCTTTGATGCCCGCTTGACTCATAAATTCATCTGACGGCCATTCACAAGGCCGTACATCAGCATCCCTCGGTGGTTCATCGTCCGGCTCATGGAATGCGAGCCTCGGTCCTTGCTTCCTTGAAGGACCACCTTGGAAGTTTTTCCTAGACATTTTTCTGAAATTTTCTGTTATTTTTAGTAACTCACAATAAAAGTTAACCAAACTCAACAAGATTGATAGCAACAACTCCTATAAGTGCCTAGAAGCTATATCATGCATTAGAACTACTTGGGACCAAGAAAATTTGACATGCAAGCTCAAGAACAAGGTCACCACATCAGCACAAATTTGCAACAAATAAAGCAGTATAACAAATACTAATTGGACCAATGGAGGAGTCACATACCAAGGAACAATTTCCCCAAATAGTTTGGTAAATGGTGCTTTGAGCAAGGAGATCGAAAATGGCAGCAAAACGAGCTAGAACTCGGGTTTGAGCTGGTTGGGGATTTTTTTGGGAGGAAGAAGATGAGTATGGGTGAAAGGATAAGTGGAGGGCGGCACGTGGGGCCCTCGAGGCAGGGGGGCGCGCCATGTGAAGGGGGGCGTGCCCTGTGCCCTCGAGGCCACGTGTTGGCTCCCCTCGCTGTGTGTTCAGTGCCATATTTTCTTAAATATTATAGAAAATATCATATTTCATTTTCATGTCATTTGGGGAACTTTTATTTTTGGGATATTTTTTTATTGCACAGATAAGTCTAGAAACAGACAGATAATGCTATTTTTCTTTTATTTAACCTAATTAACAGAAAGTAAAAGGAGACTACAGAAGGTTTGTGCTATCTAGATTCACCTATCCCATGTTCATCAAAAGAAATCCATTAACAAGGTTGATCAGGTCTTGTTAATAAACTCTTTCCGAGTAACATGAAACCGGATAATTTTCGAATAACACTATGTTACCTCAATGGGGATATGTATGTCCCCAACATTAAGAATGTCATATGCCTTCTTGATAGTTGGAATAGGAAACTCGAAACCTCCAATAGTGATTGTTGAAGTTTTTCCAATATAATTGATGATATGAACCTGAGGTTGTTTACTCGGAAAGTGTACCGTATGCTCATTACCATTGAGATGAAAAGTGACATTGCCTTTGTTGCAATCAATAACAGCCCCTGCAGTATTCAGAAAAGGTCTTCCAAGAATAATAGACACACTATCATCCTCGGGAATATCAAGTATAACAAAGCCCGTTAGAATAGTAACATTTGCATCTACAACAGGCACATCCTCACAAATACCGACAGGTATAGCAGTTGATTTATCAGCCATTTGCAAAGATATTTTAGTAGGTGTCAACTTACTCAAGTCAAGTCTACGATATAAAGAGAGGGGCATGACACTAACACCCGCTCCAAGGTCACACAAAGCAGTTTTAACATAGTTTCTCTTAATGGAGCAAGGTATAGTGGGTACTCCTGGATCTCCTAATTTCTTAGGCATTCCATCCTCAAAAGTGTAATTGGCAAGCATGGTGGAAATTTATACTTCAGGTATCTTTCTTTTGTTGGTAATAATATCTTTCATGTACTTGGCATAAGGATTTGTTTTAAGCACATCAGTCAAACGCATACGCAACAAGATAGGTCTAATCATTTCAGTGAAGCGCTGAAAATCCTCATCATACTTTTTCTTGGATGGTTTCGGAGGAAAAGGCATGGGTTTCTGAACCCACTCTCTTATCATAACGTTGATTCTTTGATTGTGGGTTATCAAGATCAACAGCAGGTTCAATCTCTACATCATTATCATTGCTAGGTTGAGCATCAACATGAACATCATCATTAATATTATCACTAGGCTCATGTTCATTACCAGATTGTGTTTCAGCATCAGAAACAGATATATCATTGGGATTCTCAGGTTCGTGAGCTACGAGTTCACTAGAAGCATGCAAGGTTCTATCATTTTTCTTTTTCTTCTTCTTAGAAGAACTAGGTGCATCTATATTCGCTCTCTGAGAATCTTGCTCAATTCTCTTAGGATGGCCTTCAGGATACGGAGGTTCCTGAGTCATTCTGCCACCTCTAGTCACAACTCTAATGGCATTATCATTATTCTTACTATTTAATTCATTGAGCAAATCGTTTTGAGCTTTAAGTACTTGCTCTACTTGAGTGGTGACCATAGAAGCATGTATACTAATAAGTTTCACTTCATCCTTAGCATTAGACAGATAGTCACTCAAGCGTTCAATCATATGAGCATTGTGTTGTAATTGTCTACCAACATAAGCATTGAAGTTTTCTTGTTTCACAATAAAATTGTCAAACTCATCTAAGCATTGGCTAGCAGACTTATAACGAGGAATATCAGCTTCATCAAATCTATAAAAAGAATTTACCTTTACTACCTGTGTTGGGTTATCAAGACCATGTATTTCTTCAATAGGCGGTAAATTCTTAACATCTTCAGCTTTAATACCTTTTTCTTTCATAGATTTCTTTGCCTCTTGCATATCTTCAGGACTGAGAAATAGAACACTTCTCTTCTTTGGCGTTGGGTTAGGGGCTGGTTCAGGAAGTGTCCAATTATTTTCATTGGCCAGCATATTATTCAATAGTAATTCAGCTTGTTCAACTGTTCTTTCCCTAAAAACACAATCAGCACAACTATCCATGTGGTCTCTGGAAGCATCAGTTAGTCCATTATAAAAGACATCAAGTATATCATGCATCTCAAGAGGATGATCAGGCAAAGCATTAAGTAACTGGAGAAGCCTCCCCAAGCTTGTGGGAGACTCTCTTCTTCAGTTTGAGCACAGTTATAAATTTCCCGCAAGGCAGCTTGTTTCTTATGAGCGGGGAAATATTTAGCAGAGAAGTAATACATCATATCCTGGGGACTACGCACACAACCAGGATCAATAGAATTAAACCAAGTCTTAGCATCACCCTTTAACGAGAACGGAAATAATTTAAGGATATAGTAGTAGCGAATCTTTTCATCATTGGTAAACAGGGTAGCTATATCATTCAACTTGGTAAGATGTGTCACAATAGTTTCAGACTCATAGCCATGGAAAGGATCAGATTCAACCAAAGTAATTAACTCAGGATCAACAGAGAATTCATAATCCTTATCAGTGACACATATAGCTGAAGTAGCAAAAGCAGGGTCATGTTTCATTCTAGCATTCAAGGACTTTTCTTTCAACTTAGCTAATAACTTCTTAAGATCATATCTATCATTGCAAGCAAGAAAGTCTCTAGAAGTTTCTTCATCCATAACATAACCCTCAGGCACAACAGGCAATTCATATCTATTGGGATTAGTTTCATCATCACGTCCATAAATATCATCAACATTTGCACTCTCCCTAACCTTAGCAATTTGTTCATCTAGAAATTCACCTAGTGGTATAGTATCCGGCATAGAGGTAGTTTCATCATACATAGCAGAAGTAGCATCATCAAGAACATACGACATATCAGATTCAATAGCAGGAGTAGGTGTCGCAAGTTTACTCATAACAGAAGGAGAATCTAGTGCATAGCTAGATGGCAGTTCCTTACCTCCCCTCGTAGTTGAGGGTAAGACCTTGGTTTTTGAGTCCTTCAAATTCTTCATAGTGATAAGCAGATATAAATCCCAAGTGACTTAAAGAATAGAGCTATGCTCCCCGGCAACGGCGCCAGAAAATAGTCTTGATAACCCACAAGTGTAGGGGATCGCAACAGTTTTCGAGGGTAAAGTATTAAACCCAAATTTGTTGATTCGACACAAGGGGAGCCAAAGAATACTCTTAAGTATTAGCAACTGAGTTGTCAATTCAGCCACACCTGGAAACTTAGTATCTGCAGCAACGGAAAAGTAAATAAGCGGCAACCAATATAGGTAAAGCTCGTAGGCATTGGATCGGTGATGGGAAATTACATCGGATGCAATTCATCATGTAGAAGTTATAACCTAGGGTGACACAGAACTAGCTCCAGTTCATCAAGGCAATGTAGGCATGTATTCCGAATATAGTCATACATGCTTATGGAAAAGAACTTGCATGACATATTTTGTCCTACCCTCCCGTGGCAGCGGGGTCCTATTGGAAACTAAGGGATATTAAGGCCTCTTTTTAATAGAGTACCGTACCAGAGCATTAACACATAGTGAATACATGAACTCCTCAAACAATGGTCATTACCGGGAGTGGTCCCGATTATTGTCACTTCGGGGTTGCCGGATCATAACACATGGTAGGTGACTATAGACTTGCAAGATAGGATCAAGAACACACATATATTCATGAAAACATAATAGGTTCAGATTTGAAATCATGGCACTCGGGCCCTAGTGACAAGCATTAAGCATAGCAAATTCATAGCAACATCAATCTCAGAACATAGTGGATACTAGGGATCAAACCCTAACAAAACTTACTCGATTACATGATAGATCCCATCCAACCCATCACCGTCCAGCAAGCCTACGATGGAATTACTCACACACGGCGGTGAGCATCATGGAATTGGTGATGGAGGAAGGTTGATGATGACGATGGCGACGATCTCCACTCTCCGGAGCCCCGAACGGACTCCAGATCAGCCCCCCCCCCCCCGAGAGATATTAGGGCATGGCGGCGGCTCCGTCTCTTAAAACGCGATAATTCTTTTTACTTGATTTTTTCTCCACGAAACGGAATATATAGGACCTGGGGATACGTCGGTGGGGCAGCGGGGTGCCCTCGAGGCAGGGGGCGCGCCCTGGGAAGGGGGGCGTTCCCCCCACCCTCAAGGACAGCCCGTGGGCCCCCGGTGTGGATCTTCTTACATGTATTTTTTATATTTTTTGAAATAAATCTCCGTTGATTTTCAGGCGATTCCGAGAACTTTGTATTTCTGCACAAAAACAACACCATGGCAGTTCTGCTGAAAACAGCATCAGTCCGGGTTAGTTCCATTCAAATCATGCAAGTTAGAGTCCAAAACAAGGGCACAAGTGTTTGGCAAAGTAGATACGTTGGAGACGTATCACCGCGCCGCTTCTCGATGCACGCGACTACTCGGCATTCAAACGTCACCATGGGTGGCCACAATATACAATGGAATAAAAAAATTCTTGGGAGTCCGTGTAAAAGCTAGCTGTCATCCCCCTCCTCGTCTATCTCTTCCAGTCGTGCTAGTACTCCATGGAGCGATCCATCGACAAGTAGGCGGGGAAGTTTGACTATACTCGGTTTGTGGTGAGTGGCATGCCGAGCGACGGAGCGTGTGGGTGAAGGAGAGTGAGACACGAATGCGACAGACGTGATTTAACCGTTGGTTTTGCTCGATGGCGTGATCCAATGAAACGAAACGTTGGTTTCCAAAATAATAATGTATTGCATGAGGGAGAAGCGGATCCAACGAAGAGTGGTGGTTTTCTTCTTCCGCCCAAAAGAATACTATACTGCATGCAGCTCTCTCTCTCTCTCTCTCTCTCTCTGGTTTTTCTTGCATGCAACGCGACTCTCTCTCTCTATGTGTGCAAGCATGGCTTAAGCATGGTTAATAATATAGCCGGTTGATGGCTAACATGTTGCCGTGTCATCTATAGCCGATGTAGTAGTCAACATGTATAGGCTAGAAGAAAGTACTACTCCCTCCATTCCCTTATACAAGGAAGTACTATTGCCTCGATTACTCTGAGTGGCCTTGCATATATACACATGCAAAATGTATTTTTCGTCCAGTACTACTAGTCGCCAATGTAATAGTCAACATGTACAGTAATGGGCTACAAGAAAGTAATCCCGCCATCTCAGTTTACAAGTCGTGCACGTGTACCTAGGTCGTTAATTTGGGAATAGCAAACACACTGATGTGGCAGATAATTTAAGAAGAAAGAGGGGTAGTAACATAGGCAGATACCATATGGTGCTAAATGTTAAGTTACTCCCTTCGTTTCTAAATATAAGTCTTTTAAGACATTTCAAATGAAATAGAACATACGCATGTATGTAGACATGTTTTAAAGCGTAGATTCACTCATTTTGCTCAGTATGTAGTCACTTGTTCGAATCTCTAGAAAGACTTATATTTGGGAATGGAGGGAGTACTTTGTAGTATCATGCATGGCAATAAATGGGATCTTCTATGATACTACATACTCTATGATACTATGCACTATGAAGGTAGTACCATACACTTGTACCATATGCAAGATACTAGTCTATGATACTACTCCCCACTATATGCATACAAAAAAAGGTCTCAAGGGAGTACGAAGCTTTCAGATTTTGTTTCATGTATATGTATCCTGACTCCAAGGTTGCCCCGTTACGACATTCCATCAAATACAAAGGAAAACTAACACACAAGCTGATGATTTCAATGATTCACATATCATAGCCAATATTTACTTCACAACTAAAGACAAAAGTTGCGAGTGTGTGTAATTTTTTTATTGATGGAGTCCATAGGACTTAAACCCTAAACCCTAAACATGATTTAATTTCCTGGCTAGGTAGAACCTGTCAAAGGAAAGAAGCCTGGCACCCTTGGGTCATAGGATTCTTTTGTGCAGTTCCACTAAAATCGAGTCGAGCATCCCTGTTGGCAAAGATATTGCATAGGTGTGATTAGAATAATAGTAGTCACACTAGTTCATGAGACATAAACTCATCACAAATAGAAGCCGGTAGAAGTAGAGAAAGATCTCCCCCGCAAAAAAAAGTGCTCAACCTGGGACATCGGGTCTTAGCTAGAAGGCCGGTGGGAGGCGGCATCAGGCCATACCGCGGGGACCCCCGACCAGGATGTACCGACTATGGGTTTTCTCGCTCACTGCTGCCGACCACGCCTATGCAGAACATCCTCCCGTTCACCCGGCGGCGGGATCAGGCCGGTTATGTGACCAGCGGTGTGTCCACCGGCGTTCTATGCGAGAGAGTGTGAAGAGAGAAATCCAAGCAAGCAGGCTTGTAGCTTTGGCTTCTACTGGTGTATATATAGAGGACCGATTTTCCTTTTCTCTCCATATCAACCTTTTTTATATTTCGTATGTGTCATTCAATCGAAGCGTGAAATGATGGTTGCTTCGTCCGAGCAACTTACTCTGTGATTTGACTGTTCATTCAGTCATATTACCACGGCCCCTGCACGTACTCCACCTACATGGATGGCCGTTCCCGAGTCTCACTTGTACTTATCTCTATTTTCTTACATGACATGTGGACCCGAATGCTGGATGTCCCGCAAGACATGATAGCATTGCAGAGTATTAATATCGGCAATAATGCATGTGTGAACAATGAAAGAGCATACCTTGCATGAAACATTTTGACAATGCTTTGAAATATGAACATGTGAATGTGAGGCACTACAACCTCGTGCATGCATGCAACAGTCACAAGTACACATGCACACAAAAACGTGTGCGATGACCTAATGCATGCATGCCCGAGCACACGACGAAACACACACGCTCACGGTCAAGTGCTCAGCCTACACGTGCATGCACACACGTACTCAGCCAGGGTGAGCTAGTGATAGTATAAACTCCGGAAAATGTATTATATTGACTGCAATGAGCATATTATGAAGTCCACTGACCATATTTTTACAAATATACAGTGATAGCAACTGTATTTATCTCGTTTCAAATTAACCATATTAACCCGAAAAGGAGGCAATATGGACTAGCATTACTTTGTTTTGTCCCGTCAACTCGTAGGACAAGGAGAAGCTTGCAGGACAAGGAGAAGCTTGTGGGATAAGGAGAAGCTTTTGACTAATGCAAGCTCTCCCTCGCTCAGGCGGTGGACGTGTAATAGTTAATTTGGTGTTAGATTGCCAGAAGCATACACTGTAGTACCATCATTGTTCGACTTCCCTAAGACGCGAAGAGCCAAGTGCAAGGTTTACTACAGATACTGCTACAAGGAACCGCATGGTGGACCGTCTACACTCTCATTTTATTTTAATCTATGATCAAGCAATCTCTTCAACACATTTGCTTCTCTTCGAGACGGTTCTCGCATGTGATAATGGAAGTTGATCGCACGGAGTTGGTGACACTCTCGAACAGTCGCCACAATATTCGCTTAATTCTGGCTCCTATCCTGTTGGAAATACGAGAGCTAATCAGTAATAATTTCTCTTCTTTTGTTATTTAGCATGTAAACAGGTCAGCAAACCTTCTCGCGCATCTTTGTGCGAAGCGTGCATGCACTTTGAATGGGACCGAGAGCTGGCTTGATGAAACACCTAGCTTACTAGTGACCAGTCTCTTGGATGATTGCCCTAAGAATGGTTTTATATGAGTAAAGCTCTCTCATTTACCCGCCAAAGAATAATCCATATCATGGACTAGCACTACTTTGTCCTGTCCCGTCAACTCGCAGGAGGAGAAGCTTGCAGGATGAGGTGAACCTTGCTTTATAAAGTACTACGCCCTCTTCGTCTACCACAAGCATGTTGACTCACAGGACGAGGAGAAGCTTTTGACTAATGCAACCTCTCCCTCGCCTAGGCGGTGGACGTGCAGTAGTTCATTCGGTGTTAGATTGCCAGAGGCATACACTATAGTACCATCATTGTTCGACTTCCCGAAGAGGAGAAGAGCCAAGCGCAACGTTTTAGTAGTACGAGTAGTACAACTTATTACTAGTAGTAGTATCCAGGTACTAGGAACCCCATGGCGGAGTGTCTTGCACTCTTATTTTAATTTAATCTATAATAAAGTACCATTTATTCTGGAAGTGCGTCAAACTGCAGCCCAATGAAGTGGTACAATTATTCAAAAAACATCGAACACGTAATGATGACATCAATCAACCATGCTCTAATATTTCTTGGCCTCCTTGCGGCACCTTGCCCGTCTGTGTTCTTGCTCCTCGTGTCTCTCAAGGAGCAGCGAGTTGGCCATTTTGCTGTCAATTGAGATCGGTTTGCTCACACTCTGGTCCCACATGTCAGTGATATGCTAAGAGGAAGCTCATTTACCGACATGCCATACGTGCACTTGGTTAGTACTAATAGGAGCAGATTCAAAGAAGAGTGTATTGATGGTTGCTTCGTCTGAGCAACTTACTGTGGGAAAGGTGGGGCTTATGATTTGACTGCTCATTACTACTGCTCACTATTCGTGCGGTGCGACGACCGGGCTATTTGGTGCATGGCACATGGACCCGGACCAGCATTTCTCTACTTATCTACTTATCTCTACTCTTATAAAAAAGAGTTGGTGATGATGGTGTGCCTGCCATCCTGCAATATAGGCCGTCCGATCTATATCTCACAGATATGAAGGAAACTATGATAATTTTGCAAAAAGATACCCGCACTCCTCTCCACATTTGCAGATAAGGCCTTCCCTCGCTCATCCTTATCTCCCACATGATAAACTACTCATATAAATGCATCTTGATGTTTCGAGTGTTTACATAATTGACGTACACATAATCTTCCAGCAACATGAAATTGTACAATGCTTTCAAGCTTTCAGATTTTGTTTCATGAGTCTTGCCAGCTAGAAGGTTGTCTTGTTACAACATCAATCAAATACGGAAACTAACATCCAAGCTTTTTCGCAAAAAAAACTAACTTCCTGCTAATGCATCTCAATGATTAGCAGATCAGAGCCAATATTTACATCACAACTGAAGACAAAGTTGTGAGAAGGTGTTATAAATAAAAAAAATTGATCCATGCTTTCATTGGCAGGAACTTTCCCGCAGCTCTGTCTAAATCAACAAGACATGTTGGGAAAAAAGTAGAAGTCAGGAGCATGAAACGTTCTGTTCATTTTGTGCAGATCCGCTAAAATAGGGCTGACCATCCCTGTTCCAAATATATTGAGTAAGTGTGATTACAATAATATAGGACTGTTGATGAAACAATAAACACACAAATAGAAGCTGGCCACCTTTGCAGTCTCCCTTAAGACTAACTAGTTGGAGAAGATTAAGCAAATAGTTGGAGAAGATTAGCCTCGAAGTTGGATGAGGAGTATAGAGCAAAACTAATCTCCCTTTGTGCAGTCCCACTGAAATATAGAAATGTTTCCAGTGTGACATTTCAGCAAAACTACACAAAACACTCTTAAGAAAAAAGTGATTTGTGCAGTTCACCAAAATATCACAATAGCAACAAGGTGAAATGGATAGCCCTGTTTCCAAAAGAGGTAGAAAGGAAAAAATTACTGGCCAATGACATTTGAAGACACATACGCCGATAAAAAAAGCATATTCCTTGTCCTAAAGGAAGATAGCAGCACGGTTTTTTATCTAAAAAGGGTGTTAGGACGAGATTGCAACATGGAAAGTAGGTCAGCCGAGCTATGATTTGGGCGAAGAACTAGGGAAGATCCACATGCAGGATTTTCCACATGCAACGATGTGGGGAGATGCCAATATGGGTTGTGGAGAAAGGCCGGAGGGGTGGAAGATGTACCTGGGGGTAGTCTTGATGTAACTAGGAGGGCACCGACGGACGGGATCTACCCTACCGCGCCAGAGCTTGGTCAGAGAGAACGGCAGGTACCGCAGATCGGGACGTGCTACCTCGATGTCGTCGAACGGAGCAACGATGCACGTCCTCCCTTTCCGTCGTCGGATGGGATCGGGCTGGATTCTATGACCAGCGGTGAGAGAGAGAGAGGCCACCGCCGTCTTGTGTGAGAGAGTGTGAATACAGACCAACCCCTGCCGGCAAGCTCCATTGTATATCATAGAGCAGATTACCTTTTTCTTCATAACAATCGTTTTATATTCTGTACGTGCCACTGAGCAATTAACTTTATTTAAAAATAAGGCACCAATGCGTCAAGTCGAACTTGCACGCTTGGTGGACGACCCTCCTTCAAGTACACAAATGCTACACGAGTCAAATTAGCACGTGGGCTACCTTTTCGTATAGAAATGAGATCCATCGTGTTTACCCACGTGGGTGTTGCTGGGAACGAGATGTGAGTACGTGCATCATGCGTGCACCTCTCCTCTTCGTGTATGTACCCCCTACGTGGGTGTATGTGAGAGAGATGGTGTGTGGGTTCATGCGTGAGAGATAGACACGGAATATATGTCGATGATATTTCAAACAACAAATGTAACATATGCAATGTGTGTGAAACAGAGGCATGGATATATCACATCTAGAGGCGGCGATCCACCAGAAGAGAGTGGAGGGATCACCGCCGTGAGATATCAATAGAATTGAAGAGAGGGATGAAGTGTATGGGTGCACTAACGACAAACAAAGCCAGCAAGATTGTGTGTGCCCATGTCAAAGATATAGTGCGCCTGGCCTATTGGAACGTTAGAGGGGAGATCTACAGTTTGTCTGTGTGGCATGGATACCCACCTACAACGTGCGACAGTCGATGTGTGTGTGAGAGAGAAGGGTGGGGGCAGAGACCTAGCTATATAGAGGTAGATCGAATGGTATATGTGCGTAGAAGGAGAAAGACCTGGCTATGTATTGAGGGAGATCGATCGACAGCCATGCATATATGTAGGAAAGGAACAGGGATGGGAGAGAGATAGAGCTAGTGACGGAGAGTTGGTGGTGGACTTGCTTCTCGGAGAGGGTGGGAGAGGCCTACTAGAAAAACAGAGGGGACGACTGCACTAACAATAAGAGAGGGGATGTGTCTCTATGTGTGCACGTATGTGTGAGAGATGGGTCGGGAGGCATGCATGGATGACGAGGGCGGATGATGTGTGTGTGGTAAGCATACCTGGCTAGATAGGTAAATCAATCGATGTGTGTTGGAGAAAGTGAGAGACATAACTAGTGAGTAGTGAGGTACATCGGCCGGTGCGTGGGGAAAAAGAGTTATAGTCGACCTAGCTATATGTAGGGAGATCAATCGGTATACATGGATGTGTTAGAGGCAAACAGGGCCCGGAGAGATGGACACATAGATAGGTAAGCGGCCAGAAGGTGGTCAGTGTGAGACACCTACTATGTCGAGAGGGGAAGGAGTGTGTGAGTGCGAGATCAATGAAAAGAGGGGAGAGAGTGTGCATTTGTGTGGGACCATATTAGACACATGGAGGTATGGACGCTAAGAAGAGAGGAGGGAAAACATGTGTTTGAGGTACCCATACCTATCTAGAGAGGTATAACGTTCGGTGTGTGTGCCGAAAAGAAGGGGGTGGGGAGACGTGTAGACACCATCAGAGAACGACCTAAGAAAAATAACGAATGTGCACAACGTAGAGGATGCTATGGGAGGATTCGAATATTTAATATGAATAAGAGATCATAGTTTTTTTAACCCACACATGCATGAATATAAAGGTGATACGCATGGTGTGGTTATGAGCATGATATACTACATAAACATTCGTTTAATTTGTGATAATGTGTGGCGTTTGTAGCTCAGGGCTAAATACTTGTCATAATGTAGGGGGTGGGGCACTATACTTTGTGTGATAAACACAGTGTACGTATGAAATATGGTTTAGATTATGAAGATCTAGTTAGTACATCACTATTATTTGGAATTGATATCAAATGTATTCAAAACTTTGAATTCGAGTTCATATAGTGCACATAGTTCATATCTATCAATCATGTGGTGTGTTGTTAAGATAATATAAATTATTATTTAACTTGGCAACAATCATTATTGTAGATTCTTATTCAAATAGAAAAACAATTTCAAATTTAGTTCAAATTGCAGCGGTAGTATAGACATTTGGAATGCACTAAAATGTTCGTATGAGTAGGTTACATGCATTATAGAGCCGGCGAAAAAAATTAATTGGATATAACATGGATTCAAAGTTTTGAATAGCATTTGTAACAATCCATACAATGAAATGGGACAAGACTCTCTCTTTGTGTGGTGCAAATTATTTGTTTTTTTTCTCGTTGAGGGAAGTGTCGTTGGATTTGGTACTCTCCGAAAACTCGCTCCTCGCGCCTTGCTATCCCGAAATAACAACGCGCGCACGAAAACTCCCTCCTGCTGCCAAATCCCAACATGCGAAATATCTGTTCTAACCCTGAGCCGAAAGGATGACTAGTTCAAATCAGTGGGGGTACCTTTGTAATACACCCTACATTTCGGACAAGCACGTCCCGAAGTCGTGGTCCCCCTCCCGTCACCTCCTTTTTGCCATTCGAAAACATAGGCAGTCATAACCTCTCTGCTCCAGCCGCGAAACCCTACCCTCCGCCGTCCCCCACCCCACCGCCACCCAGCGTGAGCCTCGTCCCCGACGACGTCGTCCACCGCAACAACTCGATGTCCCTCATCGACCTCCCTAGATGAGGATCCGTCATTGATCTCATCGTCCTGTCGGTTCAGCCGCCCCGTCCTCCTCCTCCAAGGAGCTGCTCTGATGATCGCCTCGTCTATCGCGGCTGATCCATCCCACATCGCCTACTTAACCTGCTCCATCGGAACCGCAAAATCCTCACCGACTCCTCGGACAAAACCGAGGCCTACTCGGCGCCACCAAAGAGGGTGTACACTCATCGCATTGCACCTTCTCCTTAACTCGACCTACGGGCACCGATGAAGCTCGATCCCGCACACCCATGGCGCAGCTACCTCGAAGTCGGCGCCACGAGCGACATCTTCACGACGGCTCTCCCTCAGTGCTAAGCTCCCTCGGTGGCGGCGTCCATACCAGCCGAATCTACTGCTGCTGCTCCGGCTCTCGCTCGCTCGTGCTGCTGCTCCGGCTCTCGCTAGCTCACACTGCTGATGCTGGTACACGGGCTGCTGTAGCTACATGAGTTGCTGCTATGGCTCTAGTTCATGCTACTCCTCCAGGTGCAGCTGCTCCGATTGCTATTTGCTAATGTATTCCCTGTCGATCGCCCGCTGATTTAGATCACTGTTTCTCCACTACTAGTTCTCTAGCGGCCTAAACTACATGTGAATTGCCTCTCTGCTACTAGTGCGTTCAGTTTTGATAGTAATATTCAGATACCACAGTAAATTTTAGTTTCACTAGTTAAGTTCAGAGTCAATAGTTGTAGTCATGTGTTTTTTGCTGATGTAAATTTTACATCTTTCACTTTTTGGTAATGTATTTTACATCATTAATTGGAGATGCTATTAGAATCCCACTTGAGATTAACAATGTTTGTCTTGTACTGCTTCATCCTTGACGTCTTACGGCTCGCCGGAGCTGCTCCAATGACGGAACCATCTATCACAATAGAGCAGTACCCTGGATGCCATCTACAGACACCTCATATCTTCCTCCACACCTCTGACAGCCACCTCTGTCGCAACTTCTTCAGCGACCAACCCAATGATGCCGAGGTCAACACGGCTATGCCAAAGAGGTTGTACACTTCTTGCATCACTTATTACTCTATATTCATGTCGATCCACTAGGGCTATTTTGGTTCAAAGGAAAAACATAGAAATAGGAAATTTTACTATTGCACTCTACTATCCAATTATTCATGCATTTCTATGAAACTAATGGAGCAAACCATCCACCTGGACCTACTTTTCCAAATCATATGCATGAAAACAAGACTAAGTGCATGAGTGGCAGAATAACATTCTAACTGTACACACTTACCTTTGGTTTCACTTTAATTTGGCCATGTTCCTTTGCATTCCTCTGCTCATACAATTCATGTAAACTAAACACCCAAGTTGACAAAAATTATGTGTCTACAAATGCTCTGTTTCCCATGTGCATTCCTATCCTATTCCGGTGTTTTTCCTATCCCTGCATTTTTTAAATCCTGGAAGCCAAAGGAGCCCTTACAAAATTACTTCAGTAACACATAGGCGTCGAAGAAAACTTTGTGTGGTTTGTCCTGCTCCTGCCGCGACATTGTCCACCTCACCTGACCTGCTCCATCGACAGAAGCATCCACCATACCAGACATCATGACTCCTGACCATATTTCGCCGCCTCAGATCTCCTTCCCTGCTGCCGGCACCCACCGCAACTGCATCACCATCATCGACTCAGCAGATTAACCTGATGAGTGCACGGTCCGCAAGAGAGGTCACTCTTTTTTTTCTGCTTATGTTATGCATTGCTTAATATTACCTGCTACTTTATCATCATGTTCACCTCTTAGACTCCAAGTCAGGTCTAAATTAATGTTCAAACTTGAGTTTTAAAATGCTTGTGGGCATGGATTTCGATTCGCTCAACTAGCCGCGACTAGTCGACGACTAGTCTATGAGTCGCAAAAATATGGTTAACTCAGCTTAGTGTCGACTGGCGACTCCGAGTCACGACTAGTAACAACGTAGGCTCGACTTCTTCCGAGTTGCTGCCCCAGAGCGAATCGCATGAGTCGCTACTCAAAAACCATGCTTGTGGGGCACATATCGAGGCAGCAATGAATAGTATCTATGTCTATTATCTCGTTGTTCATCTTGGGTGGGAAACAAACAGTAAAGCAATCATCATGTGTCTTTTTATTAAATTAAAGCTATCATGAGCCTGCTATCATTATTTTTGGATCTATCCACTTGTTGTTACCATCACACTAGATTCTGCATGCTCTCCTTACATAATCTCACTATATTTTTTTGTATGCATGTCAGGTATTGTACACAGTCATGTTGAACATGTAGAGAAAAGGACAAGACTTTTGCGTGGAAATACAATGTCATGCAGACATCGCTCGATGGTGGGTGCAATGGCAAACCCTCCCCCCTCCAGATTGTAATCCAGAGGAAGATATCTGTTCTGAGGCTGATTCAGACGAAGCTGACCACTCCTATTTATCCCCCGAGGTGTTTGCTCTAACTTGGCATGATGATGTTGGGCATATCATGCAGATGTTGCCTTGTGGTGCCTACTTTCGACATCATGTATGTCATCTGCATAGTTTAGACATGTTCTGTAATGCCACATGTTTAGTTTCTATATCATATATGTGAATTATGTGCTTTTAGGCAGACATAATATATGTGAAATATGCAATGCCATCTTGTTTAACCAGGCATCATATATTTGAATGATATCTTACCAATCCTTTTCTTCATTACATTTCCATTTGTCGACAATGTTTGTATATTCAACTACTCTTCCTGTGAATCAGCCATTTGAGTGGGTGATGGAAAAATCTGGAGTGAAAACAAGGTCTTCAGAGTAGACAGTGCTACATGTCGAAGTAGATCTCTTCCTGGGTCCCGATAGCTCTTTAGAGACGGATTCAGAGACAAATGACCAGTCCTATTTCCCCACCGAGGTGTATGCTCTAACTTGGCATGGTTATATTGCTCATATGATGCATATGGTGCCTTGCATTGCATAGTTTAGACATCATATACACAATATTCAACACCATGTTCTTAGTTCAGACATCGTATATGTGAACGCCCTCTGCTTAGTATATAAATCACATGTGTGAATTATATCATGCGATCCTGATTACTTAGATAACATGTATGTGAATTATGTCATGTGAACCTATTTACTAAAGACATCATATTATTATCTCATGCCATCCTATTTAGTTAGTTATCATATTTTTGAATTATGTCATGCTATGCTATCCAGTTTAGATTGACAGAGAACCAGCTTGGCCCAATCTAACCCCAACCTCAGTAGATTGTAACCCAGTTCTAGTTGACACAGCACCATCTCCACCACAGAGCTCCCAAACAAGAGCAGTTGGTAAGGCAGCTCCAATGCCCAAAGCGCCAGTACTACCACGACGAACCCCAACTCCACTAGTTAGTACACCTATTCCTGTGGACGAAGCACAACCAGCCATTCGTAGTTTAGCATATATCGCATTTGATGTTGTTAAATACTATGTGTGTATCTTACCATTAGTCCTAGCCATGGGCAGCCCGGCCCGGCCTTCCCAGCCCGGCCTGATCCGGCCCGAAAAAGCCTGACCCGGCCCGGCCCGACGCTACTCCCGGGCTGGGCTCGGGCCTAGATTTTGAGCCCGACGGCCTGGCCAGGCCAGGCTCGGGCCCATCTTTTTTGCACTTTCCTGAAGGGGCCTGGCCCGAGGCTCGAGGCCCAGCGATCTTTTATGTGTTGGGGTCGGGCTTGGGCCCAAAATACATGCACGATGGCCGGGCCGGGCCGAGCTTGGGCCTAGGTTTTTTGGCACGGGCTTGGCTAGGCCTGGCCCGAGGTTTGGACAGGTATACTTCCCATCATGGAAATATTATACTGAAGATGAAGGAAAATGCCAGTTGCAGGTGTTCGTCCAGGAGTTATGTCTAAGTAATGTTATTCATGTCAATTACTTTGCTTTGTCCCATACATTCTACCTCCATGTTGGTTATAATACAACAAATGTTCCCATTTTCCTCTATAGAGAAGGACCGATTTGGAAACTCAGGATGAGGTAACTTGTGCTAATACCTCTGTTGTCTTCAAGAATTCATGGTGGCAGTATTGGAATTACCTGAAGAAAACATACTTCACTGCCAAAGAAACTCATCAAATTCCCTTACGTTCTCCCGAGACACATTTACGCAACGATGACTGGGAACGCCTTGTTCTGCATTGTTCCTGAACCAAGAATGTGGTAAGCTCTATGAGCTCATTTTTTATTTTTGAAGTATTGTATCCTCCATCTTACTGTATGCTATTCGTGTAGAACAAGTGCTTAAGACTGAAGAATAACTGTTCTCGTTTAAGATTCCATTACTATGGTCCATACTACCTTGTTCTTGTTTCACTTTATTTAATCATACAAACTTATTTTTAAATTGAAGGATTCAATCGAAACTCCAATGGCACAACAGGTATGTTTAAGCATGTTTGCTCTTCTAAATTGCTCTGTTGATTTCAATTTCAATTGTGTATACACTTGACTGCTCATAGCGTGCACATTACTAGCATCACAATAGAGCCAATAGTGTTGTTGTACATGTTCACCCGTGGTACCCATCTAAAATCTTGTTGTGCCATGTAGTTTCCCACACTTGTATTCTTTTAATGCTGCTTTGTCTTGAACATATATGATTTGATCTATTTTGATTCGTCAAGACAATGCAGTGACCGTAGGACATAGATATATGTTTGTTTGTTGCTTTTATTATGTACTACTTGGCAATAGAAGACATGGTAGTTTAATCCTGTCCACTATACTACTGAACCGGTTAACCAAAATGAGTTTCATATACTACATGCTAAACCTGTTATGTGTCTGCTTGTTTCTTCTTTTAGAATGTTGACAAAATATTGGGGAAGAGTACCTTATTAAGCAATGGTAAAGGAAGTAATGCAGATAAGGTTCAGGATAGTGAGACATCCCTGTTGGTCTCCATAAAAGCTGATAAAATAGCTAATGAAAACTATCTTGAAGACAGTGAGACAACCCCAAAGTCCTGTCTTGGTGTAGTGTTCGAGTTACTGGACACTACCGCTGGCACAAGCTTCTCGAACTCACTGTTTAAATCAGTTCTGTTTCTTGAGTCTCAACTACAAGAAGAAAGACATCGATCAGTTGTGCTGCAACAAGAAGCCGAAGGACTGCGGAAGTCCCTGTAGAACTCAGACGCATACTTTCTGGTGCAACAGCAAGCGCTGGAGAATTTAAGCGCCAAACAAGAGAACGCTAATAAGCTTGTTAAGCGTCTTGCTAGCATGGTGGATACCCAGGATATTGTTTCTTGAGCTCTTGTGAAGTTGTTTCAGTTATGGACTTATTTTGCTGCAACGTTTATTTCTACTGGCTGCCAACTTTGACAACCAGTGTATGTAATATGCTTCTTTGTTCCCCATATTTGCACTGGTGGCGAACTTTGATGCCCAGTGGTTGTAATATGTGTAATAGGCATAATAGCCTAGTTTATGTTGCTTGCTTATTTATTTCCTTATCTTGTTTATTTGTTTGCATGTAGTCAGTGCAATTATTTTTCCACGGTTTCCTAGTGGCCGCAATAACCTATTTTTAAAACTAGGCCACAATAACAATGGGCAACATGCGGACTGTTGTCACCATGGCCTTCTACGGGTCGTAGAATCAATGGGCCTTCTACGGGCCGTATGGGCGATTGGCCAAACATGGGCCAATAACGGACCTCATTATGGGCCGTAAACGGGCTAGACTGGCAGCCGTCCGTTCATGGCCCGACCATAACGGGCCTTTAAGAGGCCGACGAGTATAACGGGCTTAATTCCATCGATAAACATAACGGGTCATTAATGGGCCGTATTTGATGATGCTATGAAAATGGCCCAACGGGTCAACAGGCCACAAACGGGCCTACTTGAACCATGGGTTGAATTTGGCCCACAAGCGGAAAAGGCCCGTAACGGGCCATAAGCTACTGAATGCTGCAAATCAGCCCAAGAATAAATCGCCCTTAAAAGGCCGAAAGATAACATGGGCTGGGAGCGGCCCAATGGAGTAAGGGGCCGTTAATGGGTATGAAGCGATATACTGTTCATTATGGGCCAGTTTCACTAACGGTTGTTAATGGGCCAAGAGTTACAAAGGGCCTCATAAGGGATGAAATATGTCATGGGCCGTACATGGCCGGAAGTTACAACGGGCTGGAATCATATTGGATGGCCTAGATGAAGCTAGTGGGCCAAATTAGGAAAGGCCATGATGGGCCATGAGTTATATGCGAGTGAATACTTCCATGATGTGCCATTTATCATCATGCAAGTGAACACTTCCGTGATGATAATTTTGGTATTGTCATGGAACACTTCTACGACAACACAAGTATGACTATCTTGATTCTGTCTTAAAATCGTCATGGATGTACATGCATGACAGAAAACGTGACCTACTGTGACAAACATGTATTATCACAGAAGTGTTTTTTTGTAGTGCTATAAGTTGACAAAGCTTTGCGTACGCGTCAACCTAGTAGACCCACAAATCAGCCTCCAAATCTGTCCCAAACAGCATACAGCCCGAAATTTCTAGCCAGATTCACATTAATTTAAAAACTAAACATACCTTAATTTAAATCCATTGAAATTTTACCCGCACAAAACCACTGAAATTTAAAATATCAAAATCCGAAGGAAAAAGTATTTTGGAACTAGTTGCCTATTTGTTGTATTTTTTTCATTTTATAGCCCATTTATTATTCTTTATAGCCCAATTTCTTATTACTTATAGCCCACTTTCTGGGCAAGCCTGAATGCATCCCTCCTCGTCTTAGAAGATTTCTGGCCTAGCAGGGTGTAGTAAAGAAGTACGCCTACGTTGGTTATTCTACAAAAAAACAAAATTCCTGGGCTAGCTATTTTCAGAAAGGGAAAAAACTGGGCTGGTCATGTGGTAAACATATGAAATGAAAGCCTGGGCTAGATGGGCCACAACTCCCGCACAACCCAGTTGATACCGTTCTCCGTCCCGAAAAAAATACTACGCACGTTCCTGGGTCCCGGGTGTCTGCCCCTCCTTGTGCAGTTATCTAGCTTATTGACTACGTTGACAGTGGCGTGCGACCCAGATGTCAGGAAACCATCCGGAGGAACCCTGTTTTTCTTGTAATAAAGGAGGCACTTGCTTGCCTACTGCAATGATCCTGGTTGGTCCCTACTGTCATCCTCACCATGTACAATAATCTCCTCTCGGTTGATCCTGGTTGTAATAAAGGAGGCACTTGCTTGCCTATTCCTCTCGGTTGTTTACCATGTTCACAACACTAGAGGGCGGCGCCGCAGCGAGCGAACCAAGGCGGAGGATGATGGTGAGGCCTCAGACGGGAACGAACAGGAGTGCATAGAGTTTTAGTGTGCGATGTGGCCACGATGCGCGCGCGGCAGCACAACCAGCCGTGGGAGGCGGGAGCAGGCGGTCCCGCCGGCACTGGTTTGGCTTTGGCAGGTGGAGGAAGAAGAGACTGAAGAAACACGACAGACGTTGAATGTCAATCCAATGATCAAGGTTCGCACAATCGTTTGTTGACTAAGCCGACACCTAGCATACATTTTTATATATGAAGAAAAGAAAAACTGGGCTCTTCGCCTGATAACATTCCCGAAACTGCGACCGTTCGATCTTGCGTCGCAACTAAAACTGTGAGGAAAATGTGTTTGTCTGCCATCCTCCTCCCAGGGAACGTTCACCACATAAGTGACTAGCACCCTTGGTTTTCAACCGAGAGGTCTTGGGTTCGAGTCTGAGGAACCCTCAATTTTGTCCTCCTTCCTTCCTATCCAAAAAAGAGAAAGAAAATCAAAGACTTGAGAAGGCGTACAGAACAAGCTAGTGTACCAATAAAGAGACATTCTGAGTTTTAGAAAGAAAAAAAGACGTGCTCCTGTAGCTGGTTCGAATCCAAACCCAGACTATGACTATATATGGTGATATGCTACTCTAAAAGTAATAAAACTGACATATCAGACATTCGCTTTTTCTCTTCTCTACTTACTCTGCCTAGCATCACAAGCTCTAGTCGGAGCAACCATGTCCGCTGGCGGCTCATCCACCTGCTCTTCAGCAAGCAACAACCAGATATGCGCCAAGTCGCCACCTGTACCATAGCTTATGGGTCTCATCACGCCCCCGCCGGCACACACACCGCAGCCGTTGAGGGAGTCCTGGATCGGGGGGTCCTCAGGTGGCCAGACAAACTCCTGGTGGGCCGGACTGGTGGGCCCTGAAGATTCTTATAGAAGATCGTCTCTCGTATCCGGATAGGACTCCTGGATTCTTCTAAATGGCAAGTGTTAGGCTCGGGTGTAGATTTACCTTCCTCTGCAAGATGATATGTACAAACCCTAGGCCTCTCCGGTGTGTATATAAACTTGAGGGTATAGTCCATAGAGGCTAGAGAAGAATCATAATAGTCCTAGGGTTTAGCCATTACGATCTCGAGGTAGATCAACTCTTGTACACATATTCACTCATACTAATATAGCAGGAAGTAGGGTTTTAGCTCAATCGAGAGGGCCTGAACCTGGGTAAACATCGTGTCCCCTGCCTCATGTTACCATTGATCCTCAGACGCACAGTTCGGGACCCGCTACCCGAGATACACTGGTTTTGACACCGACATTGGTGCTTTCATTGAGAGTTCCAGTATGTCTCCGACAGAAGGACAGATGGATCACGTCGTCAACTGCAATGGCGAAGTCGAGGGGATTTTCCCTCCCGGCCAACTCTTCGTGTTCGGCGGCTTTGTGCTTCGTGCCAACACTGAAGGCCACCTTGAGTAGATCGAGAGCTACGCCCATGGCCATCATGTTAGGTTTGGCAGCTTGAACTACGTTGCTGATATCCGTGGAGACTTGATCTTCACCGGATTCGAGCCAGTGGCAACCCCTCTCTGCCACCACGATGATCATGACTTCACTCTGTCAACGGATCAGGAAATAGCACCTGCAACAGTTCTGGCCCTAGATCCAGAACGGATTGCATCACCCGAATATGGGAAGCTCAACCACACCACGGGAACCGCAGACTCTACGGCATTGGAGCCGCACAGAGACCCAACTGATGGGGTCTGTGTTACCACAGCCCCGAACTCAGCTCCGGTCTTCGATTCCTAGCTGCGCGTAACTGCGCCCCTCAAATCCAATCAGGCGCCTATCGCCGAATTCTGGGCTGCGGATATTTTCCACCACTCACCACTCGGTGACATGTTAAAGTCGTTAAGATCTCTCTCCTTGGATGAGAGCACACAGCCGCACTATATCTGGTTCAAACTGGAGGCTGATGAACAGCCGTCCTATACCCAGAGGGATGAAGAATTTCGTTCGCCACCCAACACCCACTTGGTAGCCACGGTTGAAGATCTAACCGATCTACTCGACTGCGCTTCAGAAGACTTCGACGGGATGGACCTCAAAGCTGAAGCAGATACAGATCAAATCCGGCCCATAACAGGGCGGTGGAAAGCTACGTCTTCATACGACGTGTATATGGTGGATACACCCAAAGAGGCGGAAGGCAACGATGAAAACAATCCCGTAGAGGATAAACCCGCCGAAGAACCTCCCAAGCGTCGGTGTCCAAAATGCCGAACAAAATCCCGTAATGGAAAGGATAGCAACACCGTGACTAATGATGGTGATATTCTGGAACAATCCGAAGACCCCGCAGATCCAGCGATAGAGCAGGAGGAACGAGAGGATGGCGAACAGAGTTCGAAGCCGCAGTCCGATGGCAGCGATGCCGAAGACAGGGACTATGAACTGATCTCCGAAGAAGAGGCTAGCCTGGATGATGATGAATATACCGTCCCAGAAGAACCCTCCGAACAAAAACGCTTCCGTCGGTGGCTTATAGCCACCGCACGAAGCTTAAAAAAGCAGCAGAGTCAACTTTGAGTTGCACAAGACACGCTCAATGATAGATGGAATGAGGTGGTAGACGCCGAACATAAAGATGGCTTTAACAGCCAAGCCAAAGGCTATCCCAAGCGCAAGCTACTGCCCGAATTCGACGACAAGGCCGTTGCGCCCGTCCCACCGAAAAATAACACCGCCAACAAGCCGGACCGATCACCTCGCGGACGGGATAGAGTCACTAGCAATGGCGTAAACAAGCCCCCACCCCATAAAGGAAAGGAGGGTGCATCCCAAGTTTGAAAGCATGATATGCGTGAGGACCTCAACAAAAAATCTAGCAAGACCAGGTCTATATTCGGACCCAGAGACCGAGCTCCCACACGGGACGGCGGCTATCAAGCCAATCGCGCCGGTGACATACCAGTTCGTGGTCAATACCGAACACCACAACCATCGGACATATGCCATGATATAGCAAGATACATAGGAGCTTCACACCCTGTATGCTTTACCGATGAGGTGTTGGGTCATGATTTCCCAGAAGGGTTTAAACCCTTGAACATCGAAAGGTACGATGGAACGACGGATCCTGCCGTCTGGACAGAAGATTTTATTCTTCACATCCACATGGCTTGAGGAGATGATCATTTACCCCTCAAGCTAAAAGAACCAGCTCGGCACTGGCTAAAGAGTCTCCCAGAAAACTCCATTGGGAGTTGGGAAGAACTTGAGGATGCTTTTCGGGCCAATTTTCAAGGGACTTATGTCCGGCCCCCGGATGCTGACGATTTAAGTCACATCATCAAACAACCCGGGGAGTCAGCCCGCAAGCTTTGGAACCGATTTCTCACAAAGAAGAACCAAATCATCGATTGTCCGGACGCCGAAGCCTTAGCGGCATTCAAGCACAATATCTGGGACGAATGGCTAGCTAGACACCTTGGACAGGAAATGCCGAGGACAATGGCAGCCCTAACTACACTCATGACTCGCTTTTGCGCGGGTGAGGATAGCTGGTTAGCTCATAGCAGCACCAGTGACCCTAGAACATCCGAAGTCAGGGATGGCAATGGAAATCCACGACGTAACAAAAACAAACGTCGAAACAATTATGGAAGCCCACATGATACAGTGGTAAACGCCGGATTCAGCGGCTCCAGACCCAGTCAACGGAAGAAGCCATTTAAAGGCAACAAAGACGGTCCATCAAGTTTGGATAGGATATTAGACACGCCCTACCAAATCCATGGCACCAAGAAAAACGTGCCAACCACACCAACCGTAACTGTTGGGTTTTCAAGCAGGCCGACTAGCTAAATGCCGAACACAAGGGGAAGGAGCCTTAGAGCAAAGACGAGGATGAACCTCGCCAGCCGAATATAGGGGGACAAAAGAAATTTCCACCGGAGGTCAAAACAGTGAACATGATATATGCCACTCATATCCCAAAAAGGGAGCGCAAGCGCGCACTCCGAGGCGTCTATGCCATTGAGCCTGTCGCCCCAAAATTCAACCCATGGTCTGCCTGTCCGACCACTTTCAATCGCAGGGATCATCCGACTAGTATTCGCATGGGGGCTCGGCTGCCTTAGTGCTTGACCCAATAATATATAGATGGATACCATCTAACCCGAGTCCTTATGGATGGCGGTAGTAGTCTGATGTCTACTATGCACCCTTCTTCTTGTGGACTTTGTTGGGCCTCCAAGTGCAGAGGTTTGTAGGACAGTAGAAAATTTCCATCAAGTGGATGACCTAAGGTTTATCAATCCGTGGGAGGTATAGGATGAAGATGGTCTCTCTCAAGCAACCCTACAACCAAATAACAAAGAGTCTCTTGTGTCCCCAACACACCCAATACATTGGTAAATTGTATAGGTGCACTAGTTCAGCAAAGAGATGGTGATACAAGTGCAATATGGATGGTAGATATTGGTTTTTGTAAACTGAAAATATAAAAACAGCCTAGGGTTCATACTTTCACTAGTGCAAGTTCTCTCAACAAGGATAACATAATTGGATCATATTACTAGCCCTCAACATGCAACAAAGAGTCACTCCAAAGTCGGTAATAGCGGACAACAAACGAAGAGATTATGGTAGGGTATGAAACCACCTCAAAATTATTCTTTCAGATCGATCTATTCAAGAGTCCATAGTAATGTTCAATCTATCATAGAGTTCGTACTACAATAACACCTTAAGACACAAATCAACCAAAACCTTAATGTCACCTAGATACTCCATTGTCACCGCAAGTATCCGTGGGCATGATTATACGATATGCATCAAACAATCTCAGATTCATCTATTCAACCAGCACAAAGTACTTCAAGAGTGCCCCAAAGTTTCTACCGGAAAGTCAAGACGAAAACGTGTGCCAACCCCTATGCATATATTCCCGAGGTCACTTAGAGACTCAATCCGATAAGATAACTTCAAAGGGAAAACTCAATCCATTAAAAGAGAGTAGGGGGGTAGAAGCATCATCAGATCCAACTATAATAGCAAAGCTCGCGATACATCAAGATCATGCCATCTCAAGAACACGAGAGAGAGAGAGAGAGATCAAACACATAGCTACTGCTACATACCCTGAGCCCTGAGGGTGGACTACTCCCTCCTCGTCATGGAGAGCGCCGAGATGATGAAGATAGCCACCGGAGAGGGTTCCCCCCCTCCGGCAGGGTGCCGAAACGGGGTCTAGATTGGTTTTTGGTGGCTACAAAGGCTTTCGGTGGCGAAACTCCCGATCTAGGTTAATTTCGAAGGTTTCAGTATTTATAGGAATTTTTGGCGTAGGTCCCACGTCAGGGAAGCTTCTCGGCTGTCCTCAAGATAGGGGGGCGCCACCACCTTCCCAGGGCGTGCCCCCACCCTCGAGGGCAGCCATAGGCTCCCGTGACCCAACTCTTTTGCTTCGGGGGCTTCTTTTGGTCCAGAAAAAATCATAAAAATTTGGCTCATCAATTGGACTCCGTTTGATATTCCTTTTCTGCAAAACCCTAAAACAGGAGAAAAACAGAAACTGGCATAGGGCTCTGGGTTAATAGGTTAGTCCCAAAAATCATATTAATGTGAATGATAAAGCCCATTAAAATCCAAGACTTCATAAATAATAGCATGGAACAATAAAAAATTATAGATACGTTGGAGACGTATCAAGCATCCCCAAGCTTAATTCCTGCTCGTCCTCGAGTAGGTAAATGTTAAAAACGGAATTTTTGATGTGAAATGCTAATCAATATAGTTTTTTGATGTAATTATCTTAATTGTGGCATGAATGTTCAGATCTAAAAGATTCAAGATAAAAGACTATATCGACATAAGAAATAATAATACTTCAAGCAATACTAACAAAGCAATCATGCCTTCTCAAAATACTATGGCTGAAGAAAGTTATCCCTACAAAATCATATAGTGTTGGCTATGCTCCCTCATTATCACACAAAATATTCATATCATGCACAACCCGGTTTCAGCCAAGCACTTGTTTTCATACTCTATCTTTTCAAACATTTCAACTTTGACACAATACATGAGTGTGAGCCATGGATATAACACTACGGGTGGAATAGAGGGGTGGTTGTGGAGAAGATAAAAATGAGGTAGATAGTCTCACATCGACTAGGCGTATCAACGGGCTATGGAGATGCCCATCAATAGATATCAATGTGAGTGAGTAGGGATTGCCATGCAACGGATGCACTAGAGCTAAATATGTATGAAAGCTCAACAAAAGAAACTAGTGGGTGTGCATCCAACTTGCTTGCTCACAAAGACTTAGGGCATTTGAGGATGCCCATCGTTGGAATATACAAGCCAAGTTCTATAACGAAAATTCCCACTAGTATATAAAGTGACTAAGCATGAGACTCTCTACAACGAAGAACATGGTGCTACTTTGAAGCACAAGTGTGGAAAAAAGATAGTAGCAATTGTCCCTTTTCCTTTTTTTCCTTTTTTTCTTTTTTTTTCTTTTTTCTGGGCCTTTCTTTTGTTTCCTTTGGCCTTTCTTTTGTTTCTTTTTTTTTCCTTTGGCCATTCTTTTGTTTCCTTTTTTTGGAGGGGCTTTATAGATTTAGCCTTTCCACCCATGGGACAATGCTCTAATAATGATGATCATCACACTTTCATTACAACTTGATATTACAACTCGATACTGCAACAACAAAGTATGACTCTATATGAATGCCTCCGACGGTGTACCGGTATGTGCAATGAAACAAGAGTGACATGTATAAAAATTATGCATGGTGGCCTTGCCACGAATACGATGTCAACTACATGATCATGCAATGGCAATATGACAATATGATGCGTGTCATATGAACGGAACAGTGGAAAGTTGCATGGCAATATATCTCGGAATGGCTATGGAAATTCCATGATAGGTACGTATGGTGGCTGTTTTGAGGAACAATATGATGGCTGTTTTGAGGAAGGATATATAGTGGGTTTATGGTACCGGCGAAAGTTGCGCAATACAAGAGAGGCTAGCAATGGTGGAAGGGTGAGAGTGCGTATAATCCATGGACTCAACATTAGTCATAAAAACTCATATACTTATTGCAAAAATATACGAGTTATCAAAACAAAGCAATCAACGCATGCTCCTGGGGGGAGGTTGGTAGGAGTTAACCATCGCGTGCCCCCGACCTTCACACAAAGGTCAGCACTTTACAAATACCTCATGCTCTAACTTCGTCACATAGCGGTTCACCATATGTGCATGCTACATGAATCACTAACCTTAACACAAGTATTTCTCAATTTCATAATAACTCCACTAGCATGACCCTAATATCATTATCCTCGTGTCTCAAAACAATTATCAAGCATCCAACTTCTCATCCTATTCAATGCACTTAGTGTGAAAGTTTTTACTACACTGATATTGGATGTCTATCATGTGAAGACTAGTTTCTTTATCCTAAACACATTACCATGCTATTTCAATAGACTCTCAAAAGGATAATAGTGAAGCATTAGAGTTCATCTATTTCTTCAAAAATAAAACCACCGCCGTGCTCTAACAAATATAAGTGAAGCACTAGAGCAAGCAACAACCTACTCCGAAAGATATAAGTGAAGATCAATGAGTAGTTGAATAATTTTGTAACTATGTGAAGACACTCTAACATTTAAGAACTTCAGATCTTGGGATATTATTCAAACATCAAGAAAAACAAAATAAACTAAATTGACGCTCCAAGCAAAACACATATCATGTGGTGAATAAAAATATAGCTCCGAGTATAGTCACCGATAGATGAAGACGAAAGAGGGGATGCCTTCCCGGGGCATCCCCAAGTTTAGGCTTTTGGTTGTCGTTGAATTTTACTTGGGATTCCATGGGAATCCCCAAGCTTAGGCCTTTTCTACTCTTTGTTCCATAGTCCATCAAAGCAATACTCAAAACTTGAAAAGTTCACAACACAAAACTTAGACAAAAATCTCGTGAACTCCGTTAGTATAAGAAAGCAAACCACTACTCAAAGTTATTGCAATGAATTCATTATTTGTTTATATTGGTGTTAAACCTACTGTATTCCAACTTCTCTATGGTTCATACTTCCCAATATTACTCATAGATGCATTGAAATAAGCAAACAACACACGAAAAACAGAATCTGTCAAAAACAGAACAGTCTGTAGTAATCTGCAGGTTTCGCATACTTATGTAACTCCAAAAAAATTCAAACTAAATTGGTAAACGTGAGGAATTTTTCTATTAATCATCTGCAAAAAGAATCAACTAAATAGCACGCTCCAGTAAAATCTGATGACCATTCTAGCGAGTGCTAACGATTCTGTTTTTCACAGCAAGATCATATAAACTTCACACAAGTCTTCCCAAAGGTTCTACTTGGCACAAACACTAATTAAAACACAAAACCACATCTAAACAGAAGATAGATGCAATATTTATTCCCAAACAGAAGAAAAAACTAAAAAACTAAAATAAAGTTGGGTTGCCTCCCAACAAGCGCTATCGTTTAACGCCCCTAGCTAGGCATGATGATGCTCACATAAAAGATAAGTATTGAAACATAATGGGAGCATCATGAATCATATGAATAGCACATTTAAGTCTAACCCACTTCCTATGCATAGGTATTTTGTGAGCAAACAACTTATGGGAACAATAATCAACTAGCATAGGAAAGCAAAACAAGCATAGCTTCAAGATTTTAAGCACATAGATAGGAAACTTGATATTATTGCAATTCCTACAAGCATATGATACTCTCTCATAATAATTTTCAGTAGCACCATGAATGAATTCAACAATATAACCAGCACATAAAGCATTCTTTTCATGATCTACTTGCATACAAATTTTACCACTCTCCACATAAGCAAAATTCTTCGCATTCATAGTAGTGGGAGGAGCAAATTCAACAAAATAACTATCATGTGAAGCATAACCCAATTGAAAACTAATATCACGATGACAAGTTTCATGGTTATCATTATTCTTAATAGCATACAATTGATCACAATAATCATCATAGATAGGTGGCATGCTTTCATCATAATAAATTGGCTCATCAAAACTTGGGGGACTAAAAATATCATATTCATCAAACATAGCTTCCCCAAGCTTGGGCCTTTGCATATCATTAGCATCATGGATATTCAAGGGATTCACACTAACAACATTGCAATCATGCTCATCATGCCCATATTTTATGCCAAGCATTCTATGTAGTTCTTCTTCTTGTACTTGAGCACAATTTTCCTTCCCATCATTTTCACGAAAGATATTAAAAAGATGAAGCATATGAGGTAACCTTAATTCCATTTTGTTTTGTAGTTTTCTTTTATAAACGAACCTAGTGATAGAACAAGAAACTAAAAGATTCGATTGCAATACCTAAAGATATACCTTCAAGCACTAACCTCCCCGGCAACGACGCCAGAAAAGAGCTTGATGTCTACTATGCACCCTTCTTCTTGTAGACGTTGTTGGGCCTCCAAGTGCAGAGGTTTGTAGGACAGTAGCAAATTTCCCTCAAGTGGATGACCTAAGGTTTATCAATCCGTGGGAGGCGTAGGATGAAGATGGTCTCTCTCAAGCAACCCTGCAACCAAATAACAAAGAGTCTCTTGTGTCCCCAACACACCCAATACAATGTTAAATTGTATAGGTGCACTAGTTCGGCGAAGAGATGGTGATACAAGTGCAATATGGATGGTAGATATTGGTTTTTGTAAACTGAAAATATAAAAACAGCAAGGTAGCAAGTGGTAAAAGTGAGCATAAACGGTGTTGCAATGATTGTAGGCAAGGCCTAGGGTTCATACTTTCACTAGTGCAAGTTCTCTCAACAAGGATAGCATAATTGGATCATATTACTAGCCCTCAACATGCAACAAAGAGTCACTCCAAAGTCACCAATAGAGGAGAATAAACGAAGAGATTATGGTAGGGTATGAAACCACCTCAAAGTTATTCTTTGTGATCGATCTATTCAAGAGTCTGTAGTAACGCTCAATCTATCATAGAGTTCATACTAGAATAACACCTTAAGACACAAATCAACCAAAATCCTAATATCACCTAGATACTCCATTGTCACCTCAAGTATCGGTGGGCATGATTATATGATATGCATCACACAATCTCAGATTCATCTATTCAACCAACACAAAGTACTTCAAAGAGTGCCCCAAAGTTTCTATAGGAAAGTCAAGACGAAAATGTGTACCAACCCCTATGCATAGATTCCCAAGGTCACGAAACCCGCAAGTTGATCACCAAAACATACATGAAGTTGATCACATGATATCCCATTGTCACCACAAATAAACATGTGCAAAATGTACATCAAGTGTTCTCAAATCCTTGAAGACTCAATCCGATAAGATAACTTCAAAGGGAAAACTCAATCCATTACAAGAGAGTAGAGGGGGAGAAGCATCATAAGATCCAACTATAAAAGCAAAGCTCGCGATACATCAAGATCGTGCCATCTCAAGAACACGAGAGAGAGATCAAACACATAGCTACTCATACATACCCTCAGCCCCGAGGGTGGACTACTCCCTCCTCATCATGGAGAGCACCGGGATGATGAAGATAGCCACCGGAGAGGGTTCCCCCCTCCGGCAGGGTGCTGGAACGGGGTTTAGATTGGTTTTTGGTGGCTACAGAGGCTTTCGGCGGCGGAACTCCCGATCTAGGTTAATTTCTGAAGGTTTCAGTATTAATAGGAATTTTTGGCGTAGGTCCCACGTCAGGGAAGCTTCTGGGCTATCCTCGAGATAGGGGGACGCCATCACCTTCCCAGGGCGCGCCCCCCACCCTCGAGGGCAGCCCGTGGCTCCCCTGGCCCAACTCTTTTGCTTCGGGGGCTACTTTTGGTCCAGAAAAAATCATAAAAAAATGGCTCGTCAATTGGACTCCTTTTGATATTCCTTTTCTATAAAACCCTAAAACAGGAGAAAAATAGAAACTGGCACGGGGCTCTGGGTTAATAGGTTAGTCCCAAAAATCATATAAAAGTGAATGATAAAGCCCATTAAATATCCAAGACTTCATAAATAATAGCATGGAACAATAAAAAAATATAGATACGTTGGAGACATATCATAGTCTTAATCTGATATATCAGGACACCGTCCGCAAGATGGGGATCGACCCATCAAGAATCAAGCTAAGAAGCACGACCTTTAAAGGAGTGATACCGGGCGTTGAAGCTCGCTGCACAGGCTCTTTAACGTTGGAGGTTGTATTCGGTTCTCCCCGGCTACGCCAAATCCGGAGGCACCTTCACCTGGACAGTTCGTAAGTACGGCAAGCACGTGTTCTCCCACAATACGACGTTCTGTTGCGTCAAGCAGCCGCCTGGCGGTCAGAAGGGTGCCTACTACGCCATCCATCACATGCGGGCGATCGTACGGGACCATCATCAACTTCTGCTACCGAGTAAACTCAAAGATTGGGCCGCGAGCGTGTCGGCAATCCAGGACGCGAACATCAGACAAGAATTCTTTCGCATCCAGTCGGAGTTTGCGGAAATCATCCATCAAGATGTCCTTCGTACCTTGGGGCAGTTCTACCTCAGAAATCAACCGTCCAACAGTGACATCGACACAATGCTACAAATGCAGGCTGACAACGCCCGTGATTTCATGACTCCCACAATAGATGGCGGCTTCATCCACGCTCCGGTCCCTTGAGTCGAGTCGAGAGCAGTGATGTTGTGTCTAGTTCTGAAACATCGATTGGCTCATGTTGTAATTAAACTTTAATGAACTTGTAGTATGTCTCTTTGGTTTCGAGAGTCGTTCAACTTAGATGTAATCGATGCTATTAATGTCTTGCTTTTCTCTTTCGATCGTTCTGTTGCATACTTATATATTGCTTATGTATTGTCTGCGAATTGGTACTAACGTTTCGTTTGGCTAGTGCATAGCGATGCCGTCGTATGTCGTGTACAAGGGTAAGGTTCCCGGACTCTATGACGACTGGGAGGAGTGTCGAAGACAGGTTCACCGATTCAGCGGTAACAGTTACAAAGGGTACACCACTAGGGCCGAGGCCGAATCTAGATACGCCCTCTATCTAGCGGGAGAGGGGAGGGAGCGTTGGAGAACCGGATGAAGACGAGTTTCATCGTGATAATGCTCATCGTGATGACCGTAGCTCTCTTCTATGTGATGGTAGTTTAGATGATCGATATCGACTTGTAATGTGAAAGACAAACTCGCTACTCGCGGTCTCGAGACTTGTAATATAATGTTCTATCTTTGTTCGGTCTTTTCAATTCGGAGACTAATATGATGAATTGTATTCGGAGACTAATATGATGAATTGTATTCAGAGACTAATCTTCTATTGTATTCGATGAATCTGTTGTTGATGTGTGCTGTCTATATTTTGTCCAATTATACATTTTGTTATCTGTGCAAAAAACAAAAAATTAAAAAAAACCTAATATTCATACTAATGGCACATCACATCACAGTGCGCCATTAGTATGCCAAAGGATACTAATGAGGCATCATTAAACAGTGTGCTATTACTATGCCGTATTTACTAATGGCGCATCTTGTTGTTGTGCGCCATTAGTATGCCAAAGCACCTGGGTATACATGGCCCCCTAGGAGGCATACTAATGGCGCACTGCTGTGTATACTAATGGTGTATCTGTGGTGCACCATTAGTATACCAGATACTAATGGCGCACCAGAGGTGCGCCATTAGTAAAATATACTAATAGCGTCGCACTAATGGCGCACCACTAATGCGCCATTAATGGCCAAATTAGGTGCGCCATTAGTAGGCCTTTTCCTAATAGTGCAACTTTCGAAGCGAAGAAATACTCTTCGACCTAGCTCCATTCCGAAGTGGCTATCACGCTCTACATGGAAGAACGGTCTTCGCCCGCTTTAATGCAGTCCTGCATTATGCCTATTTAAATCTCAAGATGCCTGGACCACATGGCGTTATCACGTCAATGGAAATATGGAGCGCTCTCTCCGTACCGAGGAGGACACTGCGGCCTTAGCGGTCGAAGTCCAATGCGGCCTATTCAAGCTAGATAATCTATCAACAGCGGACACAGCTAAATGTGTCCGGCACGCGCTTCAGTGCGGCAGCTCAGATGAACCTGAGCAAGATTGACAGCTATGCCCTCATTGACTGCCCCATAAGGTGATAGCATATGTGCCTCGAGTACATAATTATGCCGTAAAAATTCCTTGGGCGACGACCGAGGGCACCTGCACATCGTCCATAGTTCGGTTAGACCCTATTCGGACTATAAACTTACCTTCTTTAGGTTCCTTAAACGAAATAGACTTGTTATGGCCACACCGGATCGATTTATTCTTTTCCAGATTTACTTTTTCCTTTCTACAGACGGCCATCACACTCACACCTTCAAGGACACATTACAGATGAGGAAACGGCGTAGACGTGCAGCAAAGACCCGCACTAAGGTTTCTTTTTTAGATTAAGTCCCTATGTAAACCTTTTTCTCTTTCTGGTTATATACCTTTTTGGCATTTAAAATGTCCAAAAAAGGTCATCGGCATTATCTCTAAAGTTTGCGGCTCGTCGTACTATAGAGGGATATTAATAGAATAGTTTTATTCGTATTATGTCTAGAGTTTTATTTACTCACCATGGAATGTTCTTTTCTCGCATCAGATTGCCATATGTGCCTTGTCAATATGGGTTTAATACCAGGGGCTATAGTCAGCCCTGGTATATGCTGAAAAAATCGAACACCTATAGGGAGTGTTCGGCGTCCAGGATATTTGCATTATATGCATCAGTTCTGAATCATGTCTTGGGTCAATAGTTGGGTTGCCCGGATCCTGTGCTTGCTAATATGTCTTCGTTGTATCTATAATTTTTGATTGTTCCATGCCAATATTATACAACTTTCATATAGTTTTGGAAACTTTTTATACTATTTTTTGGGACTAACATATTGATCCAGTGCCTAGTGCCAGTTCCTGTTTGTTGCATGTTTTTTATTGCGCAGAATATCCATATCAAACGGAGTCCAAACGGAATAAAAACGGATGGAGATTTTTTTTGGAATATATGTGAATTTTGGGAAGCGAAACCAACATGAAACGATGCCCGACTGGCCCACGAGGCAGGGGGCGCGCCCTGGGCCCTCATGGCCACACCGTAAGGCGGTTGATGCCCTTCTTTCGTGCAAGAAAGCTAATATCCGGATAAAAATCATGTCAAAAAATCAGTCCAATCAGAGTTACGGATCTCCGGGAATTTAAGAAACGGTGAAGGGGCAGAATCTGGGAACACAGAAACAAAGAGATATAGAGAGACAAATCCAATCTCGGAGGGGCTCTCTCCCCTCCGCCGCCATGGAGGCCATGGACCAGAGGGGAAACCCTTCTCCCACCTAGGGAGAAGGTTAAGGAAGAAGAAGAAGGAGAGGGGCTCTCTCCCCCTCGCTTCCGGAGGCACCGGAGTTCCACCGGGGCCATCATCGTGTGACGGCGATCTTCACCAACATCTCCATCACCTTCCCCCATCTATCTACAGTGGTCCACTCTCCCGCAACTCGCTGTACCATCTACTTGAACATGGTGCTTTATGCTTCATATTATTATCCAACGATGTGTTGCCATGCTATGATGTCTGAGTAGATTATCGTTGTCCTATCGGTGATTGGTGAATTGCTATGATTGATTTGATTTGCTTGTGGTTATGATGCTGTCCTTTGGTGCCCATCATATGAGCGCATGCGTGGATCACACCATAGGGTTAGTTGTATGTTGATAGGACTACGTATTGGAGGGCAAGAGTGACAGAAACTTCAACCTAGCGTAGAAATTGATGCATACGGGATTGAAGGGGGACCAATATATCGTAATGCTATGGTTGGGTTTTACCTTAATGAACATTAGTAGTTGCGGATGCTTGCTAATAGTTCCAATCATAAGTGCATAGAATTCCAAGTCAGGGATGACATGCTAGCAGTGGCCTCTCCCGCATAAAACTTGCTATCGGTCTAGTAACGTAGTCAATTGCTTAGGGGCAATTTCGCAACTCATATCACCACTTTTCCACACTCGCTATCACTAACTTTATTGTGTCTTTATCTTAACAGCCCCTAGTTTTATTTGCGTGCTCTTTATATCCTTGCAAACCTATCCCACGAAAACTACAAAATACATCTAGTTTCATACTTGTTCTAGGTAAAGTAAACGTCAAGCGTGCGTAGAGTTGTATCAGTGGTCGATAGAACTTGAGGGAATATTTGTTCTGCCTTTAGCTCCTCGTTGGGTTCGACACTCTTACTTATCGAAAGAGGCTACAATTCATCCCCTACACTTGTGGGTTATCAAGACCTTTTTCTGGCGCCGTTGCCGGGGAGCAATAGCGTGGGGTGAATATTCTCGTGTGTGCTTGTTTGCTTTATCACTAAGTAGATTTTATTTGCTGTTATAAGTTGTTCTCTATCTTTAGTTATGGATATGGAACACCAAATACCAAAAAACATAGGTGTACTTGCTACTCATGGAGATGGGGAACCTCCTAAAACCCTCAATGCTCATTATGTGAAAGATATTATGTACTACTTTGATAATCCTGAGAAACCCCATTCAACTATGTAATGGGAGTAACGTTGGATCAACGTGAATACTTTAGGGATTATGGCTTGACACAAAAAGGGAAACTGTTATGGGATCAAATTCATTTGTTGCATTGGTATTCTCGGCAACTATGCTTGAGATATGATTATACTTGTTGCTCTAGGATGAAGGCTCCACACCTTCCCTTTTCATGCAAATTTAATGATAATGAAACCTTAGCTTCTTATGCTAATGGTATATATGATTATTATGATGTAGAACAAATAGAAGAATTCGTTGCTTTTAAGGGTGCTTATGAAATTGAATCTCTGTTTAAAAAGAATGATGCTTTTGATGATGATGTTTCTAGGCCTGAAAATCTTGCTATTTTAATTATGAATATCACTCCAATATTGATGCGTTTATTGAGAAAGTCTCCGCTGTCCAAGAAGAGACTAATATTTTGCAGGAAACTATGGAAGAAGAAACTGATGATATTGTGAGCTCATTAGATGAAAAAGATGACGAGGAGAGCGAAGAACAAAAGGAGGAAGAGTGGATTAGCTACCCGTGCCCACCTTCTAATGAGAGTAACTCTTCAACTCATAGATAGTTTAATTTCCCTTCGTGGTTACCGAAGGATGAATGCTATGATGATTGCTATGATCCCGTTGATTATTTTGAAATATCCCTTTTTGATGATGCTTGCTATGCTTGTGGCCAAGATGCCAATATGAATTATTCTTGTGGAGATGAACTTGCTATAGTTCCTTATGGTAAACATGAAATTGTTGCTATTGCACCCACGCATGATAGTCCTATTATCTTTTTGAGTTCTCCAAACTACACTATATCGGAGAAGTTTGCACTTATTAAGGATTATATTGATGGGTTGCCTTTTTCCATTACACATGATGATTTTGACGAGTATAATATGCATGTGCTTGCTGCTCCTACTTGCAATTATTATGAGAGAGGAACTACATCTCTGCCTCTCTATGTTTCCAACACGATAAAATTGCAAGAAACTCCTTATACTATGCATTGGCCTTTACTTAATGTGTATGAATTGTTCTTGTATGATATGCCTATGCATAGGAAGAGATTTAGACTTCGTTGTTTCATGACACATATCACTTTGTGCTCACTACTAAATGCCAAATCATTGTTAATTAAAATTGGCTTTGATATACCTTGGGATCCGGGTGGATCCATTACTTGAGCACTATATGCCTAGCTTAATGGCTTTAAAGAAAGCGCTGCCAGGGAGACAACTCGGTAGTTTTAGAGAGTCATTTATTTCTATTCTGTGATTTTGTAAAGTTTAAAAACAAAAAAAATAAAGAGGGGAACCTGAAACTTTTTCAAAAAGAAAAGTGAAAGTAAGAAGGACGAGCACCGTTGAAATGGGGGAGCTCCTTGAACTTTGTTCATGCCGATGGAAACTTTGCAAATCTTGAATTACAGAAACTTTTCATCAAAAATAATTATCCCCTTGTACAATTCCATTGTATTATAAAAATAATGTGCCAAGGTTTGCCTTTAGGATGCTTACAATGCTTGTTGGTTTGTGCGGTGCAAGACAGAAACTTTGGCTGTAGTGCGCAATCTTACATTTTTTGCTGGAACGTCAAATGGTTCTAAAACTTTTTGCCCTCTCTTTCTATACAAATTGTTGATTTTTCCTAATTTTGGTAGAATATTTCAAGTACCATAAGTATGGTGAATGTTCATTATTACAGACTGTTCTGTTTTAGACAGATTCTGTTTTTGATGCATAGTTTGCTTGTTTTGATGAAACTATCAATTTCTATCAGTGGATTAAGCCATGGAAAAGTTATATTACAGTAGCTACAATGCAACAACAAAAAATGAATTGGTTTGCAACAGTACTTAGAGTAGTGATTTGCTTTATTATACTAACGGATCTTACCGAGTTTTCTGTTGAAGTTTTGTGTGGATGAAGTGTTCGAAGATCGAGGAGGTCTCGATGTGAGGAGAAGAAGGAGAGGCAAGAGCTCAAGCTTGGGGATGCCCAAGGCACCCCAAGTAAATATTCAAGGAGACTCAAGCGTCTAAGCTTGGGGATGCCCCGGAAGGCATCCCCTCTTTCTTCAACAAGTATCGATATGTTTTCTGATTTGTTTCATTCATGTGATATGTGCAGATCTTGGAGCATCTTTTGCAGTTAGTTTTTACCTTTTCTTTTATGCACCATGCTGGTATGAGATAGTCCTTGGTTGATTTATAGAATACTCTTTGCACTTCACTTATATCTTTTGAGTATGGCTTTATAGAATACTTCATGTGCTCCACTTACATCATTTGAAGTTTGGATTGCCTGTTTCTCTTCACATAGAAAACCGCCATTTGTAGAATGATCTTTTGCTTCACTTATAATTGTTAGAGCATGGGCATAAATTTTGTAGAAATAATTAAAACTCTCATGCTTCACTTTTATCTATTTAGAGAGTTGACAGGAATTGGTCATTCACATGGTTAGTCATAAAATCCTACATAAACTTGTAGATCGTTGAATATGATATGTTTGATTCTTGCAATAGTTTTGCGATATAAAGATGGTGATATTAGAGTCATGATAGTGGGTAGTTGTGGATTGTAGAAATACTTGTGTTGTGGTTTGTGATTCCTGTAGCATGCACGTATGTTGAACCGTTATGTGACGAAGTTGGAGCATGATTTATTTATTGAGTGTCATCCTTTGTGTGGAGGTCAGGGGCGCGCGATGGTTAATTCCTACCAACCTCCCCCCTAGGAGCATGCGTGTAGTACTTGGTTTCGATGGCTAATAAATTTTTGCAATAAGTATGTGAGTTCTTTATGACTAATGTTGAGTCCATGGATTATACGCACTCTCACCCTTCCACCATTGCTAGCCTCTTTTGTACCGCGCAACTTTCGCCGGTACCTTACACCCATCATATACCTTCCTCAAAACAGCCACCATACCTACCTATTATGGCATTTCCATAGCCATTCCGAGATATATTGCCATGTAACTCCACCGTTCTTATTATGACACGCACCATCATTGCCATATTGCCTTGCATGATCGTAAGATAGCTAGCATGATGTTTCCATGGCTTGTCCGTTTTTGATGTCATTGCTACGCTAGATCATTGCACATCTCGGTACACCATCGGTGGCATTCATATAGAGTCATATTTTTGTTCTAGTATCGAGTTGTAAGTAAATAGAAGTGTGATGACCATCATTATTAGAGCATTGTCCCTTGAAAAAAAGGCCAAAAGAAAAGAAAAAGAAAGGCCAAATAGAAAAAAGGGAGAAAGGCCAAATAAAAAAAAGGAAGGCCCAAAAAAAGAAAAAAGGGGCAATGCTACTATCTTTTCCACACTTGTGCTTCATCATAGCACCATGTTCTTCATGATAGAGAGTCTCCTATGTTGTCACTTTCATATACTAGTGGGAATTTTTTGTTATAGAAATTAGCTTGTATATTCCAACGATGGGCTTCCTCAAATACCCTAGGTCTTCATGAGGAAGCAAGTTGGTGCACACCCACTAGTTTTATTTTGAGCTTTCATACACTTATAGCTCTAGTGCATCCGTTACATGGCAATCCCTACTCACTCACAATGATATCTATTGATGGGAATCTCCATAGCCCATTGATACGCCTAGTCGATGTGAGACTTCCTCCCTACTTTTGTCTACTACCACCTTCTATTCCACCCATAGTGCTATATCCATGTATTGCGTGAAGAATTGAAAAGGTTCGAAAAGGTAAAGTATGAAAACAATTGCTTGGCTGACACCGGGATGAGCATGAGGGGTACCTTGTGTTTAGAAGGGAAGCATAAAAGACTATATGATTTTGTAGGGATAACGTTCTTTAGCATTGATATTTTGAAAGACTTGATTGTTTGTTGGGATGCCTGAGTATTAAATTCTTCTATGTCAAATGATAGACTATTGCTTTGAATCGCTCGTGTCTTAATATTCATGCCATGATTAGATTACATGATCAAGATTATGCTAGGAAGCATTCCACATCAAAAATTATCTTTTTTACCATTTACCTACTCGAGGACGAGCAGGAATTAAGCTTGGGGATGCTGATAAGTCTCTGTCGTATCTATAATTTTTGATTGTATCATGCCAATATTCTACAACTTTCATATACTTTTGGCAACTTTTTATACTATTTTTGGGACTAACATATTGATCCACAGCCTAGTGCCAGTTCCTTTTTGTTGCATGTTTTTTGTTTCACAGAATATCCATATCAAACATAGTCCAAACGGAATAAAAACGGACGGAGATTTTTTTTTGGCATACATGTGAATTTTGGGAAGCGAAACCAACATGAAACAATGCCCGAGTGGGCCATGAGGCAGGGGCGCGCCCTGGGAAGGGGGGCGCGCCCTGGGCCCTCGTGGCCACATCGTAAGGCGGTTGTTGCCCTTCTTTCGCCGCAAAAAAGCTAATATCTAGATAAAAATCATGTAAAAAAATCAGCCCAATCAGAGTTACAGATCTCCGGGAATTTAAGAAACGGTGAAGTGGCAGAATCTAGGAACGCAGAAACATAGAGACACAGAGAGACAGATCCAATCTCGGAGGGGCTCTCGCCCCTCCGCTACCATGAAGGCCATGGACCAGAGGGGAAACCCTTCTCCCACCTAGGGAGAAGGTCAAGGAAGAAGAAGAACGAGGAAGGCTCTCTCCCCCTCGCTTCCGGTGGCACCGGGGTGCCACCGGGGCCATCATCGTGTGACGGCGATCTTCACCAACATCTCCATCACCTTCCCCCATCTATCTACAGCGGTCCACTCTCCCGCAACCCATTGTACCCTCTACTTGAACATGGTTCTTTATGCTTCATATTATTATCCAATGATGTGTTGCCATCCTATGAGGTCTGAGTAGATTATCGTTGTCCCATCGATGATTGGTGAATTGCTATGATTGATTTAATTTGCTTGTGGTTATGTTGCTGTCCTCTGGTGCCCATCATATGAGCGCGCGTGTGGATCACGCCATAGGGTTAGTTGTATGTTGATAGGACTATGTATTGGAGGGCAAGAGTGACAGAAACATCAACCTAACATAGAAATTGATGCATGCAGGATTGAAGGGGGACCAATATATCTTAATGTTATGGTTGGGTTTTACCTTAATGAACATTAAAAGTTGCGGATGCTTGCTAATAGTTCAAATCATAAGTGCATAGAATTCCAAGTCAGGGATGACATGCTAGCAGTGGCCTCTCCCACATAAAACTTGCTATCGGTCTAGTAACGTAGTCAATTGCTTAGGGGCAATTTCGCAACTCCTACCACCACTTTTCCACACTTGCTATCACTAACTTTATTGTGTCTTTATCTTAACAGCCCCTAGTTTTATTTGTGTGCTCTTTATATCCTTGCAAACCTATCCCACAAAAACTACAAAATACTTCTAGTTTCATACTTGTTCTAGGTAAAGTAAACGTCAAGTGCGCGTAAGTTGTATCGGTGGTCGATAGAACTTGAGGGAATATTTGTTCTGCCTTTAGCTCCTCGTTGGGTTCGACACTCTTACTTATCGAACGAGTCTACAACTGATCCCCTACACTTGTGGGTTATCACTTACCCCTATCTTCCCAATTGTTCGGCTAGGGTGTAAAGGGAGAACTACTGCGATAGTACTTCCGGCTAGTCCGGTCAAGTACCTCAGTAGAGAAAGCCGAAAACTGACTGTCATGATAAGCAAGAACCTGGTATGCAATCCGGCGACTTAGTTTTATACAGTGATCGATAGAGATCTACCCCGTGTTATACGAAGGGTTGGTTTTTCGCCCAGCCAAGTGCAATTGGATACTTCATCCGCACCAGGGGCTAGTACCTAGCCCCACTTGTCAAACTCCTACGACTAAGTGAAAGGAATAACACCGCATAGTCTGATTTCCTAGTTTGCTCCGCATACACCTCCTATACGGACCAAGACGTTGGATAAAGTGTGTATTTGCATATGACCGAACACCCTAGTACTATGTACCTGGGGGCTGAAGCCGACGACTGGAAACTTCCAAATTTAAAATAAACAGTCACACAGGAGGAAAAAGACGATGATATTATAATAGCGCAAAAGTTATACACATTGGATTCATAAGCATAGCCTTTACATCTGGATACAATCATTCGAAGGCAACATCCTTCGAACACTGGCCTTCTACAAGGCGGGCGCTGTCGATGACGTCCTCGAAGTACTTCTACGACTTGCGGTGCTCCTTGCATGCGGGCGGGCCAGTAGTAGCTATATGCCCTGCGTTCATCTTCGCCCAGTGCACTTTAATGTGAGCGAAGGCCATATGAGCACCTTCTATGCAGGCCGAACGCGTTAGTGCGTCGACCCGCGGACTCGCCTCAACGAGCCGCTTCACCAATCCGAAGTAACTACTTTGGATTGGCTCATCGGGCCATAGCCGGACTATTAAGTCCTTCATGGCCGAACCCGCGACGTTGTGCAGCTCGACCAGCTGCTTCATCTGGTCGCTGAGGGGCATCAGATGTTTTGGCGCCTCGAACTATGACCAAAACAGCTTCTCCGTGTTGCTCACTTCCAGGGCTCGGAAATACTGGGCGGCGTCTGCGCTGCTCCTTGGAAGATCAACAAACACGCCTGGAGAACTCCACAACCGTGTCAGCCCAATATACTTCCGCCCTACGAAGATGCTCTGTAAGAGAAATATCTTACCATATGATATCTGTCGTGCCTGCTCGATTTCTAGACGAGCGTTGCGCGCCTCGCCTCGTGCGTCTTGGGCAGACTTTACTGCCTCAGAGAGCTGGGTCGCCTGTTCCGAAGCCTTCTTCTCCGATGCCTCACACTTATGGATGGCATCTTGGAGCTCGACCTCGACTTCGGACACCCAATATTTGTGATTCTCGCACTCCGCCTTTTCGGCATCCAAATCAGCAGCCGCTTTATCAGCGACCGCCTTGTTCGCCTTGGCCTTGGCAACCTCGCCCTTGAGGGCCTCGAGCTTAGCGGCGCCAACTATGTAATACAGAATACAATATTTGAGTTAGTAATCATACTCAATCAATTAGGTCTTATTGACATTTTAAAAGAAAAGTCCGCATACCTTGCGTTTCATCAAAACGCCGGTTGATGCAGTCGAGGTCCGCGTTGGCCACCTCGAGCTTCCGATTTAGTTCGGCAACCTCTGCGTCTCGCGCAGTCGCCGTAACTAAGGAAGCCTGCACAACAGTTCAGCTCTGTAAGTATGATATTCTAATGGATACTTCGTCCGATTCTTTTCAGAATCACACACAGCATCATGGGCTAGTGGTTATATAGGTGTATTTAAAACAAATAAAATTTCTTAAAAGCATTACATTGCTTACCTCAAAGCCTGTTAAAAGGTTGTTGAAGGCTTCATCCAGTCCACCCTTGACGGACTGAATCTTCTTTATCACCGCACCCATCACGGTGCGGTGTTCTTCAATGACGAGAGCACTTTGCAGTGCTCCCTCGATAGAATCCGGCGCCTCCGGATTAACTCCGGGCGCCACCATATCCTCCTCCTCTTGAGGAGCTGGATCTTCGAACCCGGAGCCGTACTAGGCTTCGGGATGGTGATCGGTGGGACCCCGGACTGTTTGGGCCCCACGTCTTCGGTCCCCATGGGGGTCGTCTCCCCATGGTCAGCGGCCGCCGAGGTATTACCCTCGGCCGCCCTCATCTCCTAGGGCGGAGAGAACACACTAGGATGACACTTCGGTGCCCCGCCGATTACGGGCGATGGAGCCCGGACTGGCGGGTCACTCTCCGTCTCCCCAGGCGCTAGAGAGTTCCCCTCCGATGATGTAACATTGGTGTTTACATCGGGAGCTTGCTGATCATGGCGCCCCCGCACTCCGCGTGCTCCCCGTCAACCACCTTTGGCTTCATGTTGAAGGTCTTGAGCCACATGCCGAAGTGTGGGAGGATGGGGAAAAAGGTTTCACACATCACTATGAAAGCGGATATGTGAAGAATTGAGTTCAGGGCTAGAACGTGGAAATCTAGCCCGTAGAAGAACAAAAGACCCCAAGCAAACGGGTGGAGTGGAAACCCTACCCCCCTAACAAAATGAGAGGTGAAAACTACCCTCTCGCCTGCCTTAGGAACGGGAATCACCTGGCCCTTATCGGGGACTCAGTGTGCGATGTCGCCAGCGAGATACCCCGCGCTCCGTATATCCTCCACAATCTTTTCGGTCACCGTGGAAGCCTCCCACTTGCCTCTGGCACCAGATCCAGCCATTGCTGGGAAGAAGAGTGGTGGTTGAAGAACGAGGAGTTATGGGTGCAGGAGATGAGAATACGGGGGCAAGGGAGATTGGAGAGCTTGAGCTTGAGGAAGGTGTGGGGCAGACGAAAGGGATTGGTGTCCTTTTATAACGCTATGAATACAGAGCGTCCTGCCACCTTAGCCATAAAATTCACCGATTCCCAAAGTGTTCGTGCATAATGCACGGCGTGGCTGCTCATGTCACAATGATAAGAATCCCACAATAAGCGGGCACGATCTCTATTCTGATGGGACGTGTCAATGAGGATATACCTCAAAACGCGAAACTAGGACCAAATAAACGGTTCGATATGTTAGTTGGTTGGACACGATGCTTCACCCAAAAGTTGTCAGTAGAGGCACATTATTCATTTTATTTAAAAGCCTTGCCTACAATGCTAAGGGTTGTACTAATCTTGTAGAGCCGAACACAATCCATCTATTTGCCGAAGATATATTCGGGAGGAGGAACCCGCCTTGCAATGCCGAAGACAATACGGAAGCCGAACTCATCGTCATCGAAGATAGGTTCAGGGGCTATTGAGGGAGTCCTAGATCGGGGGGTCCTCAGGTGGCCGGACAAACTCCTGGTGGGCCGGACTGGTGGGCCGTGAAGATTGTTATAGAAGATCATCTCTCGTATCTGGATAGGACTACTGGATTCTTGTAAATGGCAAGTTTTAGGCTCAGGTGTAGATTTTCCTTCCTCTGCAAGATGATATGTACAAACCCTAAGCCTCTCCGGTGTGTATATAAACCGGAGGGTTGAGTCCATAGAGGCTAGAGAAGAATCATAATATCCTCATTGGATAGACCTAGGGTTTAGCCATTACGATCTCGAGGTAGATCAACTCTTGTACACATATTCACTCATACTAATAGAGCAGGAAGTAGGGTTTTACCTCGATCGAGAGGGCCTGAACCTGGGTAAACATCGTGTCCCCTGCCTCCTGTTACCATCGACCCTCAGACACATAGTTCGGGACCCCCTACCTGAGATCCGCTTGTTTTTGACACCGACAGTCGTTGCTCATCGCAACCCGCTGCCATTGGTGTGGTGCCACTGCTATAAATCACGCCGAGTCGTCCGTCGCGTCTCAACCACAATCCTCAACCGTGGCCGAGTCTTCTACAAATGCCCGAATCATGGGGTAATAATATGTTGACTTTGCCATGCTTAATGCTTGTCACTTTGGGCCCGGGTGCCATGATTTCAGATCTGAACCATTTATGTTATTACCATTATATTCATGTTGTAGGTCCGATCTTGCAAGTTATAGTCACCTACTACTTCTTATGATTCGGCAACACCGGAGTGACAAAAACCGGAACCACTCTCGGTGATGACCGTAGTTTGAGGAGTTCATGTATTCATTGTGTGTTAATGCTTTATTCCGGTTCTCCATTAAAAGGAGGCGTTAATATCCCTTAGTTTCCAATATGGACCCCGCTGCCACGGGAGGGTAGGACAAAATATGTCACGCAAGTTCTTTCCAAAAGCACGTATGACTATTTACGAAATACATGCCTACATTATATTTATGAACTGGAGCTAGTGCCGTATCGCCCTAGGTTATGACTGTCGCATGATGAATATCATTCAACAAATCACCGATCCAATGCCTACAAATTTATCCTATATTGATCTTGCTAAGTTACTACTGCTATCATTACGACTACACTTGCTACAAAACTATTGCTATTGTTGTTACTGTTACTATTGCTGCTGCCACTACTATCAAAACTATCATATTACTGTGCTACTAATCACTTTGCTGCAGATACTTAATCTCCAGGTGTGGTTGAATTGACAACTTAGCTGCTAATACTTACAAATATTATTTGGCTCCCCTTGTGTCGAATCTATAAATTTCGGTTTAATACTCTACCCTTGAAAACGGTTGCAATCCCCTATACTTGTGGGTTATCATGAGTAGTTACTTTTGTTCCAGAGGACATGGGAGAAGTCTTGTTATAAGTAATCATGTGAATTTGGTATTCGTTCGATATTTTGGTGAGATGTATGTTTTGGGAACGTTGACTACATGACACTTCACCATTATTTGGGCCTAGGGGAAAGTATTGGGAAGTAATAAGTAGATGATGGGTTGCTAGAGTGACAGAAGCTTAAACCCTGGTTTATGCGTTGCTTCGTAAGGGGCTGATTTGGATCCCTATGTTTCATGCTATGGTTAGATTTATCTTAATACTTCTTTCGTAGTTGCGGATGCTTGCGAGAGTGGTTAATCATAAGGGGGAGGCTTGTCCATGGAAGGACAGCACCCAAGCTCCGGTCCACCCACATATCAAATTATCAAAGTACCGAACGGGAATCATATGAGCATGATGAAAACTAGCTTGACCGTAATTCCCATGTGTCCTCGGGAGCGCTTTGCTTTATATAAGAGTACGTCCAGGCTTTTCCTTTGCTACAAAAAGGGTTGGGCCACCTTGCTGCTTGTCACCCGTTACGAATTATACTATCACACAACTATCTGTTACCGATAATTTCAGTGCTTGCAGAGAAAACTTTGCTAAAAACCGCTTGTCATTTCCTTTTGCTCCTCGTTGGGTTCGGCACTCTTACTTATGGAAAGGACTAAGATAGATTCCATGCACTTGTGGGTCATCAAGAATATTTTCTGGCGCCGTTGACGGGGAGTGAAGTGCCTTTGGTAAGTGGAATTTGGTAAGGTAACATTTATGTAGTGTGCTTAAATGTACTGTCACTTGTTACTATGGAAAATAATCCTTTGAGAGGTTTGTTTGGGGTATCTTCACCCCTACCAGAGGAACAAAGAGTTTCTCCTCAACCTACTGCACCTACTGAAAATATTTATTTTAAATTTCCTTTGTGTATGGTAGAGAAACTGCTAGCTAATCCTTGTGCGGGAGATGGAACTTGCATCCCTATTTACACCTAATCTATGTGGATGAAGTTTGTGGATTATTTAAGCTTGCAGGTATCCCAGAGGATGTTGTCAAGAAGAAGGCCTTCCCTTTATCTTTGAAGGGAAAGGCATTGACATGGTATATGCTATGTGATGGTATTGGATCATGGAACTATAACCGATCGAAATTGGAATTTCATCAGAAGTTTTATCATATGCATCTAATTCATCGTGATCGGAATTATATATATAATTTTTGGCCATGTGAAGGAGAAAGTATCGCTCAAGCTTGGGGGGGGGGCTTAAGTCAACGTTATATTCATGCCCCAATCATGAGCTCTCAAGAGAAATTATTATTCAGAATTTTTATGCTCGGCTTTCTCATAATGATCGATCCATGCTCGATACTTCTTGTGTTGGCTCTTATATGAATAAGACTATTGAAATAAAATGGGGTTTATTGTAAATAATTAAACGCAATTCTGAAGATTGGGACCTCGACAACGGTAACGAGTCAGGTATAAGCCTTAAGTTGGATTGTGTTAAATCTTTTATGGATACCGATGCTTTTCATGAATTTAGTACTAAATTTGGACTTGACTCTGAGATAGTAGGTTCTTTATGTGAATCCTTTGCTACTCATGTTTATCTCACTAAGGAGAAGTGGTTTAAATATCATCCTTCCATTGAAGTTAAAATAGTTGAACCAATTAAAGTTGAAGAGGAAATTATCACTTATAATGTTGATCCTGTTATTCCTACTACTTATATTGAGAATCCACCTTTTCCTGTTAGAGTAAAACATCATGCTAAAGCTTCAACTATGGTTAATAAAAGTAATATTAGAACACCTAGACCACCTGAACAAATCAAAGTTGAAACTAAGATTGCTACGGTTAAAGATTTCTTGGTTGATAATGTTGATGGGCATGTTTTTTATTTCTGTGATGAAGCTACTAGAATTGCCAAACCCGATACTAAAGATAAACAAAGACCTATTGTTGGCATGCTTGTTGTTTCTGTTAAAATAGGAGATCATTGTTATCATGGCTTATGTGATGTGGGTGCTAGTGTAACTGCAATTCATTTTACCTTATATGAATAAATTATGAATGAAATTGCACCTATTGAGTTAGAAGAAATTGAAGTTACTATCAAGCTTGCTAATAGAGATACTATATCACTCTTGCTACCTCTTGAGCTTGCGTTGTATTCCCTCGAAGACGAAAGGGAGATGCAACATAGTAGCGTAAGTATTTCCCTCAGTTTTTGAGAACCAAGGTATCAATCCAGTAGGAGACCACGCGCAAGACCCTCGCACCTTCACAAACAAATAAGAACTTTGCAGCCAACACGATAAGGGGTTGTCAATCCCTTTACGGTCACTTACGGAAGTGAGATCTGATAGAGATGATAATTATATTTTTGGTATTTTTGGTTTAATAAAAAAACAAATAAAAGCAAGAAAAGTAAAGTAGATGTAGATTGATATGTTGAGAATAGACCCGCGGGCCATAGTTTTCTCTAGTGGCTTCTCTCATGATAGCGATATTCTACGGCGGGTAAACAAATTACTGTCGAGCAATTGATAGAAAAGCGAATAATTATGAGACTATCTAGGCATGATCATTGTATATAGGCATCACACTACTAGGAAAAGGCCTACTAATGGCGCACCTAATTTGTCCATTAATGGCGCATTAGTGGTGCGCCATTAGTGCCACGCCATTAGTATATTTTACTAATGGCGCACCTCTGGTGCGCCATTAGTATCTGGTATACTAATGGGGCACCACAGATACGCCATTAGTGTACACAGCAGTGCGCCACTAGTATGCCTCCCAGGGGGCCATGCATACCCAGGTGCTTTGGCATACTAATGGTGCACAACAACAAGATGCGCCATTAGTAACTTCGGCACAGTAATGGCGCACTCTCTAATGATGCGCCATTAGTATCCTTTGGCATACTAATGGCGCACTGTAATGTGATGCGCCATTAGTATGAATATTAGTTTTTTTTTTAATTTTCTGTTTTTTGCACAGGTTACAAAATGTATAATTGGACAGAATATAGACAGCACACATCAACAACAGATTCATTGAATACAATAGAATATTAGTCTCTGAATACAATTCATCATATTAGTCTCCGAATACAATTCATCATATTAGTCTCCGAATTGAAAAGACCGAACAAAGATAGAACATTATATTACAAGTCTCGAGACCGCGAGTAGCGAGTTTGTCTTCACATTACAAGTCGATATCGATCATCTAAACTACCATCACATAGAAGAGAGCTGCGGTCATCACGATGAGCATGATCACGATGAAACTCGTCTTCATCCAGTTCCTCCAACGCTCCCTCCCCTCTCCCGCTAGATAGCGGGCGTATCTAGATTCGGCCTCGGCCCTAGTGGTGTACCCTTTGTAACTGTTACCGCTGAATCGATGAACGTGTCTCCGACACTCCTCCCAGTCGTCGTAGACTCCGGGAACCTTACCATTGTACACGACATACGACGGCATCGCTATGCACTAGCCAAACGAAACATTAGTACCAATTCACAGACAGTACATAAGCAATATATAAGTATGCAACAGAACGATCGAAAGAGAAAAGCAAGACATTAATAGCATCGATTACATCTAAGTTGAACGACTCTCGAAACCAAAGAGACATACTACAAGTTCATTAAAGTTTAATTACAACTTGAGCCAATCGATTTTTCAGAACTAGACACAGCATCACTGCTTTCGACTCGACTCAAGGGACCGGAGCATGGGTGAAGCCGCCGTCTATCGTGGGAGTCATGAAATCACGGGATTTGTCAGCCTGCATTTGTAGCATTGTGTCGATGTCACTGTTGGACGGTTGATTTCTGAGGTAGAACTGCCCCGAGGTATGAAGGACATCTTGGTGGATGATTTCCGCAAACTCCAACTGAATGCGAAAGAATTCTTGTCTGTTGTCCGCGTCCTGGATTGCCGACACGCTCGCGGCCCAATCTTTGAGTTTACTCGGTAGCAGAAGCTAATGATTGTCCCGTACGATCGCCCGCATGTGATGGATGGCGTAGTAGGCACCCTTCTGACCGCCAGGCGGCTGCTGGACGCAGCAGAACATCGTATTGTGGGAGAACACGTGCTTGTCGTACTTACGAATAGGCCTGGTGAAGGAGCCTCCAGATTTGGCGTAGCCGGGGAGAACATCATCAAGAACCTTCTTGACATTTGTGTAGTCTATGTTCGACTGACGGTCCGGGTCGAAATACGTGGCCATGGAATATTTGGGGCTTAGGAGGATGAGCGTGCAATGTGTGTCACTGCAGAAAACACGGAATGTTAATTGAAAAATGATCGAAATCTAAGAATTCATATGTTACGGGGCGGTTGAGGGGGAGGACTTACTCAGGAAAGTAAGGCACGAGGAAGTTATCCTTATCTCGGTTTGCCGGAATGACGCCTTCGAGGTAAGAACTCGCGACTTGCCGGTCCCCAGCGCTGCCCAAGATCTTGGCACGCATGTAGAAGGGGTCGACTATCACGATGTCCGGGGTTTTGTCGCGAATGATCCGCATCTCCATACTCAACGAAAATAGCCGAACGAAGGTGAAGGTTCAACATAGCATGGATGTCATCAAACCGCAGGACGATCGTACCCCCAATGGAGTTATCCACAAAGCCCTTGCCCTCTGGCACCTTGGCCGCGAAAACCGGGTATGCCACATCCTTCTCTCTGAGACGCCGCTTCTCCAAAGAAAGAACACTGTCATGCAGACTCCGCATAGCACCGGTTGCAGCATCGAGCATATTTGTCGGTAGCATCGGCCTACCCGCCACATGCACCCTCCTCATTACATCCTCAGGTGAAGGTGGCCCGTCCTGAGCACGAATCGTACTCGGTGCCGGCTGGCTCGCACCCTTGTTAGTCTTTCTTTTGCGTGCCTTCTTATTCTCCTATAATGGACCGAGTTCTGCTCACAGACCGCCTTCTTGAGTGTGTTGGGGCTGATAATATTTCGCACCTCTCCTATCTGAGGCTCGGTGAAGTCGGCAGCTGGAGGCGTCTCCTGAGAGCTGAATGGCAGAAGACGCCTGTTGCAACTTGGCTTCTCCGCGGTACCAGCTAGATCGTGCACGTCTTTTGTTGGGTTGGGTTCTTGAGAAGGAGGCCCCATGAAGTCGCCACCGTACCCATGATCAGCAAAGTACTGATCGACGTTGGCAAATGTATCGTTGTCGTCGTCGTTCTGATCCTGTGCCATATGCATGTTTGGATCCAGTGGCATAGGGATGTCCGGCACCGTTGCGGCGGTCTTGCCATGGGGCCGACTTGGCGCCGGCACGACTGGCGGTGTTGTCTTTGGGGTGGTGTCCCCCGCCCCCAAACGAATCTGGCTCTTCGGCCAAAGCAGGGGCCAGCTCAGGCAGGCGTTGAGGGTCATCACGTCATCATCGTCGGCCCCGACGGGTCGAATCGGAGGTAACACCTCGTCGCAGTCTGGCAGCACCCGAACCAGTGTAACCCTAAACAAGTTGGGTGGCATCTGGGTACCGTGGAACAAGGGTTGCCCGGTTGAACGATCTTTCCCTTGGCGACATCGACCAACTCGTTGTTCATGAAGTGCAGGAGAGTGCACGGAACGTCGGCGGCACCCTGCGAAAACATGTAGGGCGTCAGGGATGCCCAGTCAAAGGCAAGGAGATGAAGTCCTCGGCCGAGAGAGGCTTAATTAGTTACCGTGATGATGGCGTTGAGCTCGGGTAATGTCAAGGCACCGCCAACGGCGGGCGTGCAGTTGACGGAGGGGCCGCTTGCTGCAGAGGTGCCGGCCGGGGTAAACCCGGGTGCATTAAGCTCCCGTGCCGGTGTCGGAGACACCAATGCCGCCTCCGCCGGAGACACCAATGGCCCCACCATCGCGTTCTGCGAGTTGCTGGCCGTGAAGCCAGGAATCGGGGGTGGCCCCTGTTGGCCGCCCGCAATCCACGCACTCAACCCCTCGATCAAGGTAGGCACAATGGCGGTGATCGTCGCTCCGAGCTGTTGTTTCACTTGCTCTTGGACAATCTCCGGAATCCGCGCCACCTGTGCCTTGAGTTCTTGAACCTCGCGCGCCTGGCTTTCCGAGCTGGTCTTTTTCTCCTTTCGCCCACCAGCATTATAGTATGACGACCATTTTGTCGACAAGCCTTTGCCGGCCACACGACCAGCTGACGTCGGCTTACTGAGCTTATCCTTGTTCTTCATTACATTCAACGCCCTATTTAGAGTCGTGTCCCAAGGGTTCCTCTTAGTCGACCCCGCGCTACTACTTTCAGTCGCCTGCGGAAGGAATGTGAACCATTTATAAATTTGGCTTCATTAATTAGAATGCAACCATATGGAGCTAATTACGCGGGGGGTGTATTCCTTACCAGAACAAGCTCAAGCGCCCTGGTCTTCGGATCCGTGGTAAGCTCCTTTGTTTTTGGGTCCTTCTTGTACCGGGCCCTGACAAACTTCCTGGTCTGCTTGTCACCGTATTTATCGAAGAGGGGTGGTAGGCCTTCCTCGGCACGGTCCGCCTCCTCCTCGTCCCATATAGGCTCCGCCACTCTGTAACCGCCGGGACCGAGTGTGTGTTCCCCTAAGTTCAGCTCCCGCATTTCTTTCCCCCACTGACTTGATTCAGAGTGTGCGGTGCTCGAGCAATTGATCTTGAAGTCGTTGTAGTCTTCTTCGGTGATCGAAGGATTTTTCTCCTTGATCTTCTCATAACTCTCACCTTTCTCGATCATTCTCTTCACATTGCTTTTCCAAGTAGACAGGGCCTTGCTCATCTTCGTGAGGGCAGCATTGTTCACTTTATTCCCTTTGAGGCTTGTGTTTTCAAATTCAGCGGGGAACTTGTATCGTTCGTGGACCTTCATGAAGAGGAGGTTGCGCAAATTCTGTCGGTCAGGATGCCTCAGGTTCTCGGTGTTGATCGAGACGGTGCTCCGGAGAATGCACCTGAGCTGAAGCGAGTACCCCTGGACTATTCGTTCGGGCGCCGTTGGATTCCCGTCGGAGTCCACTTCAGTAACTTCCTCCTTGAGGGTACGGAGCACGGTCGGGCGCCGGTCCTTCCGTTGCCTCTTCGGTTGGCTGCCATCTGTGCGTGCGCCGCCATCATCAGTGGTGGCATCCTCAGCGGCACCATCAGTGGTGGCATCAGTGGGGTCATCCTCGGCGGTACCATCAGTGGTCTCAGGATCGGTGGGGAAGGCGGCGTCCTCATACAAGTGAGGTTGTTCCTCCATCTCCTAGGACAGCTCCTAGAATGGCTTGCCGCCCGAACCCCCGGCCTCATCGTTGTTGGCCATGTTCTCTCTAAATAGGAACAAAGTTTGGTCAAAAAGTTGGTTATTGTCAAGGAACAAGATCATGGTCTCATCATTTAGGGTTTGTCGACACCGAGGCATCCTAAAAGCTAAGCTTTTATAATTGAGGGTTTTTCGACGCCGAGGCACCCTAAAAGCCTAAGCTTTCACCATTTCGGTTTTTATCGACACCGAGGCACCCTAAAAGCCAAGGTTTTATAATTTATGGTTTGTCGACACCGAGGCATCCTAAAAGCTAAGATGGGAAGGAGAATTCTAAGTTGGGCCTAATCACTTGGCTCTATTGCCGCCTATGGTTTAACTCAGCTAGAATAAAGGGGCACTTGATCCTACTTAATTAACTACTAAGATACCCCGGCCCATGCATTAGTCACAAGTACCCCATATGTCATTTTTTTAGCAAAGTTATGCTAAAATTCACGGAAAATTTCAGCATGACCTTTGCTGAAAATAGGACATATGGAGTACCCGAATTTGCCGGAACGGAAGTTAATCGACATTCTATCAAACTCAAGGGCCTCTCGGGTGGACAAGGCAAAAAAGGCCTCCATCACAACACGGAAAATACATTGGCATGTGAAAAGGTGAAACAATATATGAATCTCCAAGCAATATCATTCAACATTTTGGACAAACCACTACAAGCAATACTGGATCAGATACAATAAGAATGTGAGAAAATGCAGACAAATACTAACAGATTGAGGTGCTGTGCTATTAACATTTCAAGTCAAAACCTTTTCTGGTTAGTAAGTGTTTCTTGAGATACGGGGCCAAATTTGCCAGGTATGGGGTACGGGGTGCAGTTATAGATGCTCTTAGTGGGCCAAATTTGCCAGTCAAGTTGTAGATGCTCTCTATAGCATCCTAGGGGAAGTAAACTATTTTAATCTAATGTTTCAATTACTTCCAAACTAATATTGGTATGACAGATAGAAAGCTGAGAATGGATAAAAAAACTAAGCATGGCAGCAAGACGCTGATGCATCTTCTGTGTCGCCAACTTTCAAGACAGAACCGGAATTCTGTTGATAAATGGAAGCATTTTTATAGTCCCTCGAAACAAAATAATCACAATACAGAAGCACCTAGGTAAGAAGCTGGAAAATAATACCATGGGTGCATGATGAGTGTTAGTTGGGAGCATGAAACTTCAATAACAGAATCTGTGCCAATTGTGGACCCATGTTTGTGGAAGCTCGATATACAGGAAGCAATGGAAGATTGTTTTGTCAGTTGAAATAATCCAACTACAAAATTATTTGATGATTAATAACCTAATACATGAAGGCACAAACAGAACAATACTAGGTAGATTCATCATTTTGGTTTGTTGGGTAGTTATAATAATCTAGCACAAAACAGCGATCATTCTTAGTTGAACGGAGAGGCTATGTCGACAAACAATAGTACTGCAGCCCACTAGGCAGTACGAGAGCTAGAACCCCTACATGCGGCCCTAAAGCGACAAATACACACCAATCTGAAACAGACAGTTGGCATAGCAAGTAGAGCAATGTTTTCATGTCTTGGTAGAAAAAAGACCAACTTTTTCTAGATGCATGTAGATGTATACAAGGCGAGAATTATAACAATACAGTGGTATCCTAAATTGTTAAGATATCTACCAATCTAGTACAGGGACATCATCAATGTATCACAAATTAAACCAAATCATTTTTGCGTGTTCTGGACATTCAGTAAAACTACACCGCACCTTCCATAATGCACCTCATGTTTGACAGGTCAATCTTCCGCAACTCTAAATTCTCTATGATTGCACTAAAAAGATCAGATCGAGTACGGACAACTCATAGTTTGTTTCTCTCATATTAAAATCACCATCGATTAAAGTGGAATTTACACAACCATTACACATATTCATTTTATCCATTGTAGAGCTGAACGTACATAGAGTAATATTTACAACATCAAATGTGGGTGTTTGTGTGTGTGACTGTGTGTGTATATATGCCCAAACATATTGCTGCTGCTCCTGCTTTTGCACTTAAGGTGAACAGATTGCACCAGTGATTCATAAACCCAAGCATAATGCTTCTACTCTCACTTTTGCACTGAAAGGTGACAAATTGCATAAATAATTATTTCATGCAGAAGATGGCTGCTTGCATTTCATGGCATTAAGAGGAGCATATGGTATTTTGCATATTTGTTCAGCAACTTTTCAAATTAAGTTGTGATAAAAATTAAAATATATGTGTTGCTTATAGTGGATACGTTCAATGAATATGTCAGTGTTCATGTTAACTCTTAAGTAACTTACTGACTTGTGAGATGAGAAGTGGTTGTTGTGTGGAAGCGGTGCATATTAGTTCAAAGTTATTCACAATGATTCTGAAAGTATACACTTGGCTAGTATATGTAGGTAGTCCAATTTTTTACATACTTTATGCTTGCCTCACTAAGTCCCTGACTACGAGCAGCTGTAAAGCAAACTTTCTCCTCCCGAAGCCTCTGCTACAGCTAGTTAGCTCCAGGTAAAATGAAAGAAAACAAGGACTAACGAAAGAAAAGAATGCTCATGTTCGACCATTCATCATTTCAACATATTGATTAAAGGGGGTTTTTGCTTGAGAGGATTTCTTTGGGAATTAGTTCAAATTTAAACAAAATTTGGTGAGAATTCGAACCAAAATATCACTCTTCCAAACAAGACCCAGGTGTAGTACCTTTACATAAGAAAAACTATTTTATGTAGGAATAATTTGAATATATTAAGCAACTAGACATGATATAATTTCTCTACGAAGAAGTGAATTATCTAGTGGGACTCTCACCACCAAATAACACAAGTCATGAAGTCAATAATATTGGCACCTCAAGATCTATTCCATCACTAGGTAGAAGTGAACATATGGTCTAATTTTGGAAGTTAATTGTGAAAACTTGGACGATATCTCAGAAAACATACTAATCCGTTGCTATCAATTTAAAAGCAATGAAGGGATAATTCATAATTCCATAGATCATGGGCGAGTACTTGAACAACGGCGTCGCGGCTGTTCCCCTTGACCACCTCCAATCGGCGTCGAGGCGGCGGGGCAGCGGCGTCGAGGCGTCGATGCGGCGGGGCAGCGGCGTCGGGGCGGCGTCGAGGCGGCGTCGGGGCGGCGTCGAGGCGGCGGGGCAGCGGCGTCGAGGCGGCGGGGCAGCGGCGTCGTCGGGAGAGGAGAGGGGAAGGGGATCGGCGCGAGGGCGAGGGCGAGGGAGAGAGATGCTAGGGGATAGGGTTGGGCCGGCCGGGGAGGAAATATGGATGGTGGGGGCGGCACAATACTAATGGCGCACCACCCCTCGGTGCGCCATAAGTACATCCATACTAATGGCGCACCTCACCCTGGTGCGCCATTAGTACTTTTTTTTTGTTTTCTACTCGAGCCAACAGGTTATCTTCCACCTGACCTGATCCACATCAAGTTCCCTCTACTAGCTCGACTGGTCAGCAGCCAGTTCTCACACCACGAGGTCCTGGGTTCGATTCCTAGGCTCCACAATTTTTTTTATGCATTTAAAATGCTGTTTGATACTTATTTGTGTTTAAATATGTTCAAACTTGTTTAAATCATAACAGTAATATTTTTTTATAAGACAGTAATAATTTTTTTTAAAATATCATCAAACAGTAATGCCGGTGGAGCGGGGGAGAGTAGGGGAGGGGTGTGGGGGGTCGGCGG
>LR738710.1:511247364-511440817 GCA_902687465.1 Secale cereale
GGCGGCGGCGGCCGGTGGACCGGGGGGTGCTCGGCGGCGGCGGTTGAGTAGGGGAATCGAGGGTGCGGGGGGTCGGCGGCGGCGGCCGGTGGACCGGGGGGTGCTCGGCGGCGAGGGGGACCGGATCTGGCGAGGTGGGATAGCGATCGAGATGGAGGGGGGGTCGAGATCGAGTGTCCATGAAATTTAAAAATATTCATGATAGTTCAAAAAGTGCCCATGAAATACAATCGAGAAATGAAGGCTACGATTTAAATACAATCGATCTTAGCTTGCTATCTGTTCACAATCTTCTTGCCCTTCTTTTTCGCAAATGGAGTTCTTATGTTGAACGGACGTCCTTTAGGTAGGGTGGTCCTGCTTCTTCTTGTGGTGTATGCTGCTACTTCATCATCGTCGTCATGTTCGATCCTCGGGTCGCCGTACTTGTCGAAGTCTTGCTCATTGGCTACTCCATGCATTCCGTTGATCTTCCTTTTGCCTCTCCTCACGACAACACGACTGGGCTTTGACAGGTCAGTAATGAAGAAGCATTGGTCAACTTGGGAAGCCAGTACCCATGGCTCATTTTTCGCGGTGACGTTTGCGCCCGCGGTCTTGGATTTGGCTTCGGGTATAACCATGGTGGTGAAATACTGGTCTTCTTTTAGGACGCTGTTGGCCCATCTGACACGGAACATCGGGACCTTCTCTCCAGCGTAGCTCAGCTCCCAGATCTCCTCGATCCTTCCGTAGTATCTGTCCTTGTCATTACCGGTGTAGGATTCTATCGTTACCCCGGAGTTCTGATAACCATCACTCTTCATGTCCTTGGCCTCGGTGTAGAATGTGTAGCCGTTGATATCGTACGCCTCATAGGTCATCAGGTTGTGCTCGGCGCCCTGTGACAAGGCGAATATGAGTTGTTCTTCCGTGGAAGAATCCTCATGTAAAGGGTATGACAGAAGCTTCTGCTTGAACCAACGCGTGAAACATGAGTTGTGCTCTTTGATTATATCTCCGTCCGTCCTCTGTTGACCTCAGTCTTTGTACGTCTTCTCAATAAAGGTTTTGTGCTCTACCACCCAAGGATCGACCACGTCTATGTGTTGTAGCGCGACTAGGTTTGCTCTTTCAAAGTCGGCGAGTCGACCCTAGAAGTCAACATGCATTTCGCGGCGACCCTCACGGTAACCCCATCCAGCGAGCCTGCCGAGGTGCCTGTTGACGGGCAGACCAACGGGGTTCTCGATGCCTAGATAATTCGTTCAGTAGGAGATGCACTCTTCGGTCAGAAAGCCCCTGGCTATGCTTCCCTCTGGACGTGACATGTTGCGAACGTATCCTTTGATGACACCATTCATCCTTTCGAACGGCATCATGCTGTGCAGGAACGTCGGCCCGAGTTGGATGATATCGACCACGATATGGACCAGCAGATGCACCATAACTTCGAAGAATGCGGGCGGGAAGTACATCTCAAGCTCGGATGACGTCGAAAAAGTTGCCTCACGCCAACAGACTTCCGAGAGATGACGTCGAAAAAGTTCCATAGGCCAAATAGGGTTTCACGGACGTGCGCGTCCATGTCCCACGGATTGCAACTGGAAGTATCTGCGTCATCAGCACGTGACAGCCGTGAGACTTCATCCCGCTGAACTTCAGCTTCGCTGGGTCTAGGTATCTGCTTATCTTCCCCCCGTAACCGTAAGGAAGTTTTACTCCTACGAGGCAGGTGAAAAACTGCTCGATCTCCTCCTGACTTACAGTGAAGCACGCGGGAGGGTAGTCATTTCCGGTCTTCTTGGCCTTTTTTCCTTTGCGACGACTTTTCGTGTCCTGCTTCGCCTCATCATCATCATCATCATCATGATCATCATATATAGCGTGAAGCTCCTGCCTGATGCCCATTGATTTCAAGTTTGCCATTGCTTTCGGCCCATATTTGGTCCTCTCTGGCATGTTGAGCAGGGTACCAAGCAGACTCTCGCACACGTTCGATCTTCCACTACGGCAAGTCCCAGAAATTAGACCTCATTTTCCATACCTTCAGCAGCGGCTCTGGCGCCTTTCGCTTCTTTCCCGGCTCTAGCGCCTTTTGCTTCTTTCCCGGCAGTGGGCAATCTTTCCAATTTTTCAACAGCTCGTCTATTTCCTCGCCGCTCCTCGTACGCGGGCGTCCTCGGGGTTCGGTTTCACCATCGAACAGATCCTTGCGTTTTCTCCACAGGTCATCGTCGCGAAGCCATCTTCGATGTCCCATGAACACGGTTTTCGAAGACCCGGGATCTCTATCTAGCTGGCGATACGTTGTGTCATCCATGCACCTGATGCATCCAGAAAATCCGTGGACCACCTGCCCCGCGACATATCCGTAACCGAGATAGTCGTGCACCGTCGTGAGCAGCGCGGCTCTCATAGGGAAATATTCTTTCTTTGCGACGTCCCACGTATTGGCTGGCGTTTTCCACAGTGTGTCTAGCTCCTCTTTCAGCAGCCCCAGATACAGATTGATGTCGTTCCCTAGTATTTTCGGTCCTTCAATTAGCATACTCATGTGAATGTACTTCCTCTTCATGCACAACCAGGGGGGAAGGTTGTACATCCACACAAACACAGGCCAGGTGCTATGTGTGCTTCTCTAGCTGCCAAACGGATTGACTCCATTAGTGCTCGCGCCCAGCACGATGTTCCTTGGATCGTTCCCAAATTCTAGGTCTTCAAAGTTCAACGCTTGCCACTGGCACGCATCCTTAGGGTGACTCGGCATCTTGTCTTTTCTATCTATCTCCGGATCATTTGCGTCATCTTCTCACTTCTTCTCCTCCCTATCCGCGTGCCAACGTAGTAGCTTTGCTACCTTAGGGTCCGCGAAATACCGCTGCAGACGAGGAGTGATCGGAAAGTACCACACCACTTTTCGAGGAGCTTTCTTCCTCTTCTTGTATCGAGTGACGCCGCACACCGGACATATGGTAGACTCCGCGTGCTCGTCCCGATAAATGATGCAATTGTTCATGCACACATGGTATTTCACGTGCGGTAAATCCAGATTAAACACGATTTTCTTCGCCTCCTCCAAACTGGTGGGGCACTTGTTCCCCTTGGGAAGACATTCGTGCTAGAATGACATGTTCTCGTCGAAGCATGCGTCGGTCATTTTGTGTTTTACCTTCATCTCCAGAGCCATGAGCGTTACTTTCAGGCGGGTATCCTCGGGCCTGCATCCTTCATACAATGGAGTAACCACGTCTAACTCAAGTTGATCCATCTTGGCTTTCTCTCGGGAGGCAGCTCTTGTGTTATCAGTCTGCTTGAGAAGCAGCTCTTGAATATGAGGCTCCTGCACCCAGCCCATCGATGGTCCAGCGTCGTCTACTCCGCCGGCATCATCATCTTCATGATCATGCCCGTCCTCTGCTCCGGCATCTTCCTCATCATCATGTCCTGCATCTTCTACATGATGACTGTGTACAGCATCACCGTCGTGATCATCTCCTAGGGATTCTTCGTCTTCTCGCCCGCCCAAGGCCGCGGTAGTTGTCTTGCTGCCCTTAATCATTTCTTGCCCGGCCCCCATAGACGACTTCGTAGTCATCTTCATCACCTTGCCACCGATAGGCATCCATGAAACCACGCAAGAGGAGGTGGTCCCGCACCTGCCCGGAATCCGAGTCCGCCATAAGGCTCTTCAGCTTGCATCTTCGACACGGACATCTTATCTCCGTCTCATTCTTTTGAAGCATCTCGGCCTTCGCGGACCTCAAAACCCTATTCATGATGCCTTCGGTCATCGTGCGCACCATGGTCGCCTGCGGGGTAGAGCAAAACGATATTTTAGAACCAAGAAAAAATTTGCCATGACTTTCCCTAAAAATAGGACAAAAAAGAATGCTTAATGCCAAAATTCTCACCGAAACGGAAATGAATCAACATTCCAGGAAAATATTGGCAACTATCGCATTTCAAATACCGGTACACCTCCAAACACAAACACATATGCAACACAACAAACATATGCAACACCACGAACATACATAGATCTAGCTAGGCCATAAAAAGTGCATGTGCACATTATTGTAGGGAGAACAACATAAATATAGCGTCCCCCCTTACATACCTATCAAAACAAGGTAATTTAACCACTTAATTTGAATGAATCTATGGTGGAAATGAGGTGAAAAAGAGGAGGGACCCGAGACAAGGAGGAGGTGGAGAGAATGAAGTGGGGAGAAAGTGAGTGTGGGTAGGAGAGGCTGTCCAAAATATCTTGTTGCTGCCCACTTACTAATGGCACACCCACTATAAATGCGCCATTAGTAATCAAGGTTACTAATGGCGCATCTTCAGTTAGTGCGCCATTACTAGTTTTGAAAAAAAAATACTAATGGCGCACTATCCCACAGTGCGCCATTAATAGTTTTGAAAAAAAAGAATAAAAAGTATAATAAAAAAGAACATTAGTGGCGCACTTCCCTGCAGGTGCGCCATTACTAGTTACAACTAGTAATGGCGCACTGTGTCTAGATGCGCCATTAGTATGTTTGGACAGGCGCACTAGTTCAAAAAAAACTTTTTGATACTAATGGCGCACCCTGGGCCTGGTGCACCATTAGTAGTTTAAACTCTAATGGCGTATCAGAGGTTGGTGCGCCATTAGTATATACTAATGGCGCACTGGTTTTCTGGTGCGCCATTAGTATCAATTCCATCTATAGCCCTTTTCCTAGTAGTGTCACGTCCGAGACAAGTAGATCGACTCCTGCCTGCATCTACTACTATTACTCCACACATCGACCGCTATCCAGCATGCATCTAGTGTATTGAGTTCATACGAACAGAGTAACGCCTTAAGCAAGATGACATGATGTAGAGGGATAAACTCAAGCAATATGATGAAAACCCCATCTTTTTTCCTCGATGGCAACAATACAATACGTGCCATGCTACCCCTACTGTCACTTGGAAAGGACACCGCAAGGTTGAACCCAAAGCCAAGCACTTCTTCCATTGCAAGAACTATAGATTTAGTAGGCCAAACCAAACCAATAATTCGAAGAGACTTGCAAGGATATTATGAGCACACATAAAAAGTTCAGAGAAGAATCAAATATCTTTCATAGATAACCTTGATCATAAACTCACAATTCATCGGATCTCGACAAACACACCACAAAAAGAGATTACATCGAATAGATCTCCTTGAAGACCGAGGAGAACTTTGTATTGAGATCCAGAGAGAGAGAAGAAGCCATCTAGATACTTGCTATGGACCCGAAGGTCTGTGGTAAACTACTCACAACTCATGGTGAGGGCGATCATGATGATGATGAAGGCCTCCGTGATGGATCCCCCTCCGGAAACAGGCTCCAAGATGGGATCTCCACGGGAACAGAAGCTACGGTGGTGGAATTAGGGTTTTCTCTCTGTGCATGGAGGCATGGAGTTTCTAGGGTACGTAGGTATATATAGGAAGAAGGGGGGCACCGAGGGCCGTGTGGGCCAGCCTCGAGGCAGGGGGCGCGCCCCCCACCCTCGAGGGCTGGCCTTCCAGCCCCTGACTTGGTCCTGACGTTTCCCGAGCATGATTTCCTCCAAAAATATCTCTCGTACAGGTTTCATTCCGTTTGGACTCCGTTTGATATTCCTTTTTTGCAAAACCCTGAAATAGGCAAAAAAAAACAGCAATCTGGACTGTGCCTTTGGGTTAGTAGGTTAGTCCCAAAAATGATATAAAAGTGAATGATAAAGCCCATTAAACATCCAAGACTTCATAAATAATAGCATGGAACAATCAAAAATTATAGATACGTTGGAGACGTATCAAGCATCCCCAAGCTTAATTCATGCTCGTCCTCGAGTAGGTAAATGATAAAGAAAGAATTTTTGATGTGGAATGCTAACCAATATAGTTTTTCAATGTAATTCTCTTTATTGTGGCATGAATGTTTAGATCTGAAAGATTCAAGACAAAAGTCTATATTGACATAAGAAATAACAATACTTCAAGCAATACTAACAAAGCAATCATGTCTTCTCAAAATACTACGACTAAAGAAAGTTATACCTACAAAATCATATAGTGTTGGCTATGCTCCATTATTATCACACAAAAATATTCATATCATGCACAACCCCGATTTCAGCCAAGCATTTGTTTTCATGCTTTATCTTTTCAAACCTTTCAAATTTCACGCAATACATGATCATGAGCCATGGATATAGCACTATGGGTGGAATAGAGGTGGTTGTGGAGAAGACAAAAAGAGGGAGATAGTCTCACATCGACTAGGCATATCAACTAGCTATGGAGATGCCCATCAATAGATATCAATGTGAGTGAGTAGGGTTTCCATGCAACGGATGCACTAGAGCTAAATATGAATGAAAGCTCAACAAAAGAAACTAGTGGGTGTGCATCCAACTTGCTTGCTCACGAAGACCTAGGGCATTTGAGGAAGCCCATCGTTGGAATATACAAGCCAAGTTCTATAAGGAAAATCCCCACTAGTATATGAAAGTGACTAAGCATGAGACTCCCTACAATGAAGAACATGGTGTTACTTTGAAGCACAAGTGTGGAAAAAGATAGTAGCAATTGTCCATTTTCTTTTTTTCTTTTTTTTCTTTCTTTTTTTCCTTTTTTTGCGGAGGGGCTTTATAGATCTAGCCTTTCCTCCCATGGGACAATGCTCTAAAAATGATGCTCATCACACTTTTATTACAACACAATATTACAACTCGATACTACAACAACAAAGTATGACTCTATGTGAATGCCTCCGGCGGTGTACCGGTATGTGCAATGAAGCAAGAGTGACATGTGTGAAAGGATTATGCATGGTGGCCTTGCCACGAATACGATGTCAACTACATGATCATGCATGGCAATATGACAATATGATGCGTGTCATATGAACAGAGCGGTGGAAAGTTGCATGGCAATATATCTCGGAATGGCTATGGAAATGCCATGATAGGTAGGTATGGTGGCTGTTTTGAGGAACAATATGGTGGCTGTTTTGAGGAAGGATATATAGTGGGTTTATGGCACCGGCTAAAGTTGCGCGGTACAAGAGAGGCTAGCAATGGTGGAAGGGTGAGAGTGCATATAATCCATGGACTCAACATTAGTCATAAGAACTCATATACTTATTGCAAAAATCTACGAGTCATCAAAACAAAGCAATCAATGCATGCCCCTAGGGGGGAGGTTCGTAGGAGTTAACCATCACGCGCCCCCGACCTCCACACAAAGGTTGACACTTGATGTCTACACACGCTTCTATTCTTGTAGACTATGTTGGGCCTCCAAGCGCAGAGGTTTGTAGGACAACAGCAATTTCCCTCAAGTGGATGACCTAAGGTTTATCGAACTCAGGGAAGTAGAGGTTGAAGATGGTCTCTCTCAATCAACCCTGCAACTAAGATACAAGAAGTCTCTTGTGTCCCCAACACATCTAATACAACTAGGAGTTGTATAGGTGCACTAGTTCGGCGAAGAGATGGTAAAATATGGATGATAGGAGTGGCAAAGCAAAGTAATATAAATCTGTAATAAAAAGTGCAGCAAGCAAACAAGTGGTAAACGTGAGCACAAATGGTATTGCAATGGTGGAAACAAGGCCTAGGCTTCATACTTTCGCTAGTGGCAACTCCCAACAACATTGACATAGTCTAATCACATGATATTTCCCATAAAACACACAATGGAGATGCACTCGGAGGTCATTCCTTTGTGGTCAAGAGAGGACGAGAATTATGTAGGGCTACAAAAGCACACCTCAAAGTTCGTAGTTCTCAATCTATGGATTTCCCAATGTCACCGCGGCCATCCAAAGAGAGTACCACAATCACCACAACATATCTCCAGGATAGTCAAAGACAAGCACCAAGAGACTCTCAATCTTCAATCAACACACAAAAGAGGAAATCACTCATGAAAATATTCTTCTAATCCATGTCCAATAGACCGCTGTCACCTTGGTCTCGGGGATTATACTAGATAAAGACAAGTGAGTACATCAATTCAATACATAGAGGAAGGGGAACTATCATGGGATCACCCTAGATTGACATAGCCTATGATCACAACGAAGATCACATCATGGGAGAGAGAATTGACCACTTAGCTACTAGTGGAAACTTCAGCCCCGAGGAGGAACTACACCCGCATCATGGAGGGAGGAAGCAACGTCGATGGAGATGAATCCGGGGGCTCTTCCCCGTCCCGGCAGGATGCCGGCACAGGAATTCTGGTCCCCCGAAACTTGGTGGCGATGTCGGCGGAGATCGGAATTGCTTATGGAGAAAAGGGTTCTGGAATCAGGGTTTCCGCGACGCGAGGAATATATATGCGAAGGGGGGTCACCAGAGGCGGAGGTGGGGCCCCAGGCGCCCCGCTGGCGCGGCCAGGGGTGGGGCCGTGCCGGGTGGACGCCTGGGCCACCCCAGGCTCCCCTCTGGCCCTGCTTTGGTTTTTCTCGAAGCTCCCGGTACGCTGATTTTTCCTGTATTTTTCCCGGAATTTTTAGAGCACTTTTAATATGGGGGAAACCTGAAATAGAAAACAACAGAAAACACGAACTGGCACTGTGGTGCACTGAGTTAATAGGTTAGTCAAAATATGATCAAAAGTGTATGGAAGTGCATAAATATCATAGCAATATCACACAAAAGAGGCATGGAGCAAGCAGAAATTATAGATACGTTTTGGACGTATCAACATCCCCAAGCTTAATTCCTGCTCGTCCTCGAGTAGGTAAATGATAAGAAGCATAATTTCTGTGGTGACATGATATCAACCATATAAGAACTTTTTAAGTAAAGCAATCAAGGCATGTAATTCAATTCAAGTCATAACAAGCAAGAGTCTATATTAGCATTGTAACAAGCAACATAAGAACATAAAGGTGCAAGAGCTCTCGCTGTCTGTGACTCGAATGTCTCCAAATGGTGTTTGCGTGCAAGAAAGGGGATAGGGATATATGAGGGAGTAAAACATAGTTTTTGTATTGTTGAGAACTTAATCTACTAAAGTTTCACACTTGGTCTTCTTTGGAATCTTACCTTGACTCATCCCTAGACCGTCATCTAGGTACAAGTCAAAATGATCCACTCGCTTTCGATATTTTGAGCACTCATGCAATGGATGAGCGTAAGCAAGAAAGTCGACACTTAGGATGGCAAAGAGAGAAAAATGATGAAGGGGGAAGACAAAAAAGGTGTGAAAGGCTCACATCAATGAGGACAATCATAGGCGAGAGAAAGCCAAATGATAGATATGATGTGAGGAGTAGGGATTGCCATACAACGGATGCACATATGAGCTAAGGTAAGCTCTCCAATGGAACTAGTGGGGGTGCATCCAACTTGCTTGCTCAAGAAGACCTAGAGCTCTTTTGAGGAGGCTCATCATTGGAATATACAAGCCAAGTTCTATAGTGTGAAGGTCCCCACATAGCTATATGCATGAATGATAATCTCTATGGAGTACAAGGTATAAGATGGAGTACGAGTGTGGATCTCTAAAAAGGAATAGTAGTGTGCCCCCTTCTCTCTTTTTATTTCTTTTTCTCTTTTTTTTTTATTTTTTTATTTTTTGTGGTCTCAATGGCTCTTTCTATTTAACTCTCATTTGTCCTCTTTGGGATCTTTTGATTTTGTCCTCTTTGGGATCTTTTCCTCACTTTAGGGGCAACACTCTATTTATTACAAGAAGTATAGAAGATCTTTCACACTTTACAAAAGTACTTAACATAAAGAAAATGAAACTATCATGATGTATGCAAATGTATGCCTCTGCCGGTGTAGCAGGATATGCAATGATACTAGCGCGTCATGTAGCAATGATTAGGGCAAGGCCCAACTAGCATGCGGCTCATCGATCAAGCAAAAAGCATGTATGACATGAAGATCAAGTCATGAGAAGATGGATGTTGCATGGCAATGTATCTCGGAAAGGCTATGGAAATGCCTTGATAGGTAGGTGTGGTGGCTGTTTTGAGGAAGGATATAATGAGGCTTATGATGACAGAGTGTATCGTGCCAAGGATTTGGATGCACCGGCGAAGTATGCGCCAACTCTCGAGGTGAGAAAGGGCAATGCACGGTACCGAAGAGGCTAGAAAAATATGGCTAGGTGGAAGTGTCAACTTTCGAATACTCACATTAGTCAAAAGAACTCATGCACTTATTATCGGTAACTCTCAATCTAATTAGGAGGTTCACAAAGAGACAAGTACCCCGAGGAGGAGTGTATGGGGGTTTGGTTATCCTTGCGCATCCTCGGCTCATGGTACGTGAGTGTACTCTAATATTCGATCCCTCCAAAGATTAGTGATCCATTTAGTAGCTAAAGTTCTCAACTATGTGTAGGTTTTCGAAAATAAACACGGATTGCCCAAAATACGACATCTATCACTAATAGGCTAAAGCTCTTGACACCAAAAGTTCAGAGATTACTCATGGCAATACCTCAAAACTATTGCAAGTCACTACTAAAATTAAATAGCAACCTCAATTACCTACTTTAAGTTAAGACACACAACTCAGTGCAACAGGCAAACTCTCTTAACAAGATAAACATGAAAACTCAAGAGAGTTCAGCAACCAACTTAACAAAAGCTCTTTAAAAAGAAAAGCATGAAAACTAAGAGCTAAACATGACAGCACCTATGGAAAGACAAAGAACACACATAGCAAAGATAAGCATGAAAATCCTATGTTGTGTTCTAGGTTGAAGTGGAGCGTGTTTCTCTCCCACACAAAGAAAGTTGGGTTCTAACTTGTTATGAACAGCAAGCAAAGCTAAAGAAAACTAAAAAGGAAACTAAGAGCATGACGCTCCAAGCATAGCACATAACACATGAAGTGATAAGAATAGTGGAACGAAAGACGAACTGATAATTGTTGATGGAGAAGGGGATGCACGGGGGCATCCCCAAGCTTAGATGCTTGAGTCTCCTTGGATATGTCTTGGGGGTGCATGGGGGCATCCCCAAGCTTGAGCGTTTGACACTCCTGAATCTTCTTTTATCATCTTCCCTCGCACACATGAAAACTCCCTTCATACATAACTCATCATAATCTGATTAGTGAGGTTAGTACCCACAATAAAATAATTTTTCCCTACTAGAAATAAAGATAATCTTGAAGATCTACTGTTTCTCAAGATTGCCAAAAGGTTTTTGCAAAGAAAAAGCAAGCTCAAGGTTTGCAAAACGAAGAAAAGGCAAAACAGGACAGAATCTATGAAAAACAGACCAGCAGGTAGTAAATAATTTTTTCGGGGCACTTCTGCAACTCAAATCAAAAAACTCAGAACAGACGCTCGAAAGCCAATTGAATAGAGCACGCTGTCAACAAAATTCAGATCAAAAAGATGATCTGGTGATTTTATTCGAATTTTTCTGTCCAAGGACAGAATCTGTTTTCTGGACAGCACGTCACAACTGTTGAACTTTCTTGCAATCGGAGGCTAAACTTGGCACAAAGCTGAAAAATAAAGATACAATGATGTTGCTACAGTAGTAACAAACATCAAGACCACTAAAACCTGAAAGAACAAACTGAAAGCAAAGATAACAAGGGTTGTCTCCCTAGAGCTCTTTCTTTATAGCCATAAAGATAGGCTTAAGACTTTAATGATGCTCTGGTAGGAATAAGAGTTGAAGAACAAAAGAGAGCATCAAGAAGCAAATACCAAACACATTTAAGCCTAACATGCTTCCTATGCATAGGAATATTGCAATAGAATAATTCATTGAAGCACAAAGCAATAAGCATAGGAAGACAAAACAAGTGCAGCTTCAAAACCTTCAACATAAAGAGTGGGAACTTGATATTATTGAAATATCTATAAGCATATGTTCCCTTCTCATAATAATTTTCAGTGGGATCACGAATAAACTCAACAATATAAGCATCACATAAAGCATTGTTACCATGATCCACATGCAAAAAGGTACTCTTACTCTCGACATAAGCATAATCTTTCTCATTGGTAATAGTGGGAGTAGGACTATCATAAAAAACTTGAACACTATAGATTAATTGTGTATTAGGAAGATGGTGTTCAACAAGGGAGTAATTCCCTCCATGATTATGACAAGTTTCATAAGGATAATTTCTCCTTATGTCATAGGTACCTTTATAATCACTATAGATTGGAGTTATAACATCATCATAGTAGAGAAGAGCATTATCATTGCTAGCAACTATATTTGTAAACATGTTGTCTTTATACTTACTAGCAAAAGAATTAACAATTATCACATCACTAGTGGGTAAAGAATTTGCAATCCTATCATCCCCAAGCTTAGAGCTTTCCATATCATCACTTTCAGAGTTGGTACCAAAAAGATTTTCAAGATCATAAGTAGCATTATCATCATTTTCCCAATCATAATAAGTAACATGCATATCATAATCAAAATCATCTTCAATAGTACCTATGGACATATCATCAAGATGATAATTAAGGCAATAAACTTCACCTTCTTCTTTAAACTTACAACCGTTAGGATAAAAGTTGATGGGAGGAATATGCTCAGGCCAGGTTGATACCCATTCTTCTTCCTTCTTGCTCCTCTTCCTCCTCCTCTTCTTTTCCTTCTTCTTCACCTTAGGAGGGAGTGGTTGGAGATGAAGCTTCTCTACATATCCTGGTTTATCATTAGAAACAACAGGGGAAACTTGGGAGAAACTCTCCTTTTTATTAGCAGAAATATAAGAGACATTTTTATACTTTGGTAAAGTTCCCTCCTTTCTAATCTTACTTATGTAATCATTTTTATGGCAATTAACAACACAATAGAGATTGCAATTTTGCAAAGTGTTTTTTATTCCTATGGCATTAACATCTAGCCAAGAAGTCTTTTTTGATAACTCTTCACACATCAAAAATAACATAAGCTCATCATAAAGATCAGGGGTGATCATGTTATCACACAACTGGTTAACAGTTATGTTTTGAAAGTGCATGCATAGAAAATTAAAGTGACCCTCTATACAGCAAAGTTCACAAGTAAAAGGATAAAGGTCACACAATTCTCTAGCAATTTCATTTAAATCTTTCACCCAAGTGATTTTTCTTTCATGCTTATGTTGCTTACAATACTTCTCTTCTTCAATCATAGGCCTTTCACAAGGTCTATCCACTCCACAAAAATTAACATGCTTATATAAAACTTCATTTTTAGGAATTGGATCATGCATGTTGCAATCATCATGAACAATTTCATTTTCTTTGCAAATCTCTTTAAAAGGTTCATGATGCTTGATCCAATCCTCCTTAGGCATATTAAGATGTGAAGCAAAAGATTTGCGGAAATTAACAAGGAGTTGAGAATCAAGCCCAAACTTAGCGCTAAACTTATTAAAGCTTGTAGTTTCAACAAAGGACTTAATGCAATCATACTCATAAATTATACCTGACTCTTTACCTTTGCCGATCTCCCAATCTTCAGTGTTGCGTTGAATTCTTTCAAGGAGTTCCCATTTAGCATCATTCTTTTTGTTTGTGAAAGAACCCATAGAGGAAGCATCGAGCAAATCTTTATCCTGTCGAGAGAGCCTCGCATAGAAATTAGTAATAATCATATCTTTGGGGAGCCCGTGGTTAGGACATTTTAGCATTAACGTTTTCAGTCTCCCCCAAGCTTGAGTTATGCTCTCTCCATCATGAGGATAGAAATTATAAATATAATTCCTATTCTCATGGACTTCATGAAGAGGATGAAACTTGGAGTAAAAGAGAGACTGGATCTCTTCCCAATCCAGCAGGTGAGAGTCATCTAGTAGCCTATACCATTCCAATGCTTTTCCTTTCAGTGACAAGGCAAATAATTTCCTCATGACTCCATCTCTTGTCAAACCTGAAATCTTAAACAACTCACAAAGTTCTGTAAGTTTCAACAAATGAATACTAGGATTGACTGTCCCATCATAACAATCATTCCTAATTATTTCAATTATCCCAAGTGGTATTCGGAACGGGATACATTCAGTAGGTGGAGGAAACTTCTCTACCACGGGTGTGGTAAAGCGGCCTTCCCCAAGCAGCGAACTAAGAGTGCGGTTTTCCATAAACATAACTAGTGAAACTAAAAACAAGAAACGAAAAGATTTAATTGCAAGATCTAAAGATATACCTTCAAACACTTACTTCCCCGGCAACGGCGCCAGAAATAGCTTGATGTCTACACACGCTTCTATTCTTGTAGACTATGTTGGGCCTCCAAGCGTAGAGGTTTGTAGGACAGCAGCAATTTCCCTCAAGTTGATGACCTAAGGTTTATCGAACTCAGGGAAGTAGAGGTTGAAGATGGTCTCTCTCAAGCAACCCTGCAACTAAGATACAAGAAGTCTCTTGTGTCCCCAACACACCTAATACAACTAGGAGTTGTATAGGTGCACTAGTTCGTCGAAGAGATGGTAAAATATGGATGATAGGAGTGGCAAAGCAAAGTAATATAAATCTGTAATAAAAAGTGCAGCAAGCAAACAAGTGGTAAACGTGAGCACAAATGGTATTGCAATGGTGGAAACAAGGCCTAGGCTTCATACTTTCACTAGCGGCAACTCCCAACAACATTGACATAGTCTAATCACATGATATTTCCCATAAAACACACAATGGAGACGCACTCAGAGGTCATTCCTTTGTGGTCAAGAGAGGACGAGAACTATGTAGGGCTACAAAAGCACACCTCAAAGTTCGTAGTTCTAAATCTATGGATTTACCAATGTCACCGCGGCCATCCAAAGAGAGTACCACAATCACCACAACATATCTCTAGGATAGTCAAAGACAAGCACCAAGAGACTCTCAATCTTCAATCAACACACAAAAGAGGAAATCACTCATGAAAATATTCTTCTAATCCATGTCCAATAGACCGCTGTCACCTTGGTCTCGGGGATTATACTAGATAAAGACAAGTGAGTACATCAATTCAATACATAGAGGAAGGGGAATTATCATGGGATCACCCTAGATTGACATAGCATATGATCACAACGAAGATCACATCATGGGAGAGAGAATTGACCACTTAGCTACTGGTAGAAACCTCAGCCCCGAGGAGGAACTACTCCCGCATCATGGAGGGAGGAAGCAACGTCGATGGAGATGAATCCAGGGGCACTTCCCCGTCCTGGCAGGATGCTGACACAGGAATTCTGGTCCCCCGAAACTTGGTGGCGATGGCGGCGGAGATCGGACATGCTTCTGGAGAAAAGGGTTCTGGAATCAGGGTTTCCGCGACGCGAGGAATATATATGCGAAGGGGGGTCGCCAGAGGCGGAGGTGGGGCCCCAGGCGCCCCCCTGGCGCGGCGAGGGGTGGGGCCGCTCCGGGTGGCCGCCTGGGCCACCCCAGGCTCCCCTCTGGCCCTGCTTTGGTTTTTCTCGAAGCTCCCGGTACGCTGATTTTTCCTGTATTTTTCCCGGAATTTTTAGAGCACTTTTAATATGGGGGAAACCTGAAATAGAAAAACAGCAGAAAACAGGAACTGGTACTGTGGTGCACTGAGTTAATAGGTTAGTCCAAATATGATCAAAAGTGTATGGAAGTGCATAAATATCATAGCAATATCACACAAAAGAGGCATGGTGCAACCAGAAATTATAGATACATTTTGGACGTATCAACACTCTACAAATACCTCAAGCTTTAACTTAGTCACACAACGGTTCACCATACGTGCATGCTACGGGAATCACTAACCTTAACAAAAGTATTTCTCAATTTCATAATAACTCCTCTAGCATGACTCTATTATCACAATCCTCATGTCTCAAAACAATTACCAAGCATCCAACATCTCTTTCTATTCAATGCACTTGATGTGAAATTTTTTACTGCATTCACATTGGATGTTTATCATGTGAAGACTAGTTTCTTTAGCCTAAGAACTTTACCATGCTGTTTTAATAGCCTCTCAAATAGATATAAGTGAAGCATGAGAGTTCAACAATTTCAACAAAATATTACCACCACCATGCTCTAAAAGATATAAGTGAAGCACTAGAGCAAAAACTATTCAACTCAAAAGATATAAGTGAAGCACATAGAGTGTTCTAACAATTTCTAGGCTATATTTAACTCTCTCAAATAGGTGTGTCCATCAAGGATGATTGTGGAAAACTAACAAGCAAAGACTCAAATTATACAAGACGCTCCAAGCAAAACACATAACATGTTGCGAATAAAAATATAGCTCCAAGTACAGTTACCGATGGATGAAGACGAAAGAGGGGATGCCTTCCCGGGGCATCCCCAAGCTTAGGCTTTTTGATTATATTGAATTTACTTGGGGTGCCATGGGCATCCCCAAGCTTAGGCCTTTGCTACTCCTTGTTCCATAGTCCATCAAAGCAATACTCAAAACTTGAAAACTTCACAACACAAAACTTAGACAAAAATTCTCGTGAGCTCCGTTAGTAAGAGAAAGCAAACCACCACTCAAAGTTACAGCAAGGAATTAATTCTTTGTTTTTATTGGTGTTAAACCTACTGTACTCCAAGTTCTCTATGGTTCATATCCTCCAATATTACTCATAGATGCATCGGAATAAGCAAACAACACACGAAAAACAGAATCTATCAAAGACAGAACAGTCTGTAGTAATCTGCAGGGTTCGCCTACTTATGGAACTCCAAAAAGTTCAAACTAAATTGTTTAATTTGCGCAATTTATCTACCAATCAGAAGCAAAAAGAATCATCTAAAAATCACGCTCCAATAAAATCTGAAGTCTACTTTAGCGAGCACTAACAATTCTGTTTTTCACAGCAAGATCATATAAACTTCACACAAGTCTTACCAAAGGTTCTACTTGGCACAAACACTAAACAAAACATGAAACCACATCTAATCAGAGGCTAGATGCAATATTTATTCCCTAACAGCAACAAAAGCAAAAAACATAAAATTGGGTTACCTCCCAACAAGCGCTATCGTTTTACGCCCCTAGCTAGGTACGATACAAAATAGATCTAGGTATTGCCATCTTTGGAATGCAATCCATAAGTGGATCTCATGATAGATTCATATGGTAATTTGATTTTATTCTAGGAAAGTGTTCCATGCCTTTCCTTAACGGAAATTGGAATCTAATATTTCCTTCCTTCATATCAATAATTGCACCAATCGTTCTAAGGAAAGGTCTACCAAGAATAATAGGACATGAAGGATTGCAATCTATATCAAGAACAATGAAATCTACGGGCACATAATTCCTATTGGCAACAATAAGAACATCATTAATTCTTCCCATAGGCTTCTTAATAGTGGAATCCGCAAGATGCAAATTTAAAGAACAATCATCATGCTCATGGAACCCTAGCAAATCACACATGGTTTTTGGGATAGTGGAGACACTTGCACCCAAATCACACAAAGCATAGCATTCATGATCTTTTATTTTTATTTTGACAGTAGGTTCCCATTCATCATAAAGCTTTCTAGGTATAGAAACTACCAACTCAAGTTTTTCTTCAGAAGATTGCATCAAATCATCAACTATATGTTTAGTGAAAGCTTTATTTTGACTATAAGCATGAGGATAATTTAGCACGGATTGCAACAAGGAAATACAATCAATCAAAGAGCAATTATCATAATTGAATCCCTTGAAATCCAAAGTAGTGGGTTCATCACTATGCAAAGTTTTAATTTCTTCACTCCCACTTTTAGAAATTTTAGCATCAAGATCTAAAAACTCCAAATCATTGGGACACCTTAAAGCAGAATCATCTCCAATCCTATTTTCATCAAGATTAATACTAGAAAACAAGGATCTAATAGGAGACACATCAATAACTTTCAGATCTTCATCTTTATTTTCATGATAACTAGAAGAACACGATTAAATATAACCTTCTCTTTTAGCACGCATTCTAGCGGTTCTTTCTTTGCATTCATCAATGCAAATTCTCATGGATTTGAGAGACTCATTGATATCATGCTTAGGTGGGATAGATCTAAGTTTCAAAGAATCAACATCAAGAGTAATTCTATCCACACTTCTAGCCAATTCATCAACCTTAAGCAATTTCTCTTCAAGCATAGCATTGAAATTCTTTTGCGAGATAATAAACTCCTTAACACTAGTTTCAAATTCAGAAGGCATCTTTCTATAAGAGTTGTTGTAGGAATTACCAAAATTATTAGAGGAATTACTTGGAAAAGGCCTAGGATTAAAATTACCTCTATAAGCATTGTTACCAAAATTATTCCTACCAACGAAATCCACATCCAAAGATTCATTGTTATTCTCAATCAAAGTGGACAAAGGCATATCATTAGGATCAGAAGAAGCACTATTAGCAGCAAATAATTTCATAAGTTCATCCATCTTTCCACTCAAAACACTAATTTCTTCAATAGCATGTACTTTTTTACTAGTAGATCTTTCGGTGTACCATTGAGAATACTTAACCATAATATTATCTAGGAGTTTGGTAGCTTCTCCTAAGGTGGTTTCCATGAAAGTGCCTCCTGCGGCCGAATGTAAAAGATTTCTAGAAGCCAAATTCAAGCCAGCATAAAAGTTCTGAATAATCATCCATAGATTCAAACCATGTGTAGGGCAATTACGTATCATTAATTTCATTCTCTCCCAAGCTTGTGCAACATGCTCATGGTCTAGTTGCTTAAAATTCATAATATCGTTTCTAAGAGAGATGATCTTAGCAGGAGGGAAATACTTAGAGATAAAAGCATCTTTGCACTTATTCCACGAATCAATACTATTTCTAGGCAAAGAGGAAAACCATGTTTTAGCACGATCTCTAAGTGAAAACGGAAATAACTTCAATTTAACAATATCGTTATCCGTATCCCTTTTCTTTTCCATATCACAGAAATCAACAAAGTTGTTTAGATGAGTAGCGGCATCTTCACTAGGAAGGCCGGAGTATTGATCTTTCATGACAAGATTCAACAAAGCAGCATTGATCTCACAAGATTCACCATCGGTAATAGGAGCAATCGGAGTGCTAATAAAATAATTGTTGTTGTTATTGGAAAAATCACACAATTTGGTATTGTTCCGAGCCATAGTGACAAGCAAGAAATCCAACACACACAAGCGAACAAGAAGCAAGCGAACGAAAAACACACGGCGGAAGAAGGGCAAATAAAACGGCAAGGGTGAAGTGGGGGAGAGGAAAATGAGAGGCAAATAAATGTAATGCTAAGGATAAGGGTTTGTGATAGGTACTTGGTATATGACTTTTGCGTAAGCCTCCTCGGCAGCGGCGCCAGAAATTCTTCTTGCTACCTCTTGAGCTTGCGTTGTATTCCCTCGAAGAGGAAAGGGAGATGCAGCATAGTAGCATAAGTATTTCCCTCAGTTTTTGAGAACCAAGGTATCAATCCAGTAGGAGACCACGCGCGAGTCCCTCGCACCTGCACAAACAAATAAGACCTTCGCAGCCAACGCGATAAGGGGTTGTCAATCCCTTTACGGTCACTTACGAGAGTGAGATCTGATAGAGATGATAATTATATTTTTGGTATTTTTGGTTTAATAAAACAGGAAATAAAAGCAAGAAAAGTAAAGTAGATGAAGATTGATATGTTGAGAATAGACCCGGGAGCCATAGTTTTCTCTAGTGGCTTCTCTCACGACATCGATATTCTACGGCGGGTAAACAAATTATTGTCGAGCAATTGATAGAAAAGCGAATAATTATGAGACTATCTAGGCATGATCATTGTATATAGGCATCACGTCCGATACAAGTAGACCGACTCCTTCCTGCATCTACTACTATTACTCCACACATCGACCGCTATCCAGCATGCATCTAGTGTATTGAGTTCATATGAAAGTAAGGCCTTAAGCAAGATGACATGATGTCGAGGGATAAACTCAAGCAATATGATGAAAACCCCATATTTTTATCCTTGATGGAAACAATACAATACGTGCCTTGTTGCCCCTACTGTCACTGGGAAAGGACACCACAAGGTTGAACCCAAAGCCAAGCACTTCTCCCATTGCAAGAACTATAGATCTAGTTGGCCAAACCAAACCAATAATTCAAAGAGACTTGTAAGGATATTATGAGCACACATAAAAAGTTCAGAGAAGAACCAAATATCTTTCTTAGATAACCTGGATCATAAACTCACAATTCATCGGATCTCGACAAACACACCACAAAAAGAGATTACATCGAATATATCTCCTCGAAGACTGAGGATAACTTTGTATTGAGATCGAGAGAGAGAGAAGAAGCCATCTAGATACTAGCCATGGACCCGAAGGTCTATGGTAGACTACTCACAACTCATGGTGAGGGCGATGATGATGATGATGAAGGCCTCCGTGATGGATCCCCCTCCCGGAACAGGCTCCATGATGGGATCTCCACGTGAACAGAAGCTACGGTGGTGGAATTAGGGATTTCTCTCTGCGTATGGAGTTTCTGGGGTACGTAGGTATATATAGGAAGAAGGGGGGCACCGGGGGCCGTGTGGGCCAGCCTCGAGGCAGGGGGGCGCGCCCCCCACCCTCGAGGGCTGGCCTTTCGTCCCCTGACTTGGTCCTGGCGTTTCACGAGCGTGATTTCCTCCAAAAATATCTCTCGCGAAGGTTTCATTCCGTTTGGACTCCGTTTGATATTCCTTTTCTGAAAAACCCTGAAATTGGCAAAAAAACAGCAATCTGGACTGGGCCTTTGGGTTAGTAGGTTAGTCCCAAAAATGATATAAAAGTGAATGATAAAGCCCATTAAACATCCAAGAGTTCATAAATAATAGCATGGAACAATAAAAAATTATAGATACGTTGGAGACGTATCAATCGCCAATTGGGATTGTTAGAGATGTTGAAGTCTTGTGTGGAAAAATAAAATATCCTACTAATTTTCTTGTTCTTGGTTCCCCACAAGATGATTTTTGTCCCATTATATTTGGTAGACCTTTCTTGAACATTGTAAATGCTAGAATAGACTGCGAGAAATATATTATTACTAGCGGTCTTGGGGGTATGTCTCATGATTTTAATTTCTCTAATTTCCGTAGACAACCTCGTGATAAAGAATTGCCTAGGATGGATGAAATTATTGGTCTTGCTTCTATTGCCATGCCTCCTACTGTACCTTTAGAACACTATCTGCTAGACTATGAGAATGATATGTTTATGAATGAAAGAAGGGAAATAGATGTGTCGGTGTACTAAAGTAGGGGTACCCTTAGTATCCCGAACTTGTGCACGGGCAGTCGCAGCGCCCCGCGGCAAGGCTTGCCGGGTGGACGCCACGGTCCTCCGTGTTTCCTTTGGAGCCATTCAAGAACAAAGTATCCAAGCCAAGGAGACAAGACCCCGGCAAGAGGAGCTTGCCGAGAAGGTCACTCAAGGCACAAGACTACTCAAGGCGCAAGACCCTGGCAAGAGGAGCTTGCCGGGAAGGCCAGCCAAGGCATCTCAAGAAAATTGCCGCGACGCGCCACGCATCCCGGCAAGACCCGGTGAGCGACAAGCTCCCGGAAGCGACAAGATAGCGACCGCGGCAAGGCGCTTGCCGCGGCAAGCTTCCACTCAGTACCCGCGCTCCAGCACGTCCATCCACGTGCCGCTCTGGGACCCTTCCAGTCACACGTGGCGGAAGGCTGTGCAGCCAGGGGTACACGGTGGCAAGCGGCGCTGACAAGGTGGCCATCGTGGCGAACGGTGGCGCCCCTGACGGCCCTTTTTGCACTGTTTGGGCGACGGCTATGGGCATTAAATGCCCTTGTCCCCTGCCGTCGGGGTTAGGAATAAAACACTGTACCAACTACCACACTTTTTCCAGTTTTACCCTCAACTGCGTTGCCACCTGTCGGTGACCCCTTTGAGCATATAAAAGGATGCCCATGCGCAACGTAGAAGGGGGTTAGACATTTGAACACTCCCACGCTCGGTCTCGTTAGCTGCTGAAGTGTACTGTAGCTCTCAGCGCTCCCAAGCAAGAACTCAATACAAACCAAAGCAGGAGTAGGGTTTTACGCATCCATGTGGCCCGAACCTGGGTAAACTGCTCGTGTGCCTCGCCTCGATCTGCTCTTCGTGCGATCTCCGCCCCCTGCCGTACCGAAAAGGGGCTCCGTCCCCATAGGTGTTCGTGGGTGGATCAGTTTCCCCGACATCTTTGGCGCGCCAGGTAGGGGTGCGTCGAGGTTGTGTGAACCTAATCCAGCATCCACACGAGCTAGATCTTCATCATCTTCATCAACATGCCGCCGAAGAAGAAGGCTTCGGAGGCAGCTGGACCGTCCGCGTCGATCCCGCCATCGCCGGAGCCAACGGCTGGTGGGGTAGACACCGGCGGAATTAAGGACGTCGACGAGGGAACTCACGGTGCTGCCAGGTCCAAGGACAAGGCCGCGCTACCCATCAGTGGCGTAGCCGGCTCCCACGACGACCGGGCGCACTCCAAGACCTCGGCGTCCGTGCATGCACCGCGCCCATCTCAGGAGGCGCGGGACCGGCAGCGTCATGGTACTCACGGTACCATATGCTTGCTGGGCCAAGGTCAAGCTGGTGGGTCTCGGGATGCTCAAGACCAGCATGCACGCCAACATGCTGGCACGAGCAAGGCACGGTCGCTTGGACGGGATACTGCTCCTTCTCACGTAGTTAGAAGTCCGAGCATATCCCGCTCCTCGCACCGTTCGCCACCGCTGCCCGCCACTCCAGCAGAAGCTCTGGCACGAGCTCAACTGCTTCTAGACTTCCCTCCAGCGGCAGACAAAGCCGACGACTGGAGGGCCACCATTCAGAGTCTCATCGCCTTCGCCAACGACGACACTCCGCGGCAACCAAGCACATCGCAGCCGCGGCAAGTCAGCCAGGCGCGGGCCAATGGCGACAAGACCGGTGGGGGTGCAACCACCGTGCACTCTCCGCCCCGAAGGCAAAAATTGCCGACTCGCCGGATCAACATCGACGACGACTCCACTGCGTCATCAGATCCACGAGCTCGTCGCGATCAGCGCCAAGTTCTCCATGAGCGATAACAAGAAGACGCTCGTACTCGCATCGAGCGCCGAAGAGAAGCGCGGCGCCAATCAGACTAGCGCGCTGGGCCCGCTGTCGACATGCATGCGCCAGGGGGACCAGGCGACTTGCCATACGCGGTAGGTTGTCCTACGTTTACTCGTGAGCTGCGGCAAGTCCAGTGGCCCAGCATGAAGAATTTCAAGCCAGACGTACCAGAGAAGTACGACGGCAAGACGCATCCGTCGGAGTTCCTCAGCATTTACTCCATCGCGGTGCAAGCTGCTGGGGGACGAGACGACAAGATCCTTGCCAATTACTTCCCGCTGGTACTCAAACCCAACGTCAGATCCTGGCTCATGCACTTGCCGGACAACTCCATTTCTTCTTAGGCAGACCTATGCCATCAGTTTGTCGGCGCCTTTACAGGCGGCCACAAACCTCATGGCCAGGAAAGTGACCTTCACCTGCTCGCCCAGAAGGAAGGAGAACCCCTGCGCAAGTATATCCAGAGGTTCAGCCGTGTACAGCACAACTTCCCAGACGTCCACCCTGCCGCGGTCATCAGCGCGTTCCATTAGAACGTGCGTAACCGCATGATGAGGGAGGAGATGGCGATGTTCAAGATCAGAGACGTCAGTGAGCTTTATGCCCTGGCCGACAAGTGTGCACATGCTGAAGAGGGGAGGAAACTCCCCGGAGAGGATACAGATGTAGGGGGATCTGACAGTGAGGATGCCACCCCGGCAAAGAAGAGCCGGCGGCGGAACAACAGGAAGAAGAAAAACAAAGAGGTGCTAGTCGTTGAGCAATCCGGCAACGGAGGTGGCGCCGACAAGGCCAAAGTTGGTAGCTCCGGCAAGGAGACTGCCACGTGCACCAACTGCCAAGCCGACAAGCAGGACGGCACCGACAAGCAGTACTACAAGATCCACCGCACCAAGGGCCATGACCTGCAGAACTGCAAGAGGGTCGAACAGCTCGTCGAGCAGCAGAAGGCTGAGTACGAGCGACGTGACAAGGAGAACGCCCAGGGAGGTGATGGAGGATCCGGCAAGAAGCGGACATTCAATGGTCGGGGAGGACGCCGCGGCAAAGCCAAGCAGCGGCAAGGAGACAGACCTCCCCACGGCCGCGACAAGGATGAAGACGACAACGACGATGAGGACATGGATGATGTTGAGAACAGTGAGGAGGAGTTCCAGAAAGCCACAGAGGTTTTGTGCATTGACGGCGGTGCTTCTCTGCATACTTCACACCGCCAACTCAAGCAGTGGGTGCGGGAAGTTAATGCAGCAGAACCACCTGTCGAATCGCGCAAGCTCCTGAAATGGTCCAGCACACCTTTCATCTTTGATATTGAGGACCACCCTGATCGCACAACTGCGGTCGGGTGCTTGCCGATGTTGGTTTCACCAACTATCCGCAACCTCAAGGTCACCAAGATGTTAGTTGGCGGCGGGGCCGGCTTGAACCTGATATCCTCCACTGTACTCCAGAAACTCCAGATCCCTGACAGCGAGCTCGAAGAGACCGGCACATTCCAAGGAATAAACCCGGGAAGGAGCAAGCCAAAGGGGAAGATCACGCTACCAGTGACGTTTGGCGGGGAGCTGAACTTCAGGACCGAGAGGGTCACTTTTGACGTTGCCGATTTTCCATTGCCTTACAATGGAATACTCGGCCGTTCAGCACTAACGAAGTTCATGGCAGCCTCTCACTATGCATACAACATGCTGAAGATGCCAGGCCCGATAAGCATCATATCTGTCCCTGGCGACAAGAAGGATGCCCTTATCTGCGCCGACAAGATCTACCGGGAAGTAGCAGCCGCAACAGATAGCAAGACACTTGCTGCTGAAGCTCCCGGGGGGAAGAAGAAGACCAAGTCCGGCAAGAGCTCTAGGGCCCACTCCGGCAAGCGCACCTCTTTCGGAGTGCTGCGCTACCATCGAGGACGCGCCATCGAGCTCCACCGGCAAGTGTAAGAAGACGATGGCAGCTCCGCACTAGTGGTACCTTCACCATCAGTGCCACGCTTGACCCTAAATAGGAAAGCGCGCTCGTTGCTTTCCTGCGGGCGAACGTCGACGTGTTTGCATGGCAACCGTCTGACATCCCCGGCGTTCCCAGGGAAGTAATTGAGCACAAGCTTGCCGTATGTCCTCACGCGCGGCCCGTCAAGCAGAAAGTCAGGAAACAAGCAGTGGAGCGCCAAGAATTCATAGCAGAAGAGATCAAGAAGTTGGAAGCAGCAGGCCTTGTCAGAGGAGTGCTCCATCCTACGTGGTTGGCCAATCCAGTAGTCGCGCGTAAGGTGAACGGGAAATGGAGGCTTTGTATCGACTTCACCGATGTGAATAAAGCTTGTCCCAAAGACCCATTTCCCTTGTCGCGCATTGACCAGATTGTTGACTCCACGGCCGGATGTGATTTGCTTTCATTTATTGACGCATACTCAGGATATCATAAGATCTTCATGGCAGAAGAAGATGAGGAGAAGACCGCATTCATCACTCCATGTGGCACGTACTGTTTCATATGGATGCCTTTTGGTTTGAAGAATGCTGGTTCAACATTTGCAAGGGTAGTCCATACAGCTTTTGAGCCACAGATTCACAGAAATGTAGAAGCATACATGGATGACATAGTGGTCAAGGGCAAAGACAGGGCAACTCTGATTCAAGATTTGGAAGAAACCTTTACGAATCTGGGCAAGATCCAGCTAAAGCTCAACCCCGAGAAGTGTGTGTTTGGAGTCCCTTCCGGCAAGCTTCTCGGGTTCTTCGTGTCTCAGAGGGGAATTGAAGCCAATCCCGACAAGATCAAGACCATTGAGCAGATAGAAGCACCGAAGCACGTCAAGGATGTACGAAGACTTGCCGGTTGCGTGGCTGCTCTCATCAGGTTTATCTCTAAGTCAGCTGAGTGTGCCCTGCCGTTTTTCAAAATTTTGAAAAAGGCGGGTCCAATGAAATGGACTCCGGAAGCGGAGGCTGCGCTGCAAGACTTGAAGAGGTACCTGTCCTCCACTCCAATACTTGTCGCACCTAAGCCACAAGAGAAGTTGCTGTTGTATCTAGCGGCAACCAATCAAGTGGTTAGTGCTGTGTTAGTAGCGGAGAGGGAGACAGATGATGAGCCAGCAACCGCGACAAGTGCATCCAGCGACAAGCAAGGGGCTTCCCCGACAAGCTCTGGTCCCGACAAAGATGGATCTGCGCAGGCGCAGGAGGAGATACGGAAGAAAATGGTGCAGCGCCCAGTTTACTTTGTCAGTTCCCTTCTGCAGGTGGCTAGGTCAAGGTACTCTGGTGTGCAGAAGTTGCTTTTCGGTCTTCTCATGGCCTCGAGAAAGCTGCGCCATTACTTCCAAGCACATGAGATAACAGTTGTCACTCGCTTTCCGCTGAAAAGGATACTGCAGAATCTAGAAGCAACGGGCAGGATTGTTGAGTGGGCACTGGAACTGTCAAGCTTTGGCCTCAAGTTTGAGAGCACTTCAACTATCCAGAGCAGAGGATTGGCAGAATTCATAGCAGAGTGGACGCCAACACCAGATGAAGAGATTCCAGAAACGAGCATCCCCGTCAAGGAAGCAAGCAAAGAGTGGCTGATGTACTTTGATGGTGCCTTCTTGCTGCAAGGCGCCGGTGCTGGCGTGCTGCTTGTCGCACCCACCGGAGAGCACCTCAAGTACGTAGTCCAAATGCATTTTCCCAAGGAGCAAGCAACAAACAATACTGCAGAGTATGAAGGTTTGCTTGCCGGTCTCAGGATCGCGGCAGACCTTGGGATCAAGAAGCTCATTGTCAGGGGTGACTCGCAACTTCTCGTCCGCCAAGTGAACAAGAATTATCAGAGTCCGTTGATGGAAGCTTACGTTGACGAAGTGAGAAAGCTAGAAGAGCACTTTGACGGCCTGCAGATGGAGCATGTACCAAGAGCTCAGAACGACATCGCCGATTGCCTGTCAAAGTGCGCCGCACTAAAGTTACCTGTGGAACCAGGGATCTTTGTGCTCAAGCTGACTCAACCATCCGTAACACCATCAACTGGACAAAGCAAGAAGAGGAAGTTGATTTCTGGTGACTATCTACCGGCAGAGCTTCCGGAAGCTGCCGCCAAGAAGGTCCCCAGGATCAACGCCAAGAATCCTGAGGAGCAGTCTGCTCCGGCAAGCCCTAGGGTTTGTTCCGTCGAAGCAAACGCTCCCGACAAGTTTTTCTCTGGCAAGCTTGCCGGGGAACATCAAGCTCCGGCTGAGCCACAGGATCTCGCCGTAGAAGCGGATGTTCCCGCAGCAGCAGATGTGCCTTTAGTCCTTGTTGTCGAGCCACAAGCTCCAGCATGGGCATAGCAGATCGTCCGTTTTCTCCAGACAGGAGAACTTCCCGAAGAGCAAGAAGAAGCAGAAAGAGTAGCCCGGCAGTCAAGTATGTACCAGTTTGTTGACAACACACTGTACAGAAGAAGACTCAACGGTGTGAAATTGAAGTGTATTCCCCGGGAAGACGGACAAAAGCTGTTGGCAGAGATACATGGAGGCATATGTGGTCACCACATTGGCGCAAGAGCACTTGCCGGCAAAGCATTCCGGCAAGGTTTCTTTTGGCCGGAAGCCCTCCAGGATGCAACTGCACAAGTAACCAAGTGTGAAGCGTGCGAGTTCCATTCCAAGCAGATACACCAGCCAGCTCAAGCTCTCCAGACGATCCCTTTACCCTGGCTATTTTCGGTCTGGGGGCTCGACATCCTCGGCCCCTTTCCCCGCGCAGCCGGGGGCTTTGAGTACTTGTACGTTGCAATCGACAAGTTCGCAAAGTGGCCGGAAGTGGAAACAGTGAGAAAGGTGACCGCACAGTCAGCAGTCAAGTTCTTCAGGTCGATTGTTTGCCGCTTCGGAATCCCTAACAGGATCATCACCGACAACGGTACGCAATTCACGAGCCACACCTTCATGCAGTACGTCCAAGATCTTGGCGCCAAGGTCTGCTTCGCTTCTGTTGCTCACCCGAGAAGCAACGGTCAAGCGGAGAGGGCGAATGCTGAAGTGCTGCGTGGCCTCAAGACCAGAACTTTCGACAGGCTGCACAAGTGCGGAAGAAATTGGATCGAGGAGCTGCCGGTGGTTCTTTGGTCGATCAGGACGACGCCAAATCGAGCCACTGGAGAGACACCTTTCGCTCTAGTCTATGGAGCAGAGGCAGTTCTCCCCACGGAACTCGTATACGGGTCACCTCGAGATCTCTCTTATGACGAGCTCGAGCAAGAGCAGCTGCGACAAGATGACGCGCTGCTCCTTGAGGAAGACCGTCTTCAGGCTGCTGTACGAGCTGCTCGCTACGAGCAAGCTTTGCGCCGCTACCATAGCCGCAAAGTTAACGCCAGAAGTCTCGAGGAAGGCGACCTTGTTCTTTGGCGCGTTCAGTCCGCCAAGAATTCCAACAAGTTGATGCCAAAGTGGGAAGGCCCTTATCGGGTGAAACGAGTCACTAGGCCTGGCGCTGTCCGCCTTGAGACCGAAGATGGATTTCCGGTGAGCAACTCCTGGAACATCGAGCATCTTCGTAAGTTTTACCCGTAAGGCGCGGTTGCCGCGACCCGCTCCGGCAACCACCTTTTGTACAAGTCTTGCCGCTGTTGCATGTAATCCTTTGTACAAAGCCGGGCGCAAACCCCGTGCATCAGTAAAGCTCATGTGCCTCGCACATCTTGTCAATTTCACGCTTTCTATATTTTGCATGTGTTATCTGACACTTTGTGCAGCACCTACCCCCGATAAGCCATAACGAGCCTTAAGGCTCCATATCTGTATTTTCTCCTTTTTTCTTTTTCTCTCAAGGAAAGGAAGTTTCCCTAGCCCACAAGTTTGCCGGGAGGGAAGGAAGGAGAAGATAGTGGTATGGACCAGGCGTCGTTCAAGAAAGTTTCGCCTTGCTGAGAACCAAACAACACAAAAGCTAAGTTGCCAAAGTTTGAGCAATCAGATTTTAAAATTTATGAGTTATCTTCCTTGAACGACCGTGCTTTGTATGGAAAACCTGTGCGCGGAGGAACCAACTCGTAGCTAGTTGCGCCCTTACTTTGTTTCGAGTCCGCTCAACGACTTAAGTGCGCCGCGACTAGTGTCGCGCCCTTACTTTGTTTCGAGTTTGCTCAACAACTTAAGAGAGCTGCAACTGGTTGCGACAAGGTTTCTTGTCGGTAACGGCATCGCCAGCAGGCTGCTGACGTTCTGCACTCAGCGCTCGCGGCAAAGGTGCCCGCATCGGCAAGTTACCTAAAAGCGTAGGGCAAAAACATACAAAGCAAGGGATCAAGTAAAGGAAATAACGTTGCAACCATTACCCAAAATAAAGTTATATTACAAGTGGCTTGTCGCAGCTCTAACAGATTGTTCTCATGACATGATCAGCAGCGACAAGGAAAGAAGAAAACGGGCAAGCCTAATCTGCGCGATCGCCATCAACCCTCTTGATGCCGCTCACCTTGTCCACGATAGGTGCGACAAGGGTCTTGAGCGCGTCCAGATCAGCATCCGGCGGCAGGGACCTGAGGAAGTTGGTGAGGTTGAGGCCAGGGTTGCGGAAGGCCACCTTCATCAGCACCTTTTGCAGGGTGCCCGCGCAGAGCTTGCGCGACTCGTCCGCCAGCTGCTTTGGGATCTTCTCCCGGAGTTGTTGGAGGGCCTTCGCAACGCCCTTGAAGAATAGGGTGAGCTTGGCGCTGGGGTGGAGATTCTCGTCGGAGGAATACCCAAGATACTCCGCCCCCAGCTGCGCCAGCTCCCCGTCGATGTCTGTGGCAGCGTTGACAAGACCCTCCGTCCAGTGCTCGACGGTCCCTGAAGATGTTCTGGGTGACGGCAGCACTCTCCAGCAACGCCTTCTCGGCCCTGATATCCTCCTTCACGGTCGCCTCCTGCTCCCTGGCGCCGTCCAGCGTCTGGGTCAAGGTGGTCAGTTTCAACTCCAGATCGGCGTTGGAATCCTTGGCGGCGACGAGCTCCTTGCCCTTCTCGGCGAGGCGGACATGCAACTCTGAGTGGCTGTGGGCATCCTTCTCGCGCTCATGCTTGAGCGCGGCAAGCTCCTCGCCGCTCGTCTTGAGGTCGGCCTCCAGCTGTGCCACCTTCGCCTCCAGTTCCTTCTTGGCGGTCTCGGCAGTTGCGGCAGCGTCCTTTGCTTCTTGGAGGGCCCCGCCAAGTGATTGCTCGCGCGCGGCAAGCTCCTCCTCGTGAGCGTCGAGGTTGATCTTCCGCTGCGCCAGCTCGCCCTCCTGCGCAGATAACTTTTCAGCGGCAAGCCGCTGTTGCTCTTCGACTTCGGCCTTCTCAAGAAAGAAGGCCGTCTGCTCTTCGGCAAGCTGCTCCCGCTCCTCCGCCAAGGACCGGAGAGCTGCTTGGTGAAGGCCCCGGAGCTCTTCTGCGCGCTTCTCCATATTCACTCCCGCCCTCGCTGGAAGCGCCTCGCGGGACTCCAGCTTGGCCGACCGGGCGCGGTATAGTGACAGCAGTTTCCGCAGCAGCCGCTCCTCTTCAGGCTCGCCGCTGCTGCTCGGCGCGTCGACAAGCGTCAGCCCGGCGGAGGCGAGCACCTCTCTGTCGAAGACTTCTCCCTCGATCGGCGCCCGGGAGCTTGAGGCCCAGGGGAGCTTGATGAAAATGTCGTCGCCGGCCTTCAAGTAGGCGCCTGGCTCGGGCTCTGCGGAGCCGGGGGCTGCGGCAGCAGCGGAGGGCTCGGCGATCGGTGTAGCGCCTGGCGCTCCTGCTTCCTCAGGGCCGTCTGTGCGATGGCCAGCCCCCTCGCCAGCTGCTGTGGCGCCAGCCTTGGCGGCCTCTGCGCCGGTAGGATCGTCAGCGACGGTTACTTCTTCGGTGGCAGCAGCGTCGTCAGCAATAACATCAGTCTCCATCGGCTCAGCGGTAGATGGATCTGACAGCCGAAAAAGGGGAGAAAAATGGTCAAGCAAATATCCAAAAAGAAGAATCAGAAGAAGGAAAGCCCAAGGGAAGTTTGAAGCAAGGGGATTTCCTGTGCGAGCTGGCTCCTCGGCGGTGTCCCTTGCCGGGGAACTCTCCCTTGGCGGCGTGGACACGGTCTCCGCCGGCGAAGTGTCGTTGGTGTCGTCCCTCGCCGGAGAGCTCCCCCTTGCCGGAGGACTCTGCCTTGCTGGGGAAACCCTTGCCGGAGAGCTTTCCCTTGGCGGCGTAGTTGAGGCAGAAGGCACGTCTGGAGCGGTCTCCGGGCGCTCCTGAAGTGGCTGCTCTGCTCCTACACAAATAAACAAACAAGACGTCAACAAAGATAGAACACCCGCGCGCGCCTAACAGCGGAAAGTAAACCAAACACTTACGCTGGGGGCTGCTCCGATGACCAGTTGCCGGGTCCGGCAAGTTTGTCTCAGGCGCACCCCCTGCCGTCGCGGTAGGCTCGTCCTCGATGACAATCACCGGGGCCTTGGCTCTCTTTGCCGCCCTCTGGGCCAGAGTTCTGAAAAAGGGAACAGGTTCAGAGTCAGGCAAAGGAGATACAAGACCAAACAGCAAGAATCGAAGAAATCCAAGAACAACAAAATCTTACTCTTCTTCTTCCTCGTCGGAGCTGAGCGCGGAGAAGTCGAAGTCTGGCTCACGCGTCCCGGCGCGAGGAGGCGGAGGAGTAGGCTCCCTTGGCCGCTTGGCGGGAGCAGTGGCGGTGGTCTGAGATGACCCCGCTCCGGCTGCCGCCGAGGCGTGAGGAGCGGCAGGAGCAGAAGCGGCGGTCTGGGAAGACCCCGCTCCAGTTGTAGCCGATGCGTGAGGCGCTCCCGCGGCAACCTTACTTGCCACGGTGGAGCGTGTCGCGCGGCGCGGCAGCTGTTGGCCCGTCTGCCGCTCCGTTCCGTCCCCGGCCTTGCGGAGACGCCTTCTTGGTGGAGCTGGAGGCTCTGCTGGTGGCGAGCTTCCTGAAGATGACGAGGAGGAGGAGGCGATCTGTAGCGAGCCGCTCGTGTCCTCGACGGGCTCGCTTGGCTCAGCGTCACGCTTGGCGGGCTTGCTTGGCTCGGCGACGAGCGCGGCAGGCTCTTCCTCGCCAGCAAGCTTTCCCGCGCCGATAAACTCCTCTTGCTCGGCGAGGCTAGCCGCCTCTGCTGCCTCTGCCTCCTCTACGGTGAACCCGAACTCACCCGCGGCTGCGGCTGCCGCCACCTCTTCCAGCCTGGTGGCAATGTACGCCATCTCCTGGTCAGTGGTGTCGCGGGTGAGGCCTTTCTTCTCGTCGGAGTGGATTGGCGTTTCTTCCAGGTTGTCGAAGAACTTCTGCACGTCTTCATCTGCAGGCTCTTGCCAAGTTGGGTCAATCCCATGCGAGTCGCACAGCGGCATCATTGCGCGGATGCGGCTGAGCGCGGAGTTGTTGCACAGTGGGATGACACGCTTCGGCAACCTGAAGACCTCACGATGATCGCAGTCATATTTGAACAGCCCCTGGAGCATCGCGTTGAGCTCCAGGACAGTGAAGTTATAATTGAGGACCGGGCGCAACCTCATAATATCCGCCGCGTTCTCGAACTCCCAAGCAGGCCTCTTCCTCTCTTGCAAGGGGGCGATGCGGCGGCGAAGAAAATCTGCGCCCACTGCGCCCACGGTGAGCCCCGCAGCCCTGAGACGTTCGATCCGGGCGGTGGCGATCTTCAGCCTGCTGTCTTCCGGGGCCAAGTCGCTCCAATCCTTGCCGCGTCTTACTGGGGCTTGGCGCCGGGCAGTAAATGGCTGCGAGTCCTCCTCGACGATCCAACACCAATTGGCCCTCCATTCCTCCCATTTGCTGCGGAGCTCCCCCTCCAGATAAGCTTTCTTCTTGTGGACCCTCGAGATCCAGGAGACTCCGCCGGACAAAGGCTCTCCACTCTCAACTCGAGGCGTAAAGAAGTTGCGGAAAAAGGCTACATTGGGATTGACTCCAACAAAGTTTTCCCAGAGATGTGCGAAAACTGCCATGGTCAGAACGGCGTTGGGGGTGAAGTCAAGGAGGTGGAGCCCATAGGTGTTCATGATATCGCAGAAGAATTCAGAGAAAGGCGGGCAGAGCCCGCAGTAGAAGAACAAGGCGAAGAAAGCGTATCCATTCGGATACATGTTGCAAGCGACGGCTGGGAGTACCTTCGTGCGCGGGTGCGCCCGCGTCTCCCCCTACCAGAAAAGGTAGAAGTTCTCCCTCAGCTCCTTCGCGGCAAGCTTGGGGGGGAAGACCGCCCGCTTCTTTCGCAGCGCCGCGAGCCGCAGCGCCTCGGCCGACTTCGCAGTCTTCCCCTTCTCGCCTTTCGGAGCCATGGCGGAAGCGGTGAGGGAGGTCGACGGCGCTGGTGGTGCTGGTGGCGATGCGGGGCGGAGCGCTGCTCTCTTTCGGCTTCGGGAAGAAGGGGAGCGGCGGAGGTTTTCAAGGAGTATCAACGGGCGGATGGACGAACTGCCCCTGTTTCCCCTGCTTATAAGGGGGGAGGAGGCGGACGTTCCGCATTTCCGAATAAAGAAACTGCCCACGATCCCTCCCACGACGCCGCATTAAACGCGTGTCGTTAAGGGAGGGCGCGGTGGATACAGAGAAAGATACGGCATGACCCAGGCCGCGCGTACCCGTGAACTGTTTTGGGCCTGGCCCAACAGCGCTCGGCACCGTGTATGGCCCAGGCCCGGGGGCTCCTATCGGTGTACTAAAGTAGGGGTACCCTTAGTATCCCGAACTTGTGCACGGGCAGTCGTAGCGCCCCACGGCAAGGCTTGCCGGGTGGCCGCCACGGTCCTCTGTGTTTCCTTTGGAGCCATTCAAGAACAAAGTATCCAAGCCAAGGAGACAAGACCCCGGCAAGAGGAGCTTGCCGGGAAATCCACTCAATGCACAAGACTACTCAAGGCGCAAGACCCCGGCAAGAGGAACTTGCCGGGAAGGCCAACCAAGGCATCCCAAGAAAATTGCCGCGACGCGCCACGCGTCCCGGCAAGACCCGGTGAGCGACAAGCTCCCAGAAGCGACAAGATAGCGACCACGGCAACGCGCTTTCCGCGGCAAGGCGCTTTCCGCGGCAAGGCGCTTTCCGCGGCAAGCTTCCACTCAGTACCCGCGCTCCAGCACGTCCATCCACGTACCACTCTGGGACCCTTCCAGGCGCACGTGGCTGAAGGCTGTGCAGCCAGGGGTACACGATGGCAAGCGGCGCTTACAAGGTGGCCATCGTGGCAAACGGTGGCGCCCCTGACGGCCCTTTTTGCACTGTTTGGGCGACGGCGATGGACATTTAATGCCCTTGTCCCCTGCCGTCAGGGTTAGGTATAAAACACTGTACCAACTACCGCACTTTTTCCAGTTTTACCCTCAACTGCATTGCCAGCTGTCGGTGACCCCTTTGAGCATATAAAAGGAGGCCCATGCGCAACGTAGAAGGGGGTTAGACATTCGAACACTCCCACGCTCGGTCTCGTTAGCTGCTGAAGTGTACTGTAGCTCTCAGCGCTCCCGAGCAAGAACTCAATACAAACCAAAGCAGGAGTAGGGTTTTACGCATCCGTGCGGCCCGAACCTGGGTAAACTGCTCGTGTGCCTCGCCTCGATCTGCTCTTCGTGCGATCTCCGCCCCCTGCCGTACCGAAAAGGGGCTCCGTCCCCATAGGTGTTCGTGGGTGGATTAGTGTCCCCAACAAGATGAAATATTCTTTAAGTAAGGGCCAATTCTGAAAAACAATTTGCCTGTTGAAAATCCTTGAGGATCCTCCTCCACCTAAGGGTGATCCCGTGTTTGAGCTTAAACCATTACCCGACACTTTGAAATATGATTATCTTCATGTAAAGAAGATATATCATGTTATTATTAGTGCTAACCTTACAGAGAATGAAGAAATGAGACTAGTGTAAACTCTTAAGAAGCATCGTGCTGCTATTGGATATACTCTTGATGATCTTAAGGGCATTAGTCCCACCTTATGCCAACACAAAATTAAATTGGAATGAGATACTAAACCAGTTGTCGATCACCAACGTCGATTAAATCCGAAGATGAAAGAGGTGGTATGAAATGAAATACTAAAACTTCTGGAGCTGGTATTATTTATCATATTGCTGATAGTCAGTGGATAAGTCTTGTTCATTGTGTCCCTAAGAAAGGAGGCATTACTGTTGTTCCTAATGATAAAGATGAATTGATCCCGCAAATAATTGTTACACGTTATAGAATGGTAATTGATTTTCGTAGATTAAATAAAGCTTCCAAGAAAGATCATTACCCTCTACCTTTTTATTGATCAAATGCTAGAAAGACTATCCAAACATACACATTTTTCCTTTCTAGATGGTTATTCTGGTTTCTCTCAAATACCTGTGTCAAAAGAGGATCAAGAAAAGAACACTTTTACTTGCCCTTTCGATACTTTTGCTTATAAATGTATGCCTTTTGGATTATTTCATGCACCTGCTACCTTTCAAAGATTTATGACTGCTATATTCTATGACTTATGTGAAAAGATTGTCAATGTTTTCATGGAAGATTTCCCCGTTTACGGAACTTCTTTTGATGATTGCTTAAGCAACCTTGATCGAGTTTTGTAGAGATGCGAAGAAAATAATCTTGTCTTGAATTGGGAGAAGTGCCACTTTATGGTTAATGAAGGTATTGTCTTGGGGCATAAGATTTCTGAAAGAGGAATTGAAGTTAATAAAGCTAAAGTAGATGTTATTGAAAAGATGCCGTGTCCTAAAGGAATCAAAGGTATTAGAAGTTTTCTTGGTCGTGCTGGTTTCTATAGGAGGTTTATTAAAGACTTCTCTAAAATTTCTAGGACTCTCACTAATCTCTTTCAAAAGATGTCCCTTTTGTTTTTGATGATGATTGTGTAGAAGCATTTGAAATACTTAATAAAGCCTTGATTTCTGCACCTATTGTTCAACCACCTGATTGGAATTTACCCTTTGAAATTATGTGTGATGCGAGTGATTATGTTGTTGGTGCTATTCTAGGACAAAGAGTTGATAAGAAATTGAATGTTATTTATTATGCTAGTAAAACTGTAGACAGTGCCCAAAGAAATAATACTACTACTGAAAAAGAATTTTTATCAGTTGTTTTTGCTTGTGATAAATTCAGATCTTATATTGTTGATTCCAAAGTAACTATTCACCCTGATCATGCTGCTATTAAATATCTTATGGAAAATAAAGATGTTAAACCTAGACTTATTAAATGGGTTCTCTTACTACAAGAATTTGATTTGCATATTATTGATAGAAAAGGAGTTGAGAACCCCGTTGCAGATAACTTGTCTTGGTTAGAAAATGTTCTTGATGACCCACTACGTATTGATGATAGCTTCCCTAATGAACAACTAGCTATCATAAATGCTTCTCATAGCACTCCATGGTATGACGATTATGATAATTATATTGTTGCTAAATTTATACCACCTAGCTTCACATACCAACAAAAGATAAGGTTTTTCTATGATTTAAGACATTACTTTTGCGATGACCCACATCTTTATAAAGAAGGAATAGATGGTGTTATTAGATGTTTTGTACCTGAGTATGAACAGGAACAGATCCTACACAAGTGTCACTCCGAGGCCTATGGAGGACACCATGCTGGATATAGAACTACACACAAGGTATTACAATCTGGTTTTTATTGACCTACTCTCTTCAAAGATGCCCGTAAGTTTGTCTTGTCTGGTGATGAATGTTAGAGAATTGGTAATACTAGTAGACGTCAAGAAATGCCTATGAACTATTCACTTGTTATTGAACCATTTGATGTTTGGGTCTTTGATTATATGGGACTTGTTCCTTCCTCTAATGGGTATACACCTATTTAGTTATTGTTGATTACGTTACTAAGCGGGTAGAAACTATTCCAACTAGTAGTGCTGATCACAACACCTCTATTAAGATGCTTAAAGAAATTATTTTTCTGAGGTTTGGAGTCCCTAGATATTTAATGATTGATGGAGGTTCACATTTTATTCATGGTGCTTTCTGTAAGATGCTTGCTAAATATGATGTTAACCATTGAATTGCATCTCCATATCATCCTCAGTCTAGTGGTCAAGTAGAATTGAGAAATAGAGAGATTAAATTAATATTGCAAAAGACTGTTAATAGATCCAGAAAGAATGGGTCTAAGAAACTTGATGATGCATTATGGGCTTATAGAACTGCTTATAAAAACCCTATAGGTATGTCTCTATATAAATGGTTTATGGAAAAGCATGCCACTTACCTCTTGAATTACAACATAAGGCATATTGGACTATTAAAGAACTCAATTATGACTTCAAACTTGCCGATGAGAAGAGGTTATTTAACATTAGCTCACTTGATGAATGGAGAACCCAAGCCTATGAGAATGCCAAGCTGTTTGAAGAAAAAGTTAAAAGATGGCATGACAAAAGGATACACAAAAGGGAATTTAACGTAGGTGATCATGTTTTGCTATACAATTCTCGTTTAAGATTTTTTTTTTGCAGGAAATTTCTCTCCAAATGGGAAGGCCCTTACATTATCGAGGAGGTCTATTGTTCCGGTGCCATCAAAATCAACAACGCCGAAGGCACAAATCCAAAGGTGATGAACGGTCAAAGAATCAAACAGTATATCTCAAGTACTCCCTTAAATGTTGAGACCAATATAATTGACACCATGGCACCGGAGGAGTACATAAGGGACACTTTCCAGAACATTTCAGACTCTGAAAAGGAATATGTAGGAGGTACGGTAAGTGAACCGACTCCAAAACGTTACAAATAGCAATTTTCATCCGTTTTGGAATATTTAAATAATTAGGAAAATTAAAACTAGTCCGGAAGACACACGGGGTAGCCACAAGGGTGGAGGGCGCCCCCCTATCTTGTGGCCACCCCGTGTGCCTCTCAAACTCTGTTTTCTTGCACAATACATACTTCTGTCGATAAAAATCATTATATAATCTCCCTAAGGTTTTGACTCCAGTACCACGAAAAAATCTTATGTTTTTGTTTTGAGCTGTTTTCTGCCGGAGTTATCAAGGCCGGGCATCAGGTCTTGTCCCTCCTCCAACAATGTGGGCGACGATGCTTGGTTGATGCAGATGGAACTCGGGAGGAAGGAGACCGAAGAGGCCACGATGGAGGACGATCAAGGGGATTCACTCGAAGCCCACTCTCTGGCCTCAAAGAGAGGCACTCTGGCTGGCATCTCCACTGCTCCAAACCCCCATCAAGCTGGAGGACTTCCTCCCAAGAGGCCCTTACACATGTTACATTAGAACAATTTTCAAAATCTAGTTCATAACTATGGAGTGGAAAATACACCTTGCATGTATATACCCTCCAATTGGGACATATCCCGTCCAAGTGAAAGTGTTGTAGGAAAAAGCTCATGGGGGCCAAACAATAAACAACTTCAAGACAAGATCCAGAAGAACTCAGTTATGCTTCAACATGTACTCCGAGAATAGAAGGACCTGAAAGATAGCATAATCAAGCCCGCTTCATCACCACCTCTGAAGAAAGAAACATAATACATGAGTATGGGCACTCCCCTTGGCAACTGCCAAGCTTGGGGGAGGTGCCCCGGTATCATATCACCGTCACACCTTTTTCTTTACCGTTTTTCTTAGTTCGATCCTTTTTGGTTATTTCTTGATCTAGTAGAATAAAGTTTCTAGTATGATTTAGCTTTGAGTTTTGATTTGATCTCTATCTATGTAATCGAGTCCTCGAGTTATATAATAAAGAATAGTTTTGAGTGAGGGCTCTGCTATGTTGTTATGATCTGAAGGGAATAAGAAACTATAGAAAATAAAGGAATAAAAAGATATAAATAAAGATCATATGTTGATCTTATGTGAAGTAATGACTTCGCATATAACGAGTATGATGAATAAAAGTTGTTGAGTGTTGACAAACATAGTTTTGGTCATTGTTGCAATTAATAGGAAGTAATAAAGAAAGAGATGTTTCATATATAAATATACTATCTTGGACATCTTTTATAATTGTGTGCACTCATTAAAATATAACATGCCAAAAAGTTGAAGTCGGACAAGGAAGACAACATAATGGGTTATGTCTTCTTATATCCTAACAGAAGTTATATTGTTATAGATCCTCCAATTTGTTGAGCTTGCTTTCCCTCTCATGCTAGCCAAAATTCTTTGCACCAAGTAGAAATACTACTTGTGCTTCCAAACATCCCTTCAACCCAGTTTTGCCATGAGGGTCCACCATACCTACCTATGAATTGAGTAAGCTCTTTCAAGTAAGTTGTCATCAGTGCAAGCAATAAAAATTGCTCTCTAAATATGTATGATCTATTACTGTGAAGAAAATAAGCTTTATACGAACTTGTGATATGGAAAAATAAAAGCAACAGACTGCTGCTACCTCTTGAGTTTGCGTTGTATTCCCTCGGAGAGGAAAGGGAGATGAAGCACAGTAGCGTAAGTATTTCCCTCAGTTTTTGAGAACCAAGGTATCAATCTAGTAGGAGACCACGCGCGAGTCCCTCGCACCTGCACAAACAAATAAGAACTTCCCAGCCAATGCGATAAGGGGTTGTCAATCCCTTTACGGTCACTTACGAAAGTAAGATCTGATAGAGATGATAGTTTATATTTTTGGTATTTTTAGTTTATAAAAACAGCAAATAAAAGCAGTAAAAGTAAAGTAGATGTAGATTGATATGTTGAGAATAGGCTCGGGGGCCATAGTTTTCTCTAGTGGCTTCTCTCATGATAGCGATATTCTACGACGGGTAAACAAATTATTGTCGAGCAATTGATAGAAAATCGAATAATTATGAGACTATCTAGGCATGATCATTGTATATAGGCATCACGTCCGAGACAAGTAGACCGAAACGATTCTGCATCTACTACTATTACTCCACACATCGACCGCTATCCAGCATGCATCTAGTGTATTGAGTTCATAAGAACAGAGTAGCACCTTAAGAAAGATGACATGATGTAGAGGGATAAACTCATGCAATATGATATAAACCCCATCTTTTTATCCTCGATAGCAACAATACAATACGTGCCTTGCTGCCCATACTGTCACTGGGAAAGGACACCGCAAGATTGAACCCAAAGCCAAGCACTTCTCCCATTGCAATAACTATAGATCTAGTAGGCCAAACCAAACCAATAATTCGAAGAGACTTGCAAGGATATTATGAGCACACACAAAAAGTTCAGAGAAGAACCAAATATCTTTCGTAGATAACCTTGATCATAAACTCACAATTCATCGGATCTCGACAAACACACCGCAAAAAGAGATTACATCGAATAGATCTCCTCGAAGGCCGAGGAGAACTTTGTATTGAGATCCAGAGAGAGAGAGAAGAAGCCATCTAGATACTAGCTATGGACCCGAAGGTCTGTGGTAAACTACTCTCAACTCATGGTGAGGGCGATGATGATGATGAAGGCCTCCGTGATGGATCCCCCTCCGGTGGAGCTCCGGAACAAGCTCCAAGATAGGATCTCCACGGGAACAGAAGGTACGGTGGTGGAATTAGGGTTTTCTCTCTGTTCACGGACTTTCTGGGGTATGCAGACTTATATAGGTTGAAGGAGGGCACCGGGGGACGCTCGAGGGGGCCACGAGACAGGGGGCGCGCCCTGGGAAGGGGGGCGCGCCCCACCCTCGTGGGCCAGCCCTCCGTCCCCTGACGTGGTTCTCAAGCTCCGCGTGCATGATTTTCTCCAAAAATATCTCTCGCGAAGGTTTCATTCTGTTTGGACTCCGTTTGATATTCTTTTTCAGCAAAACCCTGAAACAGGCAAAAAACAGCAATCTGGACTGGGCCTTTGGGTTAGTAGGTTAGTCCCAAAAATGATATAAAAGTGAATGATAAAGCCCATTAACATCCAAGACTTCATAAATAATAGCATGGAACAATAAAAAATTATAGATACATTGGAGACGTATCAAGCATCCCGAAGCTTAATTCCTGCTCGTCCTCGAGTAGGTAAATGATAAAGAAAGATTTTTTGATGTGGAATGCTAACCAATATAGTTTTTCAATGTAATTCTCTTAATTGTGGCATGAATGTTCAGATCTGAAAGATTCAAGATAAAAGTCTATATTGACATAAGAAATAATAATACTTCAAGCATACTAACAACGCAATCATGTCTACTCAAAATACTATGGCTAAAGAAAGTTATCCCTAGAAAATCATATAGTCTGGCTATGCTCCCTCTTCATCACACAAAATATTCATATCATGCATGTCGGGGGAAACTGTCCTCCCACGAGCACCTATGGGACCGGAGCCCCTTCTACGTTGCGGTAAGGGAGCGGAGGGAGCACGAAGAGCGGATCGAGGAGCACACGCGGGCAGTTTACCCAGGTTCGGGCCGCGCGGACGCGTAAAACCCTACTCCTGCTTGGATTGTATTGAGTTCTTGAGCTCGGGAGCTTGAAAAGCTAGCTACACCGAGCAAGAGAGCTGTATAGGTTCCGAACCCTCTCTACGTTGTGCATGGGCCTCCTTTTATAGCTCAAGGGGTCACCGACAGGTGTCAACGTAGAGGAGGGTAAAAATGTAACATTGGTGGTAGTTGTAATAGTGCGGGAACAGTGCATGAACAGTGGATGAACAGTGGTCTTCACCTAACCTTGACAGTGGGGGACAAGGGCCTTAAATGCCCGTCACCGTCGACCCCAAAAGCGCCCGTCCATGCCCCTCCGTTCGCCACGGCGGTAGCCTCGTCACCGTGGCTCGCCACCGTGTCCCCCAGGCTGCACAGCCATCCGCCACGCGTCCCTGGAGGGGCCCCAGGACGACGCGTGGACCGATGAGCTGGAGCGCGGGCACACAGCATAAGTTTCCCCCGGCAAGCACCTTGCCGGGGTCTTGATCTTGCCGGGCCCGGAAGCTTGTCGCTCTCCGGGCCCTGCCGGGGCGCGTGATGCGCCGAGGCATGTCTTCTGAAATGCTGTTTTCTGGTCTTCCTGGCAAGCGCCTCTTGCCAGGGTCTTGTGTTGATGTTATAATCTTGAGCCTGGTACGGCCTTCCCGGCAAGCTCCACTTGCCGGGGTCTTGATCTTCTGACTTGTATACTTTGTTTTTGAATGGCTTCATGAGGACTAGAAAGGTTTCCGGCGAGCACGTGGTGAGCCCTGCCGCGGGAAGCTGCTACTACCCGTGCACAAGTTGGGGTACTAGGGTACCCCTATCTTAGTACACCGACAGGAGCCCCCGGGCCTGGGCCACACACGGTGCCAAGCGCTATTGGGCCAGGCCCAAAACAGTGCACGGGCACACGCGGCCCACGGCAAGCCGTATCCCCTTCTGCATCCGCCGCGCCCCTCCCTAACGGCACGCGTCGATTGCGGCGTCGCGGGAGAGATCGTGTCCTCGTTCTTTAATGGGAAATGCGGAGCGTCCCCCACTCCCCCCTTAAAAGCAGAGGAAGCAGGGGCAGTTTCCTCCTCCGTCTTCATTGCGTCTTCATCCTCCAGAAATCCTCCGCTGCTCTTTGCCTCCACCCCTCCTCCGCCGTTTTCCGCATCCGCGGCGCCGTCGAGCTCCTCGCCTCTTCCCTCGCCGCCTCCGCCATGGCTCCGAAGAGCGAGAAGGCGAAAGCGGACAAGGCTAAGAAGGAGAAATCAGAGCAGGCGGCGAAGCTTGCCGCCCTGCGGAAGAGGAACGTGGTCTTCCCGCCGAGGCTCAGCGCGAAGGAGCTGCGGAACAAGTACTATCTCTTCTGGTCCGGGAAGACCAAAGCTCATCCCCGCACCAGAGCCTTCCCCGCCGTCGCCAGAGATTTGTTTCCCGGCGGGTATTTCTTCTTCGCTGCTTTCTTTCACTTTGGATTGTGCCCTCCGTATTCGGAGTTCTTTTGCGACATTATGAACACATATGGCCTCCACCTCCTAGACTTTACCCCCAACGCCATCCTTACGATGGCCGTTTTCGCACATCTGTGCGAAAACTATGTTGGGATCCATCCAAACGTAGCACTCTTTCGCCATTTCTTTATGCCTAGAGTAGAGGCTGGCGCTCCCCTCTCCGGCGGCATCTCCTGGATCTTCCGATTGAACAAGAAGGATTCATACCTGAAGGGAGAACTCCGCGGCAAGTGGGAAGAATGGCATGCAGATTGGTGTTGGGTTGTGGAGGACAAGCCGGAGCCTTTCACTGCGCCGCGCACAACAGCCATAGTGCGCGGCAGGAATTGGAGCGAATTAGCCCCGGAGGATAACAGGCTCAGTATTGCCCTCGTCAGGATCATCCGTCTCCGGGTAGCTAATCTGACCATCGGAGAGGTTGGGGCAGATTTCCTCCGCCGCCGCATTGCCCCTTTACAAGATAGGAAAAGGCCTGCCTGGGAATTAGAAACGCGGCGGATATCATGAGGCTGCGCCCAGGATTAAACTTCAATTTCACCGCTTTGGAGCTGAAAGGAATGGTCCGAGAGCTCTTCAAGCACGACCCGGCCCATCCGGAGTGGTTCAGACCCGCCAAGGGAGTAGTGCCACTGTGCAACAGCACCGCCTGCGACTCCTTGCGCGCGATGATGCCGGAGTGCGACTCTCATGGCATCGTTCCCACTTGGATCGAGCCGCCGCCGGATACAGTGCTGAGCTTCTTCGACAATCTGGTCGAGGTGCCCAAGAACCCCGAGGAGAACAGGGGCCTTACCCGGGACACTACGGCTCGGGACATAGCTTACATTGCTTCCAGGATGGAAGAGGCCACCGCAGCTGCAGCGGCGGGAGATTTCGGATTCACCGTCGACGAGGCGCAGGCCGCCGACGAGGCGTGCCAAGCAGAGGAGGCAGAGATCCGCAGGCTGCTCAAGCTTCCGCCCGAGGAGTTTGCCGGGGTCCCCTCCATGAGGCTTTCCGGGATACCCGGGATTGTGAGCGAGGTCGCCGCAGGGAGCGAGGTTGCCGGAGGGAGCGGAGTTGCCGGAGGGAGCGAGGTTGCCGGAGGGAGCGGAGTTGCCGGAGGGAGCGAGGTTGCCGGAGGGAGCGGGGTCGCCGGGCAAGGTGCTGGGCCCAGCGGGCCTGCCGGGGAGGAGGAGGAGGAGGACATCGAGGCCGATGAAGACACCGGCGGATCTCTGGGGCTTGACGACGAAGCCTCCTCGTCCTCAGAGAACTCCCCGCCTCCGGCAAGTCCTAAGCAAACACCGAGGAAGCGCCTCCGCAAGGCGGCTACAGAAGACGAGGCCGCAGGCGCCTAGACAGCAGCCTGCGCGCCGGGCGACACGCGCCACCAGGGCGAGCCAAGCTGCGACGGAGGCGCCCCGCGCACCGGCGCCAAGCGGAGGGGGATCCTCCCGGAGCGGAACGGCCGCTCCTCCTGCACCTCGGGCCTCGGTGTCAACAGAGGCTGGGTCTTCGTAGCCCCCAGCCCCGGAGACCGCCAAGCGCCCGAGGGAGCCTTCTCCTCCTGCTCCTCGCGCGGGAGCATCTCAGGTGGAGTTCGATTTCTCCGCCCTCGGCTCCAACGACGACGAGGAAGAGGAGTAAGTATTTGCAACTTGTAACTTCTTCGATTTAGTCTTGATTTTCCTTGTTGATTCTGATCTTGTTTTGTTTTGCTTTCAGGTCCCTGGCCCAGCGGATGGCGAAGAGGGCCAAGATCCCTGTGGTCGAGGTTGAAGACGACTCGCCCGCCGCGGCGACTGGGGACGCGCCAGCGGCGAACTTGCCGGATCAACCCGCTGCTCCAAGGAGCAGCCCCCAGCGCAGCCCCCAGCGTAAGTCTGGTCTTGAGTTTTCTGTTTGTCGGGCGCGCTCGAGGTTTTTGCTTGTACTAATGTCTTGTTGTCTTGTTTGTCTTGTGCAAAAGTGGAGCCGCAGCCGCAGGAGCGCTCAGAGACCGCCCCCGACGAGCTACATGTTCCACCCTCCCCGCCAAGGGCGAGCTCCCCGGCGAGGGAGAGTGCTCCACCAAGGACGGGTACTCCGCCAAGGGCGAGTACCCCGCCAAGGGCGAGCAGCCCGACAAGGGTGAACACCCCGCCAAGGGAGGGCGCGGGCGGCCCTCCGCCAGCAGGGGCCACCACTCCGCCGCCAAGGATGGATTCCCCGGCGAGGGAGCCTGTCGTCGAAGAAGTCCGCGAAGGTAAGTCCTCGTAGCTTTTCCTTCTTGAACGTGTCTTTTTGGATATTTGCTTGATCTTTTCTTTTCTTTTTCTTGTGCTAGATCCTCCTGCACCGGATCGGATGGAGATGGAGGCCACCGGCGAGGAGGAGGTGCACGGCGGCGACGGCAACGCCACTGCCGTCGACGAGCCGACCGCCGCAGAGACCGCCCCGGCCGCCGACGCCGCGGCTGGAGAAGAGGCCGGCGACCGCATTGCTGGCCCGGAGGCAGCAGGAGCGACAAGCGCTGCACCAGCCGCCGACCCCTCCGCCACCGCGGAGCGGTCGGGTGTCTACCTGGAGGCTCTCAACGGGATCTTTATACAAGTCCCGTGGGCGTCCTCGTCGCGAGCCCCCGTGGAGGGAGAGACCTATGATGGAGAGGTCCTCGCCTCCGCGGGGTTGAAGGTCGTTGAAGCACTTGGCGGTGGAGATGAGCCCGAAGAGGAGAAGCTCCTTCGCCGGCTCCTGGCCCTTTACCGGGCCAGGCAGGCGAAGCTGGACTCCCGGGAAGCTCTTGCCGCCAAGGCTGGAGTTGACTTGGAGAAGCACGCCGCGGAGCTCCGCACCGCCAACCAGGCAGCCCTCCGCCAATTGGTAGAGGAGCGGGAAGAGCTTGCCGGGGAGCAGCAAGCCTTCCTCCTGGAGAAGGCTGAGGCAGAAGAGCGGCAGCGGCTGGCCGCCGAGGAGCTGTCTCGGCGGGAGGGGGCGCTCAACCAGCGGAAGGTCGAGCTCGACGCCCATGACGACGAGCTCACCGCCCGGGAGCAGGCCATTGGCGGGGCCCTGAAGGAGGCAAAGGATGCCGCGGCCGCCGCGGAAACCGCCAAGAAGGACCTGGAGCTAAAGGTGGACCAGCTGGAGTGGTACCTGAAGGCGAGTGAGGACAGGGTCACCGCGCTCAATATGGAGCGGGAAAAAGACGCCCACACCAACTCAGATTTGTAGGTACGACTCTCCAAGAAGGGCGACGAGCTCACTGCCGCCAAAGATTCAATTGCTGACTTGGAGTTGAAGGTCTCCACTCTGACTGATTCACTCGACACTGCCCGGGATCGCGAGACGAAGCTGAAGGACGAGCTCCGCAAGGAACGAGGCCTGGTGGAGAGCGCCGCCGTCTCCGCTGCGGACATTGACAAGGAGCTGATGGCGCTGAGGGTGGAGCACCTTGTGTACTCTCCGGACGAGAATCTCCCCCACAGCGCCAAGTTAAGTCTCTTCTTCAGGGGAATCGCGCCGGCGCTCGCACGGCTGCAGGAGAAGCTCCCCGCGCAGCTGGCCGACGAGTCGCGTCAGCTCTGCGCGGGCACCTTGGAGCGCGTCTTGACGAAGATCGTCTACCACAATCCCGGCATCAACCTCACCAACGTCCTCCGCACCTTGCCGGACGACGCAGATCAGGAGGCGTTGAAGGCGCAGGTCGCCCACATCGTCGCCAAGGTGAACAAGATCTCAAGGCGTGAAGGCGACCGCGTAGATTAGGCTTCTTTCTTTTTGTTTCCTTTGCCGCTGCAAAGTGTGTTATGAACATGAAACAATTAGCTATTGTGCCAAGTTATCTCTGTGATATACAGTTTTATTTTGATCAATCAATGCAGTGTTATCTCCCTTGCTTTGGTCCTTTACTTTGTATGCTTTTTACCCTACGCTTTTAGGGAACTTGCCGGCAAGGGGCCCTTGCCGCAAGCGCTGAGTGCTGGACTCTGAGCAGCTTGCTGGCAAAAGACCTTGTCGGCAAGCAACCTTGCCGCAGCTAGTCGCAGTGCACTTAGATGCTGAGCGAACTCAAGAACGAAGTAAGGGCGTGACACTTGTCGCAGCTCACTTAAGCCGTTGAGTGTGCTCAATACAGAGTAAGGGCGCGGCTAGCCACGGGTAGGTTCCTCTCGCGCACAGGTTTTCCATACAAAGTGAGGTTGTTCAAGGAAGACAACTAAAATTTAAAAATTTGAACTGCTCAAATTCTGGTGACTTAGCTTTCATAGATTGCTTTTCCTCCGACAAGGCTTCTCTTTCTTGAACAGCACTTGGTTCATCCTCCACCTCCTTCCCCCCCGACAAACTTGTGCGCGAGGAACATTCCTTCTGCTTAAGAGGGAAAGAAAAAGAAGAGGGAAAACAAGTATAGGGCCTCTCGGCGTGCTAATGCTTACCGGGTATGTGTGTTGCACAAGATGCCAAACAATGCATGCAAATAACGAAGAAAAGCATGGAAATGGCAAATAGTGCGAAACACAAAAGCTTTACTGATGCACGGGATCTGCGCCCGGCTTTGTACAAAGGTTTATATGCGACAGCGGCAAGACTTGTACAAAAGGTGGTTGCCGGAGCGGATCACGGCAACCACGCCTTATGGGTGAAACTTTCGAAGATGCTCTATGTTCCAGGAGTTGCTCACCGGTAAGCCTTCTTCGGTCTCAAGGCGGACAGCGCCGGGCCTTGTGACTTGTCTCACCCGATAAGGGCCTTCCCACTTCGGTGTCAACTTGTTGGAATTCTTGGCGGACTGAACACGCCGAAGAACAAGGTCGCCTTCCTCGAGACTCCTGGCCTTGACCTTGCGGCTATGATAGCGGCGCAAGGCTTGCTGGTATCGAGCGGCTCGTACAGCAGCCTGGAGACGTTCCTCCTCAAGGAGCAGTGCATCATCTTGTCGCAGTTGCTCTTGCTCGAGCTCATCATAAGTGAGCACTTGAGGAGATCCGTATACGAGTTCCGTGGGGAGAACTGCCTCTGCTCCATAGACAAGAGCAAAGGGTGTCTGTCCGGTGGCTCGACTTGGTGTCGTTCTGATTGACCAAAGAGCCGCCGGTAACTCCTCTATCCAGTTTCTTCCGCACTTGCGCAGCCTGTCGAAGGTTCTTGTCTTGAGTCCGTGCAGCACTTCAGCATTGGCCCTCTCCGCTTGACCATTGCTCCTCAGGTGAGCAACAGAAGCGAAACAGACCTTGGCGCCAAGGTCTTGGACGTACTGCATGAAGGTGCGACTAGTAAACTGTGTGCCGTTGTCGGTGATGATCCTGTTAGGGATTCCGAAACGGCAAACAATTGACCTGAAGAACCTGACTGCTGACTGTGCTGTCACCTTTCTCACTGGTTCCACTTCTGGCCACTTTGTGAACTTGTCGATCGCAACGTACAAGTACTCAAAGCCCCCGACAGCACGGGGGAAGGGGCCGAGGATATCGAGCCCCCAGACCGAGAAGGGCCAGGACAAAGGGATCGTCTGGAGAGCTTGAGCTGGCTGGTGAATTTGCTTGGCATGGAACTGGCACGCTTCACACTTGGTTACTTGTGTAGTTGCATCTTGGAGGGCTTCTTGCCAAAAGAACCCTTGCCGGAACGCCTTCCCGGCAAGTGCCCTTGCGCCAATGTGGTGGCCACATATGCCTCCATGTATCTCTGCCAACAGCTTCTGTCCATCTTCTCTGGAAATGCACTTCAACCTGACACCATTGAGTCTTCTTCTGTACAGTTCGTTGTCCACGAACTGGTACATACTTGACTGCCTGGTTATTTTCTCTATCTCTTCTGGCTCGTCGGGAAGTTCTCCAGTTTGTAGAAAACGGACGATCTGCTGCGCCCATGCCGGAGCCCGAGGCTCAACGGCAAGGATTAAAGGCATGAGGGCCGCTGCGGGAACCCCAGCTTCTACAGCAAGAACCTCTGGTTCTGCCGGAGCTGATGGTCCCCCGGCAAGCCTGCCGGGGCAAGGCTCGTCGGGAACGCTTGCTTCAACTGTACGGACCCTTGGGTCTGCAGGAGCAAACTGTTCCTCAGCGTTTTGGTTGTTGATCTTGGGGACCTTGGCGGCGGTTTCAGGAAAATCCGCCGGCAAGTAGTCGCCGGAGACCAACTTCCTCTTCTTGTTCTGCCCAACTGATGGTGTAACGGATGGTTGAGTTAACTTTAGCAGGAAGGTCCCTGGTTCCACAGGTAACTTCATTGCAGCACACTTTGAAAGGCCATCCGCAATATCATTCTGAGCTCTCGGGACGTGCTCCATTTGCAGACCTTCAAAGTGCTCTTCAAGCTTCCTCACTTCATCTACATAAGCTTCCATCAAAGGGCTCTGGTAACTCTTATTCACTTGTCGGACCACCAATTGTGAATCTCCCCGCACAATTAACTTCTTGATCCCAAGTTCGGCTGCAATTCTGAGGCCGGCAAGCAAACCCTCATACTCAGCAGTATTGTTTGTTGCTTGCTCCTTGGGAAAGTGCATCTGGACAACATACTTGAGGTGCTCTCCGGTGGGCGCTATGAGTACCACGCCGGCACCGGCGCCTTACAGGGAGAAAGCACCATCAAAGTACATTACCCATTCGCTGGTCGCTTCTTGTACGGGGACGCTTGTCTCTTGGACTTCTTCATCTGGCGTCGGGGTCCATTCTGCTATAAATTCTGCCAAAGCTCTACTCTGTATGGTTGAAGTACTCTCAAACTTGAGACCAAAGCTTGACAGCTCCAGTGCCCACTCGACGATCCTGCCTGTTGCCTCTGGATTCTGCAATATCCTCTTCAACGGAAAGCGAGTGACCACTGTTATCTCGTGTGCTTGGAAGTAATGGCGCAGCTTTCTCGAGGCCATGAGGAGACCGAAAAGCAACTTCTGCACCCCAGAGTATCTTGATCTAGCCCCCTGCAAGAGGGAACTTACAAAATACACCGGGCGCTGCACCATCTTCCTTCGCACTTCTCCTTGCTCCTGCGCAGAGTTGTCCTTGTCGGGGCCAGAGCTTGCCGATGGAGCCCCCTGCTTGTCGCTGGATTCGCTTGCCGGAGGTGTGGGCTCTTCCTCTGCCTCCCTTTCCGCTACCAACGCAGCACTAACCACTTGATTGGTTGCCGCTAAGTACAGCAGCAACTTCTCTTGTGGCCTAGGTGCGACAAGTATTGGAGTGGAGGACAGGTACCCTTTCAAGTCTTGCAGCGCTGCCTCCGCTTCCGGAGTCCATTTCATAGGACCCGCCTTTTTCAAGATTTTGAAGAAAGGCAGGGCGCGTTCTGCAGACTTTGAAATGAACCTGCTGAGGGCAGCCACACAACTAGCAAGCCTCCTTACGTCCTTGACGCGCTTCGGGGCTTCGATCTGCTCAATGGCTTTTATCTTGTCGGGATTGGCTTCAATCCCCCTCTGGGACACAAAGAACCCGAGAAGCTTGCCGGAGGGGACTCCGAAGAGGCACTTCTCGGGGTTCAACTTGAGCTGGATCTTGCGCATATTTGCAAATGTTTCTTCCAAGTCTTGGATCAGGGTATCTTTGCTCTTGCTCTTGACCACTATGTCATCCATGTAAGCTTCTACATTTCTGTGGATCTGTGGCTCAAAAGCAGTATGCACCACCCTTGCAAATGTTGAGCCTGCATTCTTCAATCCAAAGGGCATGCGTATGAAGCAATATGTGCCGCATGGAGTAATAAATGCAGTCTTCTCTTCATCTTCCTTGGCCATGAATATCTGGTGGTAACCTGAGTATGCATCAAGGAAGGAAAGTAGCTCACATCCAGCGGTGGAGTCAACAATCTAGTCGATGCGCGGCAAGGGAAATGGATCCTTGGGACATGCTTTATTCACATCAGTGAAGTCTATACACAGTCTCCACTTCCCGTTGGCCTTGCGCACGACAACCGGATTTGCTAACCACGTGGGATGGATCACGCCTCTAACCAGGCATGTTGCTTCCAGCTTCTTTATCTCTTCGGCGATGAATTCTTGGCGCTCCACGGCTTGCTTCCTGACCTTCTACTTGACGGGCCGCGCATGAGGACAAACAGCAAGCTTGTGCTCAATCACCTTCCTGGGAACGCCGGGGATGTCAGATGGTTGCCACGCAAACACATCGACATTCGCCCGCAGGAAGGCAACGAGCGCGCTTTCCTATTTGTTGTCAAGTGTAGCACTGATGGTGAAGGTACCACTAGTGCCGTCCTCCTTGGCGGACACCTTCTTGGTTGCCGGTGGAGCTTCCATTCCTTTCTTGCACTTGCCGGTGGAGCTCGATGGAACGTCCTCGATGGCAGCGCAGCACTCCGAAGAGGTGCGTTTGCCGGAATGGGCCCCATAGCTCTTGCCGGACTTGGTCTTGGTCTTGCCCCCGGGAGCTTCAGCGGCAAGTGTGTTGCTTTCTGCCGCGGCTGCTGCGTCCCGGTAGATCTTGTCGGCGCAGATAAGTGCGTCCTTCTTGTCACCAGGGACAGAGATGACGCTTATCGGCCCCGGCATCTTGAGTATGTTGTAGGCATAGTGGGAAGCTGCCATGAACTTGGCGAGGGCAGGACGTCCAAGTATCCCATTGTATGGCAATGGGATATCGGCCACGTCGAAGGTTATCCTCTCCGTCCTGAAGTTGATCTCCCCGTCAAAGGTCACTGGCAGAGTAATCTTCCCCTTCGGCTTGCTCCTCCCCGGGTTTATTCCTTGGAACGAACCGGTTTCTTCGAGCTCGTCGTGTGGGATCTGGAGTTTCTTGATCACAGCCGAGGAGATCAAGTTCAGGCCGGCCCCGCCGTCAACCAAAATTTTGGTGACCTTGAGGTTGCGGATGGTTGGTGAGACCAACATCGGCAAGCACCCGACCGCCGTTGTGCGGTCAGGGTGATCCTCAAGATCAAAAATGATGGGCGTGCTGGACCACTTCAGCAGCCTGCGTGACTCGACGGGCGGCTCAGCTGCGTTTACTTCCCGCACCCACTGCTTGAGTTGGCGGTGGGAAGTATGCAGAGAGGCGCCTCCGTCGACACACAGAACTTCTGTGGCCTTCTGGAACTCCTGCTCGCTGTTATCTCCTTCCTCCATGTCGTCGTCGTCTTCTTCCTCATCCTTGTCGCGGCCCCGGGGAGGTCGATCACCTTGCCGCTGCTTGGCCTTGCCGCGGCGCCCTCCCCGGCCATTGAATGGCCGCTTCTTGCTTGGCTCTCCTCCGCCACCTTGGGCCTTCTCCTTGTCGCGACGCTCGTACTTAGCCTTCTGCTGTTCTACGAGGTACTCGACTCGTTTGCAGTTCGAAAGGTCGTGGCCTTTGGTGCGGTGGATCTTGCAGTATTGCTTGTCGGAGCCGTCCTGCTTGTCGGCTGCCGCTACAGGGGCAGGTTCCTTGCCGGAACCGCCAGCCTGTGCCGTCTTGGCGGGAGCCTTCTTGCCGGACTGCTCGACGACCAGCACTTCCTTGCTCTTCTTTCTTCTGTTGTTCCGCCGCCGGCTCTTCTTTGCCGGGGCGGCATCCTCGCTGTCGCTTCCTCCTGCGCCAGCATCCTCTCCGGGGAGTTTCCTTCCCTCTTCGGCGCGCGCGCACTTGTCAGCCAGAGCGTAGAGCTCGCTGACATCCCGTATCTTGGTCATGGCCATCTCTTCCCGCATGTGGCGGTTACGCACGTTCTGGTGGAACGCGCTGATAACCGCGGCGGGGTGGACGTCGGGGATATTGTGCTGCACGCGGCTGAATCGTTGAATGTACTTGCGCAGGGGTTCTCCTTCCTTCTGGGCCAAGATGTGGAGATCACTCTCCTGGCCGTGGGGTTTGTGGCCGCCCGTGAAGGCGCCAACAAACTGGTGGCACAAATCTGCCCACGAAGAAATGGAGCATTCCGGCAAGTGCATAAGCCAAGAACGGACGTTTGGCTTAAGCACCAGCGGGAAGTAGTTGGCTAATATCTCCTCGTCGCGTCCCCCGGCAGCCTGCACCGCGATGGTGTAGATGCTGAGGAACTCCGAGGGGTGCGTCTTGCCGTCGTACTTCTCGGGTACGTCGGGCTTGAAGTTTTTCATGCTGGGCCACTGGACTCGCCGCAGCTCACGGGTGAACGCAGGACAACCTGTCGCGTACGGCAAGTCGCCTAGCTCACCGGGCGCGTACGTGTCGACAGCGGTCCTAGCGCGGTGATCCGGTTGTCGCCGGGCTTCTCGTCGGCGCTCAATGCGCGTCCGAGCGTCTTCTTGCCGCCGATCGTCGAGGACTTGGCGCTGGTCCCGACGAGCCCGCGGATCCGACGACGTCGTGGAGTCGTCGTCGACGTTAATCCGGCGGGGTGGCGTCTTCTGCTTCCGCGGCGGGGAGTGCACGGTGGTTGAACCCCCGGCGGTCTTGTCGCCATCAGCCTTCGTCTGGTCGACTTGCCGTGGCCGCGATGTCGCCGGCTGCTGCAGCGTGTCGTTGTTGGCGAAGGCGATGAGGCTTTGGATCGTCGCCCTCCAGTCTTCGGCCTTGTCTGCCGCTGGAGGGAAGTCGAGGAGCAGTTGTGCTCTTGCTAGAGCTTTTGCTGGAGAGGAGGGGAGCGGCGGCGAGCGGTGCGAGGAGCGAGATATGCTCGGACTTCTAACGGGGTTAGAAGGAGCAGTCTCTCGCCCCGGCGACCGCGCCTTGCTCGTGCCTGGACGATGGCCTTGAGCGTCCCGCGATCCTCCGGTTTGTCCTTGCCCCAGCAAGCGTATAATACCTCCTGTACTACGGCGCTGCTGGCCTGGCGTCTGCTGAGAGAGACGCGGTGCATCCACGGACACAGAGGCTTTGGAATTTGCCCGGTCGTCCGTCTTGTCCTTGGACTTGGTGGCGCCGTGAGTTTCCTCGCCGGCGACCACCCTTCCGCCGGCATCTCCTCCACCAACCGTTGGTTCTGGTGGTGGCGGGATCGATGCAGACGGGCCTGCGACCTCCGAAGCCTTCTTCTTCGGGGCCATGTTGTTGCAGTTGGTGAAGTTGATGAAGCTGGAGAGGTTGATGAAGAATGCGCCCGCGTGAGCGCCGGATCAGGTTCGCACAACCTCGACGCCCCCTACCTGGCGCGCCAAAGATGTCGGGGGAAACTGTCCTCCCACGAGCACCTATGGGACCGGAGCCCCTTCTATGTTGCGGTAAGGGAGCGGAGGGAGCACGAAGAGCGGATCGAGGAGCACACGCGGGCAGTTTACCCAGGTTCGGGCCGCGCGGACGCGTAAAACCCTACTCCTGCTTGGATTGTATTGAGTTCTTGAGCTCGGGAGCTTGAAAAGCTAGCTACACCGAGCAAGAGAGCTGTATAGGTTCCGAACCCTCTATACGTTGTGCATGGGCCTCCTTTTATAGCTCAAGGGGTCACCGACAGGTGTCAACGTAGGGGAGGGTAAAAATGTAACTTTGGTGGTAGTTGTAACAGTGCGGGAACAGTGCATGAACAGTGGATGAACAGTGGTCTTCACCTAACCTTGACAGTGGGGGACAAGGGCCTTAAATGCCCGTCACCGTCGACCCCAAAAGCGCCCGTCCATGCCCCTCCGTTCGCCACGGCGGTAGCCTCGTCACCGTGGCTCGCCACCGTGTCCCCCAGGCTGCACAGCCATCCGCCACGCGTCCCTGGAGGGGCCCCAGGACGACGCGTGGACCGATGAGCTGGAGCGCGGGCACACAGCATAAGTTTCCCCCGGCAAGCACCTTGCCGGGGTCTTGATCTTGCCGGGCCCGAAAGCTTGTCGCTCTCCGGGCCCTGCCGGGGCGCGTGATGCGCCGAGGCATGTCTTCTGAGATGCTGTTTTCTGGTCTTCCTGGCAAGCGCCTCTTGCCAGGGTCTTGTGTTGATGTTATAATCTTGAGCCTGGTACGGCCTTCCCGGCAAGCTCCACTTGCCGGGGTCTTGATCTTCTGACTTGTATACTTTGTTTTTGAATGGCTTCATGAGGACCAGAAAGGTTTCCGGCGAGCACGTGGTGAGCCCTGCCGCGGGAAGCTGCTACTGCCCGTGCACAAGTTGGGGTACTAAGGTACCCCTATCTTTGTACACCGACAATGCACAACCCCGATTTCAGCCAAGCATTTGTTTTCATACTCTATCTTTTCAAACATTTCAAATTTCACGCAATACATGAGCGTGAGCCATGGATATAGAACTATGGGTGGAATAGAGGTGGTTGTGGAGAAGACAAAAAAGGAGGGAGATAATCTCACATCGACTAGGCGTATCGACGGGCTATGGAGATGCCCATCAATAGATATCAATGTGAGTGAGTAGGAATTGCCATGCAATGGATGCACTAGAGCTAAATATAAATGAAAGCTCAACAAAAGAAACTAGTGGGTGTGCATCCAACTTGCTTGCTCACGAAGACCTAGGGCATTTGAGGAAGCCCATCGTTGGAATATACAAGCCAAGTTCTATAATGAAAATTCCCACTTGTATATGAAAGTGACTAAACATGAGACTCTCTACAATGAAGAACATGGTGCTACTTTGAAGCACAAGTGTGGTAAAAAGATAGTAGCAATTGTCCCTTCTCTCTTTTCTCTCATTTTTTACAGGGGCTTTCTATTATTTTTATTAGCCCCACTCTATTTTTTTGGGCCATCTCTTTTTTTATTGGCCTTTCCTCACATGGGACAATGCTCTAATAATGATGATCATCACACTTTTTATTACAAATCGAAATTACAACTCGATACTAAAACAAGTATGACTCTACATGAATGCCTCCGGCGGTGTACCGGGATATGCAATGAATCAAGAGTGACATATATGAAAAATTATGCATGGTGGCTTTGCCACAACTACGATGTCAACTACATGATCATGCATGGCAATATGACAATATGATGTGTGTCATATAAACGGAACGGTGGAAAGTTGCATGGCAATATATCTCAGAATGGCTATGGAAATGCCATGATAGGTAGGTATGGCGGCTGTTTTGAGGAACAATATGGTGGCTGTTTTGAGGAAGGATACATAGTGGGTTTATGGCACCGACGAAAGTTGTGCAGTACAAGAGAGGCTAGCAATGGTGGAAGGGTGAGAGTGCGTATAATCCATGGACTCAACATTAGTCATATGAACTCATATACTTCTTGCAAAAATCTACGAGTCATCAAAACAAAGCAATCAACGCATGCTCCTAGGGGGGAGGTTGGTAGGAGTTAACCATAACGCGCCCCCGACCTCCACACAAAGGTTGTTAATCTACAAATACCTCATGCTCTAACTTCATCACATAGCGGTTCACCATACGTGCATGATACGGGAATCGCTAACCTTAACACAAGTATTTCTCAATTTCATAATAACTCCACTAGCATGTGATGGCTTCTCGCCCCTCGTTGGTTACCCCAAGTGGAAGGTTGAGATGTAGCGTAGCGGCAAATTTCCCTTGGCAAAGGTACCAAGGATCGAATCCCGTCAGACTCCGAGGGTCGACAAGTAGGTGTCAACGGCACCAGAAACATAGCGGTTGACGGGACCTGCACACAGATACAGATAACTTTGCTCCCAACGAGTACAGAGGGGTTGTCAATCCCTCCGGCCTTGTTGTTTACAAAGGATCAAACACAAGAGATAATAATGATAGCTATGACTGCAACTAGGAAATAAAAACAGGAAGTAAATAGAAGGTTTGATCAGCGGTGGTAATATGGACCGGGGTCCCATGATGTTCACTAGTGATGTCTCTCTCCCAAAAGACGATAAAACAGCAAAGCGAGGTAAACAAATTACAGCTGGGCAATTGACAGGATTATGTGCGCAAACCAATCCTAACTATGCTGCAAAGAATGGTAGAGGCTCAAAAGCATGGGCGGTACGCTAAGGCAAGTAGACCGAAATCCATCTCCATCTACTACTAATCATCCACCTTGAGATATCTATCCAGAACATCTCGCTGGTATTAAGTTGCGAATCCCACCCAAAGTGTAAACTCAAAGCAACAGACAACTGCATTAAAAGAACTTTGCGTAAAGTAAACAATCCTTGCACCCGCAAGTACAAGCACCGTTGTTTTCTCCCTTGTGGCAACAGCACATCCCCTAGACTCATGTTTCTTTCACTCAAGCTAGTCATCAGGGGGAATGAACCCACAATCAAGCATAACGCTCGCTCTTGGAGTTACTACCTACTACTTGGCCAAAGCAATAAATAGCAACGGAGAACATGCAAGAATTACTCAAGAACAAAGATATAAAAGAGGTGAATCAAATATATTACTCAAACACAATCTGAACATAGTCTCATAATCCATCAGATCCCAGCAAACTCAGCAAAGCAACAGCAGAAAGATTACATATATGCCTCGATCATGTAGGGCAGCTCACGAGGTCTAAACCATGAAGAGCAAAGAGGGGAGGAGAACATCACATAGCTACTGATCATGGACCCATGGTCCAAGGTGGACTACTCACGACTCATCCGGGAAGCGTCCATGGTGGTGGAGAAGCTCCCGGTGGTGGTTCTCCCCTCCGGTAGGGTGCCGGGAAGAGTTCTCCTGATGCTCCCGATCTTGGAAGCGCTGCGGCGGCGGAACAGAGGCGAGATCGCGAAAAAGGGTTCTGTCCTCGAGGGTTTCGGGACGAGAGGGATATATATGCGAAGGGGGGCAGCCAGAGGCGGAGCAGGGGCCCCAGGCACCCCCCTGGCGCGGCCAGGGGTGGGGCCGCGCCAGGTGTCCGCCTGGGCCTCCCCTGGCTCCCCTCTGGCCCATCTTTGGTTCTTCGCGAAGCTTCCTGTATGCTGATTTTTCCTATATTTTTCCTGGAATTTTTGGAGCACTTTTAATATGGGGGAAACCTGAAATAGAAAAACAGCAGAAAACAGGAACTGGCACTGTGGTGCACTGAGTTAATAGGTTAGTCCAAATATGATCAAAAGTGCATGGAAGTGCATCAATATCATAGCAATATCACACAAAAGAAGCATGGAGCAAGGAGAAATTATAGATACGTTTTGGACGTATCAACAACCCCAAGCTTAATTCCTGCTCATCCTCGAGTAGGTAAATGATAACAAGCATAATTTCTGTGGTGACATGCTACCAACCATATAAGAACTTTTTAAGTAAAGCAATCAAGGCATGTAATTCAATTCAAGTCATAACAGGCAAGAGTCTATATTAGCACTGTAACAAGCAACATAAGAACATAAAGGTGCAAGAGCTCTCGCTGTCCGTGACTCGAATGTCTCCAAATGGTGTTTGCATGCAAGAAAGGGGATAGGGATATACGAGAGAGTAAAACATAGTTTTTGTATTGTTGAGAACTTAATCTACTAAAGTTTCACACTTGGTCTTCTTTGGAATCTTATCTTGACTCATCCCCAGACCACTAGCCAGGTACAAGTCCAAATGATCCACTCCCTTTCGATATTTTGAGCACTCATGCAATGGATGAGCGTAAGCAAGAAAGTTGACACTTAGGATGGCAAAGAGAGAAAAATGATGAAGGGGGGAGACAAAAAAGGTGTGAAAGGCTCACATCAATGAGGACAATCATAGGCGAGAGAAAGCCAAATGATAGATATGATGTGAGGAGTAGGGATTGCCATGCAACGGATGCACATATGAGCTAAGGTAAGCTCTCCAATGGAACTAGTGGGGGTGCATCCAACTTGCTCGCTCAAGAAGACCTAGAGCTCTTTTGAGGAGGCTCATCATTGGAATATACAAGCCAAGTTCTATAGTGTGAAGGTCCCCACATAGCTATATTCATGAATGATAGTCTCTATGGAGTACAAGGTATAAGATGGAGTACGAGTGTGGATCTCTCAAAAGGAATAGTAGTGTGCCCCCTTCTCTCTTTTTATTTCTTTTTCTCTTTTTTATATTTTTTTATTTGTTTTGTGGCCTCAATGGCTCTTTCTATTTAACTCTCATTTGTCCTCTTTGGGATCTTTTGAGTTTGTCCTCTTTGGGATCTTTTCCTCACTTTAGGGGCAACACTCTATGTATTACAAGAAGTATAGAAGATCTTTCACACTTTACAAAAGTACTCAACATAAAGAAAATGAAACTATCATGATGTATGCAAATGTATGCCTCTGCCGGTGTAGCAGGATATGCAATGATACTAGCGCGTCCTGTAGCAATGATTAGGGCAAGGCCCAACTAGCATGCGGCTCATCGATCAAGCAAAAAGCATGTATGACATGAAGATCAAGTCATGAGAAGATGGATGTTGCATGGCAATGTATCTCGGAAAGGCTATGGAAATGCCTTGATAGGTAGGTATGGTGGCTGTTTTGAGGAAGGATATAATAAGGCTTATGATGACAGAGCGTATCGTGCCAAGGATTTGGATGCACCGGCGAAGTATGCGCCAACTCTCGAGGTGAGAAAGGGCAATGCACGGTACCGAAGAGGCTAGAAAAATATGGCTAGGTGGAAGTGTCAACTTTCGAATACTCACATTAGTCCGAAGAACTCATGCACTTATTATCGGTAACTCTCAATCTAATTAGGAGGTTCACAAAGAGACAAGTACCCCGAGGAGGAGTGTATGGGGGTTTGGTTATCCTTGCGCGTCCTCGACTCATGGTACGTGAGTGTACTCTAATATTCGATCCCTCCAAAGATTAGTGATCCATCTAGTAGCTAAAGTTCTCAACTATTTTGTAGGTTTTCGAAAATAAACACGGATTGCCCAAAATACGACATCCATCACTAATAGGCTAAAGCTCTTGACACGAAAAGTTCAGACATTACTCATGGCAATACCTCAAAACTATTGCAAGTTACTACTAAAATTAAATAGCAACCTCAATTACCTACTTTAAGTTAAGACACACAACTCAGTGCAACAGGCAAACTCTCTTAACAAGATAAACATGAAAACTCAAGAGAGTTCAGCAACCAACTGAACAAAAGCTCTTCAAAAAGAAAAGCATGAAAACTAAGAGCTGAACATGACAGCAGCTATGGAAAGACAAAGAACACACACAGCAAAGATAAGCATGAAAATCATATGTTGTGTTCTAGGTTGAAGTGGAGCGTGTTTCTCTCCCACACAAAGAATGCTGGGTTCTAACTTGTTATGAACAGCAAGCAAATCTAAAGAAAACTAAAAAAAGAAACTAAGAGCAAGACGCTCCAAGCATAGCACATAACGCATGAAGTGATAAGAATATAGTGGAACGAAAGACGAACTGATAATTGTTGATGGAGAAGGGGATGCATGGGGGCGTCCCCAAGCTTAGACGCTTGAGTCTTCTTGAATATTTCTTGGGGGTGCACGGGGGCATCCCCAAGCTTGAGCGTTTGACCCTCCTGAATCTTCTTTTATCATCTTCCCTCGCACACTTGAGAACTCCCTTCATACATAACTCATCATAATCTGATTAGCGAGGTTAGTACCCACAATAAAATAATTTTTCCCTACTGGAAATAAAGATAATCTTGAAGAGCTACTGTTTCTCAAGATTGCCAAAAGGTTTTTGCAAAGAAAAAGCAAGCTCAAGGTTTGCAAAATGAAGAAAAGGCAAAACAGGACAGAATCTGTGAAAAACAGACCAGCAGGTAGTAAATAATTTTTTCGGGGCACTTCTGCAACTCAAAACAAAAAACTCAGAACAGACGCTCGAAAGCCAATTGTATAGAGCACGCTGTCAATATAATTAAGATCAAAAAGATGATTTGGTGATTTTATTCGAATTTTTCTGTCCAAGGACGGAATCTGTTTTCTGGACAGCACGTCACAACTTTTGAACTTTCTTGCAATCGGAGGCTAAACTTGGCACAAAGCTGAAAAGAAAAGATACAATGATGATGCTACTGTAGTAACAAACATCAAGACACAACAAAAGAAAATAAAACCTAATTCGTTGTGGGCTGCCTCCCAAAAGCGCTTTCTTTTATGCCTTTAAGCTAGGCATGATGCAAAAAGATCAAGTTGTATCAATTGAACCATCATCAAGATCATCAAAAAGCTCTTCAATAGTACAACTAGTCTTAAGAGGACTTTCAAATAAAGGCCAAATAAAGATACTTCTAGGGAGGAAACCAAAAGGTGGAAAGTCAATGGAAGATTCATTTATAAATTTATCAAAGAGAGGTATTTCTTCCAAAGTCTTCACAGTTTCAACCCCTTTGGCAATAGATGGATTACTTTTGGAACGAGGAGCCTTTGGAACGTAAACGAACTTAGGTTTCTTCTTTGTCGGAGTTTCTACCTTTTTGTCTTTGATTGAGGAGAAAGTAGTTCCTAAAGTGTCAAAGATTTCCTCAATCTTGTCTATCCTAGAAGAATCCAAGTCATGGGATTTGATGGTCTCCAAAGTTTTGAGAATTTTATGCATGGAGCTATGAAGCCTATTCAAATTCCCTTGGATCTTACGGTCCAACTCATTTATCTTATTAATGCTTGGCATCTCTAGCTCTATCTTTTCAAGTTTTTTCATAATGTGAGCTAGGGTAATGTCCTCTTGAATGCTAACAACAGGGGGATTTCCAACAAGATTTTCCATAATACTAAGAGATTCCCAAACGGGGGCTTCAGGAAATTTCCATTGATAGAAGAATCTAGAATAAACCTATTCCAAGAAGTAATTCCAACATAAAAATTTCTAAGCAGGATAGTAGTAGATTGCTTCTTGGTGGCTCTTTTTTGAGAATCATTAATTCTATACCAAGCATCTTTTAGACTTTCAGCACCTCTTTGTTTAAAGGTGAGAACTTCTGCCTCACCAAAGGCAAAAGGACTAGACATAATGCCAACTAAAAGCAAGATAACTATTTTTGTGATTTTTGGTAAGGGACACTAAAGCAAAAACTGAAAGGTAAACTAACAAGACTAAAAAGCAAAGATAAAAGATAGCGTGCAACTCCCCTATCTTGAAGAGTGGAGCCCCGGCAATGGCGCCAGAAACTTGCTTGATGGCTTCTCGCCCCTCGTTGGTTACCCCAAGTGGAAGGTTGAGATGTAGCATAGCGGCAAATTTCCCTTGGCAAAGGTACCAAGGATCGAATCCCGTGAGACTCCGAGGGTCGACAAGTAGGTGTCAACGGCGCCAGAAACTTAGCAGTTGACGGGACCTGCACATAGATACAGATAACTTTGCTCCCAACAAGTACAGAGAGGTTGTCAATCCCTCTGGCCTTGTTGTTTACAAAGGATCAAACACAAGAGATAATAATGATAGCTATGCCTGCAACTAGGAAATAAAAACAGAAAGTAAATAGAAGGTGTGATCAGCGGTGGTAATATGGACCAGGGTCCTATGATGTTCACTAGTGATGTCTCTCTCCCAAAAGACGATAAAACAGCAAAGCGAGGTAAACAAATTACAGCTGGGCAATTGACAGGATTATGTGTGCAAACCAATGCTAACTATGTTGCAAAGAAAGGTAGAGGCTCAAAAGCATGGGCGGTACGCCAAGGCAAGTAGACCGAAATCCATCTGCATCTACTACTAATCATCCACCTTGAGATATCTATCCAGAACATCTCGCTGGTATTAAGTTGCGAATCCCACCCAAAGTGTAAACTCAAAGCAACAGACAACTGCATTAAAAGAACTTTGCGTAAAGTAAACAATCCTTGCACCCGCAAGTACAAGCACCGTTGTTTTCTCCCTTGTGGCAACAGCACATCCCCTAGACTCATGTTTCTGTCACTCAAGCTAGTCATTAGGGGGCATGAACCCACAATCAAGCATAACGCTCCCTCTTGGAGTTACTACCTACTACTTGGCCAAAGCAATAAACAGCAACGGAGAACATGCAAGAATTACTCAAGAACAAAGATATAAAAGAGGTGAACCAAATATATTACTCAAACACAATCTGAACATAGTCTCATAATCCATCAGATCCCAGCAAACTCAGCAAAGCAACAGCAGAAAGATTACATATGTGCCTCGATCATGTAGGGCAGCTCACGAGGTCTAAACCATGAAGAACAAAGAGGGGAGGAGAACATCACATAGCTACTGATCATGGACCCATGGTCCAAGGTGGACTACTCACGACTCATCCGGGAAGCGTCCATGGTGGTGGAGAAGCTCCCGGTGGTGGTTCTCCCCTCCGGCAGGGTGCCGGGAAGAGTTCTCCTGATGCTCCCGATCTTGGAAGCGCTGCGGCGGCGGAACAGAGGCGAGATCGCGAAAAAGGGTTCTGTCCTCGAGGGTTTCGGGACGAGAGGGATATATATGCGAAGGGGGGCAGCCAGAGGCGGAGCAGGGGCACCAGGCGCCCCCCTGGCGCGGCCAGGGGTGGGGCCGCGCCAGGTGGCCGCCTGGGCCTCCCCTGGCTCCCCTCTGGCCCATCTTTGGTTCTTCGCGAAGCTTCCTGTACGCTGATTTTTCCTATATTTTTCCTGGAATTTTCGGAGCACTTCTAATATGGGGGAAACCTGAAATAGAAAAATAGCAGAAAACAGGAACTGGCACTGTGGTGCACTGAGTTAATAGGTTAGTCCAAATATGATCAAAAGTGCATGGAAGTGGATCAATATCATAGCAATATCACACAAAAGAAGCATGGAGCAAGCAGAAATTATAGATACGTTTTCGACGTATCAGCATGACACTAATATCACTATCCTCATATCTCAAAACAATTATCAAGCATCCAACATCTCATTCTATTCAATGCACTTGGTGTGAATTTTTTTACTACATTGACATTGGATGTCTATCATGTGAAGACTAGTTTCTTTAGCCTAAACACATTACCATGCTGTTTTAATAGACGCTCAAAATGATATAAGTGAAGCATGAGAGTTCAACAATTTCTAAAAAATATTACCATAACCGTGCTCTAAAAGATATAAGTGAAGCACTAGAGCAAAAACTATTGAACTATAAAGATATAAGTGAAGCACATAGAGTGTTCTAATAATTTCTAGGACATAATTAACTCTCTCAAATAGGTGTGTCCATCAAGGATGATTGTGGCAAATTAACAAGAAAATACTCAAATTATACATGACGCTCCAAGCAAAACACATAACATGTTGCGAATAAAAATATAGCTCCAAGTATAGTTACCGATGGATGAAGATGAAAGAGGGGATGCCTTCCCGGGGCATCCCCAAGCTTAGGCTTTTGATTATCTTGAATTTACTTGGGGTGCCATGGGCATACCCAAGCTTAGGCCTTTGCTACTCCTTGTTCCATAGTCCATCAAAGCAATACTCAAAACTTGAAAACTTCACAACACAAAACTTAGACAAAAATTCTCGTGAGCTTCGTTAGTGTAAGAAAGCAAACCACTACTCAAAGGTGCAGAAATGAATTCATTCTTTTTTATATTGGTGTTAAACCTACTGTATTCCAACTTCTCTATGGTTCATATCCTCCAATACTACTCATAGATGCATCGGAATAAGCAAACAACACACAAAAAACAGAATCTGTCAAAAACAGACCAATCTGTAGTAATCTGCAGGTTTCGCCTACTTCTGGAACTCCAACAAATTCATAATAAATTGGTAAATTTGTGGAATTTTTCTACCAATCATATGCAAAAAGAATCAACTAAAAAGCACACTCAAGTAAAGTCTGAAGACTACTTTAGCGAGCGCTAACGATTCTGTTTTTCACAGCAAGATCACATAAACATCACACAAGTCTCCCCAAAGGTTCTACTTGGCACAAACACTAAACAAAACATGAAACCACATCTAATCAGAGGCTATATGCAATATTTATTCCCTAACAGCAACAAAAACAAAAAACATAAAATTGGGTTGCCTCCCAACAAGCGCTATCGTTTTACGCCCCTAGCTAGGCACGATACAAGATAAATCTAGGTATTGCCATCTTTGGAAGGCAATTATTAAGTGGCTCTCATGATTGATTCATATGTTAATTTGCTTTTATTTCTAGGAAAGTGCTCCATGCCTTTCCTTAATGGAAATTAGAATCTAATATTTCCTTCCTTCATATCAATAATTGCACCAATGGTTCTAAGGAAAGGTCTACCAAGAATAATAGGACATGAAGGATTGCAATCTTTATCAAGTATAATGAAATCTAGGGGCACATAATTCCTATTGGCTACAATAAGAACATCATTAATTCTTCCCATCGGTTTCTTAATAATGGAATCCGCAAGATGCAAATTTAAATAACAATCATCAAGCTCATGGAACCCTAGCAAATCACACAAAGTTTTTGGGATAGTGGAGACACTAGCGACCAAATCACACAAAGCATAGCATTCATGATCTTTTATTTTTATTTTTATAGTAGGTTCCCACTCGTCATAAAGCTTTCTAAGTATAGAAACTACCAACTCAAGTTTTTTCTTCATAAGATTGCATCAAAGCATCACCTATGTTTTTAGTGAAAGCTTTATTTTGAATATAAGCATGAGGAGAATTTAGCACGGATTGCAACAAGGAAATACAATCAATCAAAGAGCAATTATCATAATTGAATCCTTTGAAATCCAAAATAGTGGGTTCATCACTATGCAAAGTTTTAATCTCTTCACTCCCACTTTTAGAAATTTTAGCATCAAGATCTAAAAACTCCGAATCATTGGGACACCTTAAAGCAGAATTATCTCTAATCCTATCTTTATCAAGATTAATACTAGAAAACAAGGATCTAATAGGAGACACATCGATAACTTTCAGATCTTCATCTTTATTTTCATGATAACTAGAAGAACACGATTTAATATAATCTTGTCTTTTAGCACGCATTCTAGTGGTTCTTTCTTTGCATTCATCAATGGAAATTATCATGGCTTTCAGAGACTCATTGATATCATGCTTAGGTGGGATAGATCTAAGTTTCAAAGAATCAACATCAAGAGTAATTCTATCCACACTTCTAGCCAATTCAATAACCTTAAGCAATTTCTCTTCAAGCAAAGCATTGAAATTCTTTTGCGAGATAATAAACTCCTTAACACTAGTTTCAAATTCAGAAGGCATCTTTCCATAAGAGTTTTTGTAGGAATTACCAAAATTGTTAGAGGAATTACTAGGAAAAGGCCTAGGATTAAAATTACCTCTATAAGCATTGTCACCAAAATTATTCCTACCAACAAAATTCACATCCAAAGATTCATTGTTATTCTCAATCAAAGTGGACAAAGGCATATCATTAGAATCAGAAGAAGCACTCTTAGCAGCAAATAATTTCATAAGTTCATCCATCTTTCCACTCAAAACACTAATTTCTTTGATAGCATGTACTTTTTTACTAGTAGATCTTTCGGTGTGCCATTGAGAATAATTAACCATAATATTATATAGGATTTGGGTAGCTTCTCCTAAGGTAGTTTCCATGAAAGTGCCTCCGGTGTCCGAATCTGAAAGATTTCTAGAAGCAAAATTCAAGCCAGCATAAAAGTTCTAAATAATCATCCATAGATTCAAACCATATGTATGGAAATTACGTATCATCAATTTCATTCCCTCCCAAGCTGGTGAAACATGCTCATGATCTAGTTGCTTAAAATTCATAATATTGTTTCTAAGAGAGATGATATTAGGAGGAGGGAAATACTTAGAGATAAAAGCATCTTTGCACTTATTCCACGAATCAATACTATTTATAGGCAAAGAGGAAAACCAAGTTTTAGCATGATCTCTAAGTGAAAACGGAAATAACTTCAATTTAACAATATCGTTATCCGTATCCCTTTTCTTTTGCATATCACACAAATCAACAAAGTTGTTTAGATGGGTAGCGGCATCTTCACTAGGAAGGCCGGAGAATTGATCTTTCATGACAAGATTCAACAAAGCAGCATTGATCTCACAAGATTCAACATCGTTAATAGGAGCAATCGGAGTGCTAATAAAATCATTATTGTTGGTAACTTGGTATTGGAGAAGTCACACAATTTGGTATCGTTCTGAGCCATAGTGACAAGCAAGCTTTCCAACACACACAAGCAAACAAGAAGCAATCGAACGATAAACACACGGCGGAAGAAGGGCAAGTAAAACGGCAAGGGTGAACTCGGGGAGAGGAAAACGAGAGGCAAATAAATGTAATGCGAAGGATAAGGGTTTGTGATAGGTACTTGGTATATGAATTTTGCGTAAGCCTCTGCCGAAATGGAGCCACAAATTCTTCTTGCTACCTATTGAGCTTGTGTTGTATTCCCTCGAAGAGGAAAGGGAGATGCAGCACAGTAGCGTAATTATTTCCCTCAATTTTTGAGAACCAAGGTATCAATCCAGTAGGAGACCACGCGCGAGTCCCTGGCACCTGCACAAACAAATAGGAACTTTGCAGCCAACGCGATAAGGGGTTGTCAATCCCATTACGGTCACTTGCGAAAGTGAGATCTGATAGAGATGATAGTTTATATTTTTGGTATTTTTAGTTTATAAAAACAGCAAATAAAAGAGGTAAAAGTAAAGTAGATGTAGATTGATATGTTGAGAATAGGCCCGGGGGCCATAGTTTTCCCTAGTGGCTTTTCTCATGATAGCGATATTCTACGGTGGGTAAACAAATTACTGTCGAGCAATTGATAGAAAAGCAAATAATTATGAGACTATCTAGGCATGATCATTGTATATAGGCATCACGTCCGAGACAAGTAGACCGAAATGATTCTGCATCTACTACTATTGCTCCACACATCGACCGCTATCCAGCATGCATCTAGTGTATTGAGTTCAAAAGAACAGAGTAACGGCTTAAGCAATATGACATGATGTAGAGGGATAAACTCAAGCAATATGATATAAACCCCATCTTTTTATCCTCGATGGCAACAATACAATACGTGCCTTGCTGCCCCTACTGTCACTGGGAAAGGACACCGCAAGATTGCACCCAAAGCCAAGCACTTCTCCCATTGCAATAACTATAGATCTAGTAGGGCAAACCAAACCAATAATTCGAAGACACTTGCAAGTATATTATGAGCACACATAAAAAGTTCATAGAAGAACCAAATATCTTTCGTAGATGACCTTGATCATAAACTCACAATTCATCAGATCTCGACAAACACACCGCAAAAAGCAATTACATCGAATAGATCTCCTCGAAGGCTGAGGAGAACTTTGTATTGAGATCCAGAGAGAGAGAAGAAGCCATCTAGATACTAGCTATGGACCCGAAGGTCTGTGGTAAACTACTCACAACTCATGGTGAGGGCGATGATGATGATGATGATGAAGGCCTCTGTGATGGATCCCCCTCCGGTGGAGCTCCGGAACAGGCTCCAAGATGGGATATCCATGAGAACAGAAGGTATGGCGGTGGAATTAGGGTTTTCTCTCTGTTCACAGAGTTTCTGGGGTACGTAGACTTATATAGGAAGAAAGAGGGCACCGGGGGACGCTCGAGGGGGCCACGAGGCAGGGGGCGCGCCCTGGGAAGGGGGGCGCGCCCCCCACCCTCGTGGGCCAGCCCTCCGTCCCCTGACGTGGTTCTCAAGCTCCGCGTGCATGATTTTCTCCAAAAATATCTCTCACAAAGGTTTCATTCCGTTTGGACTCCGTTTGATATTCTTTTTCTGCAAAACCCTGAAATAGGCAAAAAACAGCAATCTAGACTGGGCCTTTGGGTTAGTAGGTTAGTCCCAAAAATGATATAAAAGTGAATGATAAAGCCCATTAAACATCCAAGACTTCATAAATGATAGCATGGAACAATAAAAAATTATAGATACGTTGGAGGCGTATCAACTACATAATAAAGGTCCATTATCACAAGTGGCAATATAAAGTGACGTTCTTTTGCATTAAGATTTTGTGCATCCAACCATAAATGTGCATGACAACCTCTGCTTCTCTCCGCAAAGGGCCTATCTTTTTATTTTCCTCTCTTTTCGTAATAAAAGAGTCATGGTGATCATCAGCTTTCCTTTTTACTTTTATTCTTTGGAAAGCACAATATGTTGGAGCTAGATCTAGATATATATACCCATGCGGATGTAGAGAGCCATGAACCATTATTGTTGACATTACCCTTGAGGTAAATCATTGGGAAGTGAAACTATAAGCCCCTATGTTTCTCTGTGTCCGGTTGAAACTTTGAACTCATTAGTATCGCGTGAGTGTCAACAATTATGAAAGATTAAATGATGGTTGAGTATGTGAACTTGCTGAAAAGCTCTTATATTTTACTCTTTCCGATGTATGATAAATTGCAATTGCTTCAATGACTGAGATCATAGTTTGTTGGCTATCAATGAAGTTAATGATTCATACTTTACCTTGTGAATGAATTGTTACTTTAACATAAGAACTTATATGACAAGTTATGTTGCTTTTCTAAAGATGATCATGATGCCCTCATGTCCATATTTTATTTTTATCGACACCTCTATCTCTAAACATGTGGACATATTTTTCGATATCGGCTTTTTGCTTGAGGACAAGCAAGCTCTAAGCTTGGGGGAGTTGATACGTCCATTTTGCATGATGCTTTTATATTAATATTTATTGCATTATGGGTTTTTATTACACATTATATGACAATACTTATGCCTTTTCTCTCTTATTTTACAAGGTTTACATGAAGAGGGAGAATGCCGGCATCTGGAATTCTGGACTGGAAAAGGAGCAAATATTAGAGACCTATTCTGCACAACCCCAAAAGTCCTGAAACGAGAATATTTTTGGAATATATAAAACATATTGGGCGAAGAAAGCACTAGAGGGGGGCCACCAGCCAGCCACAAGGGTGGAGGGCGCGCCCTCCATCCTTATGGGCCTCTGGCTCCCATATTTTGCTATATCAATGTGTTTGACCTGGAAACTTATCAGAAGGAGGTTTTCGGGATGAAGCACCGCCGTCTCGAGGCAGAACTTGGGCGCAAACAATCTAGAGCTCTAGCAGGGCTGTTCTATCGGGGATTCTTCCCTCCGTGAGGGTGAAATCGAAGCCATCATCATCACCAATGATCCTCTCATCGATAGGGGGTCAATCTCAATCAACATCTTCACCAACACCATCTCCTATCAAACCCTAGTTCATCTCTTGTATCTGATCTCTGTCTCACAACCTCGGATTGGTACCTGTGAGTTACTAGTAGTGTTGATTACTCCTTGTAGTTGATGCTAGTTGGTTTATTCGGTGGAAGATCATATGTTTAGATCCTGAATGCTATTCAATACACCTCTGATCATGAACATGAACATGCTTTGGGAGTAGTTACTTTTGTTCCTGAGGACATGGAAGAAGTCTTGTTATAAGTAATCATGTGAATTTGGTATACGTTCGATATTTTTATGAGATGTATGTCGTCTTTCCTCCAGTGGTGTTATGTGAACGTCGACTGCATGACATTTCACCATTATTTGGGCCTAGGGGAGGCATTGGGAAGTAATAAGTAGATGATGGGTTGCTAGAGTGACAGAAGCTTAAACCCTAGTTTATGCATTGCTTCGTAAGGGGCTGATTTGGATCCCTATGTTTCATGCTATGGTTAGATTTATTTTAATACTTCTTTCGTAGCTGCGGATGCTTGCGAGAGTGGTTAATCATAAGTGTGAGGCTTGTCCAAGGAAGGACAGCACCCAAGCACCGGTCCACCCACATATGAAATTATCAAAGTACCGAACGCGAATCATATGAGCATGATCAAAACTAGCTTGATCGTACTTCCCATTTTTCCACGGGAGCTCTTTGCTTTATCTAAGAGTACGTCCAGGCTTGTCCTTTGCTACAAAAAAGGATTGGGCCACCTTGCTGCACCTTGTTTACTTTTGTTACTTGTCACCTGTTACAAATTATACTATCACACAACTATCATCTACCGATAATTTCAATGCTTGCAGAGAAAACCTTGTTGAAAACTGCTTGTCATTTCCTTTTGCTCCTTGTTTGGTTCGACACTCTTACTTATTGAAAGGACTACAATAGATCCCCTACACTTGTGGGTCATCAGCAGCTGGCGCCGGCTGGGAACGCACCGCGTGACACTGCGAGGGACGAGGGTTTTTGGTGTGCCAGGGTACTCAGCTGCGGTGGTGGAAACGTTGAAGATGCTCTTTGCTCACATGCGATCTCCATATGTCATTGAAAAAGCAAAGACGACCCGGCAAAAAAGGTCTTGGGGATGAAGTTGGCCATGCTAGAACACTCCACGGACGCGTCGCGGCGCGCGCGCACTTGGAAGCCACGTGCATCCTCGACGAGTCGGGTGTCGATCTGCTGGTCATGCCACAGCAGCAGCGCCACCCTCAGCACCCTAAAGCCGAGTGTGTCCAGCGACGATGAGCGTGTCGCTCACAATAGTCACCGTGTCCAGAGGCAGTGCAGGATCTACGCCACATTGCCGGCCCCCATGACTCACATGAATGGTTGCCGGTGGCGAGGAGGTTGTGGGCCAGCTCCTCCATTGGACTAGTCTGTGCCATGTCATCCCGACAAGTGTGCCCCATATGTTGGTTTCCCTGTTTTCCTGGCCAAATTTAATGCATGGTAGAGTGACCTAGGTGTGTGTGTCAAAGAGTGACCTGACGACGAGCGAGATACAACCCCGATACCTCAGCAGATCAATTAGGTTTGACAAGCACAAAAAGGAAGAGATGTGGTATGTGTGTGTGCGCGAGAGAGAGAGGGAGGGAGGAGGGAGGGAGGGAGAGACCCCGAGAGAGGACGAGTGGGTGCATGTATGATACCTAAGGCGGATTCAAAATTTTGAACCGGCGATCATACCATTAGCTAATCCTATACAAAGGGTTTTACATCGGATCTTACATCAAGATCCGTGCAATTTTTTTTCAGATTTTCGTTTTTCTCTCTTAAATCTCAGTCCAGTGAGCTGTAGAACAGGTGCTCGGGCGCCATTAATGGAGACGTTGGGAGGGAGCTGCGCGGTAGCGGTCAAAAGGGCTCTCCTCCCGATGAGCACGCGTAGGGGTCTGATCGCATGCCTCCCGTACTCAAATATCTACCCCGCACGGCACCTCCTAGCAAATAAAAAAAGGGCACGCGTGGCCGCACGTAATTGGTAAGTCGAACAGCCACGGTTTCAATAATACTTGTGTTTCTGATTTGTAATGTGACTGCACTTGTTCCAAAATGGCTTTGTTGATTGTTAATGTGTGCGCCTTTGCAAATCGGACAGAAAAATTACCACAACATGTTGGTGCCATGTCATGAGACCATGCCAAGTTTCATGATTTTCAGGCGTGCTTTGGAATTACAGGAATTAAAAAACCAAGTTTCTCAATATTCTTGACCGAGCCACAACGCCCAGATGTTTGAATATCACTCCAATCTCTTGCATGGGACCTAGAAATTCACCCAAGGACACACATGTGATTTTTCAAACAACTTTGGTGCACTGGAGCCTGTGCTTGTAGTCAAATTTGAATTATGCACATTAAATGCCCAGAAACTCAATTAATGTAGAAAAACGGCGAAACGAGCCCAGAATAATTCCAAAATTTAGCACGGTACTCCTATTTGGTCTAATCTGGCTGTGTAAAAAAATTAAGGCGAGAGAAGGCTGTGTAAGTATGTCGTTTCGCACAAGGAGGTAACACGTTCCCTCTCGGAACCACGAGCCTTCTTGAGGGAAGATCCGGTTTGCAAGAAGCTTACACCAAAGCTTGTCCCAATTCGGCCAAAAAAATTACCGCAGCATGTTCGTGCCATGTCATGACACCATGCCAAGTTTCATGATTTTTAGGCGTGTTTTGGAATTACAGAAATTAAAAAACCAAGTTTCTCAATCTTTCCGGCCGACCCAAGACGACCAGATGTCTGAATTTCACTCCAATCTCTTGCATGGGACCTAGAAATTTACCCAAGGACACACATGTGATTTTTTCAAACAACTTTGGTGCACTGGAGCCTGTGCTTGTAGTTCAAATTTGAATTATGCACATTAAATGCCTAGAAACTCAATTAATGTATAAAAAAGGCCAAACGAGCTCGGAATAATTCCAAAACTTAGCACGGTAGTCCTATTTGGTCTAATCTGGCTGTGTAAAAAAATTAAGGCGGGAGAAGGCTGTGTACGTATGTCGTTTCACAAAACGAGGTGACACGTTCGCTCTCGGAACCACGACCCTTCTTGAGGGAAGCTCCGGTTTGCAATAAGCTTACACCAAAGCTTGTCCCAATTAGACCACAAAAATTACCACAGCATGTTCGTGTAGGCGTCCTGGGAACCAGGGTACCCAGACTTGCCTATCTGCGGGCCGCGACGCGCTCCAACAAGTGGCCTGGTACGGACCAGCTGATCGCCCAGTTGTCCAAGACACTCGCGAGGGGGCTAAGCCTCGCGAGGAGAACGATGTTAGGACCTCCTCGGGAGCGGCCTCACCAAGGCGCTCCGGATGGGTGGAGAATCCAAGGCCAAGCCTGCCTCAGGAGGAGGCAGTGATGTCAGCAGTGATGCACCGCGCCAGCGTTGCCAGCGTCTGCCAGCGGCACAGTTGCCATTTTGGTGCAAAGGGGACTGCGCAGACGGTGGTTTCCAAGGAGCGGGGCAAAGGTTTCCCCTTTGGTGCAACAAGACCGAAGACCGCAAGGACGACAAGGAGGATGTCACCGTCGAGCCCACCACCGTGTCACCGCCTGTTCCTTTTGCAGGCGAAGACCGCTTTTGTCAGGATAGGAACGTCCTTGTGTTCCCGCTCAAAAATGGCTATTGTGGGACCCTTCCCGCCTAAACATTTCGGGGGAAGAGGACCCTGGCCGCCTATATAAGTGGCTAGAACCCCCGCTAGGTTAGGAAGGACAAGAGAGGCCAAGTTAGGACAAGTAGAACCAAGTCTAGCCAAGTAGAGCAGATCCATATACTCTGCCACCACATAAGGAGCAAGAACACTCGCCTCCTGACCCTCCTGAGCTCACCTCCTGAGCTCAGGAATCGCTGTACTAGCTCATATTCCAGCCCTCCCGAGGATAATCTACCAAACCAGGAAGTAGGGTCTAACACCACACGGTGGCCCGAACCTGGGTAAACTCTTGTGTGTTCTATCTGTTGTTTGCTTGAATTCTTCCACTGAGAGGCGAGCAAGACGCTAGGTAGACATGAGTGGGAGAGATCTTCGTTCACGCCCTTGTGTTTGAACTTCTTGGGTTTTGGGGAGCCCTAAATCCAACATTTGGCGTGCTAGGTAGGGGGCGTGTCGAAATCTCGCCTCTCCGACGACTTCGTCGTGTTCTCGTCGCCGACTCCGCTCCACGGCCATGGTGGACACACGCCGAGCTCGCGCCGCCCGCCGCGCCGCGAACGTCGCTCAGATGGAGCCCGCGGGCAACGGTGCACCGCTCTTCCCCAACTCGCCGGTCGCCAGACGCCGCCACCAACTCGGCCGTCCACGGGCAGCAGGATTCGTCGCTGCCACCGTCCGTGCGGCGGGATGGCCACACGGCAACGCCTTCACCCTCGCCTGCCGCGGCGTCATCCTCACTGGTCCACCGCGGGCCGGTCTACCAGCAGCCTGCACTGCTGATGGCGCGGGAGCTCTTGCACTACCGCCCGACGGATGACCTCTACAACGAGTGGCTCCAACGCATCACCAAGCTCATCGACTTCGACGTTGCCAACATCCACCTCCCATACAATGCCATCCTTGGGTATCCTGCCCTCGCCAAGTTCATGGCGGTGACCCATCATGGCTACAATGTCCTTAAGATGCCCGGGAGCGGCGGAGTCATCACGATCGCCTCCGACGAGAAGGAAGCGGTGCGTTCCCTGGAGCGCACCTACCAGACTACGGCGGTCGAATGCTCCGGTGAGGATGGAGCTGTCCTCGCCCTGCAGGCCGCCCCCAAGAAGAAGAAGAACCTGCCCGTCAACGGACCTCAGAATGCAGAGGCTCCCGATGGCCTGGCCTCAGGACTTGCGCCTGCTGACGAGGCGCCCTCCACCCTCGCATAGGGAGGCGCGCTTGACGCCCCTCTCGTGACGGGCTCGGGGGCTCTCCTCTGGGGTGTCTCCGGGCAAACCGGCGTCTCGAGGGAGGTGTTCGAGCACCACCTGCAAGCGTGTCTTGACGCGTATTTTTGTGAGCCCAGCGTGAACCGTTCAGCGCTGGGTGCACAGGACTTCATCACCCAAGTTACCGAGGAACTTCAGTACGCAAGACTCATCCGCAGTGGGCATAACCGCACAACCCCATGTTCACGTGCTCGCAGCCCGAGTGACCGCTTCCGCCTCTGCGTCAACATCGCCGGTGTCAACCGAGCCGCTTCTCAGGAGCCCTTCTAGCCAACAGTGGTCGGCCGGAGGAGGGCCCTCCCCTACAGCTACGTCCTCACACTCTTCGTCTTCCGCAACGCAGCTGACACGTTCCAGCATCTCGCGCAGCAGGCCTTGGGGGCTCGGGATGCTCAGTGGCAGGCGGTCCGGACAGAGCGAGAACCGGACCCGCGCGACCACTGAGAGCCTTCTGAGCCCCTGGGCCTGAGGAGCCCGATGATTCTCAGGAGCGACCCGCGTAGCTCGCGTCTTCAGCTACCCCAATTCTTCTTCGACAAGTATCAAGTGACACTTCAGGTATCCAATCGAGGGCGCCTCTCGGGCTGCATCATCCTCGGACTGCTGGGGGCTGTTCCCCCGCATTTGTCTCCCTTTTTGCATGATCAAGGCTAGCTATTTCTTTCCATTCGCATTATCTACATGCTTGGCGTCCTCACAGCTACTAAGGTCATGAGCCCTTTGTGAGCCCAATTGCGACCTCCCCATGATTAAGGACTGGCACGGCGTCTGTGTTCGGGTCCGTCCCTGCAGCGTCGCTAAACCCAAGGGTTGAGCTCTGTCTCGCGAGCCATTCCTGTGAAGTAACCTCCCAAGGTCCTTGGTGCCTTGTTCTTGCATGGGCTAATCGTGGATGGGTAAGTAGGGGCCCGTGGCAGGTGCCTCGCTCACACGGGAACCGCGTGCCAATTGTTTTTCTTTTGGATCGTTGCATGAGAAGACTGGGCACGACGTTTGTGCTCGGGTCCGTCCCTGCAGCGTCAACAAATCCAGTGGCTGAGCTCTGTCTCGTGAGCCATTCCCGTGATGTCACCTCTTGGGGTCGCTGGTGCCGCGGCCTTCTCATGCGATACCCTCTAGAGATGCACTCGCGCAGGTTGACACAACACCTCTCTTTTCACATTTTGCAGAAAAAGACTCAGGCGCAACCCGCCTCAAGGTAGGGTCTCGTGAGTGATGCGTAAGCTCACAAGAACTTCCTCAGAGTCGTTCAACTCGTCCTGAGGAGGGCCCATATACACATTGGCTGTCCTACCGTGCAAGCCACGTGTCAGGACGGGGCTGTTCACACCCCGGAGTCTCTCCCGGTGGGAGGCTCCCTCCCACGGCCCAGTGGAAGTACCAAGCTCCACGCTGGCAGATCCAACCAAGGAGCGGTTATGCCCACGAACCAGTGGAAGCACGAAGCTCCACGCTGGCCGCTATGACCGAGGCGTGGTTATGCCCACACTCCACGCAAGTGTGGTAGCTCTATGCTCCGCGCTAGTTATAAACAACTGAGGGTGGCCCCCAGTGGTCGCACCAACCTCAGGGAGCTTTTCAGCTCACGACGCTCATAGCTTCTCCTTGGATGGGTGTCGCGAGGGGGGCTAGGCACGGGGTCTATGCTCAGGTCATGCCTGGTAGACGCCACCCTACCAGGTGCCCAGACACCTGGCCTTCTCGTGCCCCCATCCCAGGCGAAGGCTCGTGGGCAAGGTATGGTGCTCGTTCTCATTCATGAGAGTCATTCGTACGTCAAGGGGGACCCCTGGGCATCGCGACCCAGGGGCCTAACTAGCCACGTAGCCCCTCGTCCCTTGAGTCTAGTTATGACGATAACCCCTGTCATCCGGACGGCTCAATGGCGATCGAGGTATGCGCGGGGTTGGGCCTTGCCGAGGCAGAACGAAAACGGGATTGTTTGAACGTCAAGGGGGACCCTTGGCCATCGTGACCCAAGGGCCTCACTAGCCACGTAGCCCCTCATCCCTTGAGTCTAGTTACTAAAGTAACCCCGGTCATCCTGACGGCTCAATGGCGATCGAGGTCTGCGCGGGGTTGGGCCTTGCCAACGCAGAGCACCCAAGCAAACATGAAAGGAAGCAAGCATGGAGATCATCTAGCTATTACAATAATAGCAAGTTTTTGAAATTCAAACAAAGTTCTTACGCCTCCCCGAGGCACATGAACTTCTCTCTCTGAACAGGAACGGCTCAGGCATTGCCGAGCGCATCATCACCGGTCTCCACCTCGTCGGCTGCGGTAGCAGTGGCCTCGAGGAACATCTCCACCAGTGACGTGACCTTCACCCTCAGGGCCTCGGCAGCCATGCCCTCCATGACCTTTGTCACGTGCTCGAACAGCGAGGCCAGGTCAAGGGTGGGGTCGCGAAGGCTTGGGTGGCTGCACACCTGCCTCAGGACCAAGGTAAGGAGCGTGCGGCTCTCGACGTCGGCTAACTAGCCAATTGCGGCCGCAACATCGGGTAGGGACTTCACAAGCGCAGCAAGAAGCCCGACGGGGCCTCCCTCCGGGGCGGCCAGCGGTTCCTTGAACCCCTCCCCGTAGGCGGCATGCAGCACCTCGCGGACCTCAAGGTCAAAGGCGGCAAGGGCCTCGTGACTCACCGCTACCGAGGCCGCAAGAGCTTCCTCCTTGTCGTGAGCGGCTTGGGTCGCCTTGCCTGCTCAACTTCAACCTTCAGCTTCTCCAGGGTCGTGCGGTCGGCAAGCTGCTCCTGCTGCAACCGGGACATCTCAGTCTTCTGCGCCTCGAGCTCCTTCTCCAACCTCTTGAGCTCTAGGGCGCGCCCAATGCCTTCCTCGCGGAGGGCCTCCAGCTCGCCCTCCGCCTTAATGCAGCCCTTCTCGAAGGACACGGCGTCGGTTCGCATGGTGTCGCGAGCCAGCGTGGCCGCCACAGCTTCCTCTCGACCCTTGGCAGCGACCTCCGAGGCCTGGTCCTAGGAGGTCCACGCAGACTCGTCTGCCAGGAGCCACCCACGGATCAGCCCCAGGTGCCCTTCCATCAGGCGGCCATCACCATCTTGCAGTTCGACGCGAAGATGACCCAGCGCAGCGGAGGCAGCCTCCAAAGTCTCAGGACCAGGCTGCGCCGGCTGGCGCACGGGCACCGACAAGACCGACCGCCCGACCAGGAGCTCGGGGGCCCCGGCCCCCCTCACCAGAGCAGCCGGAGCAGAAGCCACCGCAACCTCGCAGGAGGCGGGGACGCCCTCGAGCGGCATCACCGCCGCATGCTCGGTGGCCTGGTCGACCGAGGCGCCCAGCACCACGGCATCCTTCCCTGAAGTCGTATCAGCAACAGGAGGGGCAGGGCATCGCAGCGTGACCTCCCCCTTCGCCTTCTTCATCACGCCTCCCAGGCTGCTACGTCAGGGAAATCACATCAGGGACACGACAACTAAGGATAAGCGAGAAATTGCACACTTACTCGTCGGAGGCGAAGCGCGCCCTTCTCTTCGCCAGCAGGTCAGCAGCAGCCGCTGGCGCCATGGGCGTGCTGATAGGCCGGGCCTGGGCGAGGCGTGAGGCCACAGTCCTGGACGCGGCCGCGGTCGCTGGGTTCGCTGGCATGGTACTCCTCGGCGGAGTCGCCACCTTGCTTCCCCCGAACGCAGCGCGTCCGGATCGACGCGAAGTGGCCGCCTGGGACCGTCCGGCGACACCGGCGCCTGGCGCCATTGCTCCGGCGAACGCCTCGGAGGAGTCCCCCTCGTCGTCCAGGGTATCCTCTGAGCCCCCCTCATCGCTCTCATCGTCAGCACCAGAAGACACGTCGAACGTGGGCGGAGCGCCCATGGGCGCACCAAAACCCAACACGGCCTTCAACAGCTCGGCCTTGTCGGGGTGGATGTACAGCGGCAGGTGGGCCCCGGGGAGTTCCTCCGGAACCATCCCCAGGAGTGTTCCCGAGGTGAACTCCAGATCGGCCTCGGCCAGCACCCCTGAGTGCAGCCGGAGCCCATCATCGTCGCCCATCAGCTCCCACATGGGGCGCGAGTGAGACTGCTGCGGCGCCAGACGCTGCCTCAAGAACTCCTTCACGATCTGGCCCCCTTTGAGCCTCGAGCTCTGGTCGGCCTCAATCTTTGCCAGGACAAGCCCGACAAGGGGGTCGGTGAGCTTCACGTAGCTCCAGCCCGCGCGCTTCGCCGGACGGGCAGTAGGCAGCGCCAGCAGAGGATGGACGCGCTGGGCATCCAGATAGACCCACCTCTTCCGGTGGGACTCTATCTTCTTCCCGGCCATCATCAGCCGACAGCCCTGGCGCTGGAAGACGAAGGAAACGCAGCCCGAGCACGGGCCATCGTCATACTGGCGCATGGAGAAGAAATGGCAGAAGAGGGCGACGCTCGGCCTCACCCCCACGAGTGCCTCGTAGTAAAAGGCGAAGAGCGACAGGACGAAGATGGAGCGAGGCTGGTTGTGGAGAGCATGCACCTGGTAATGTTCCAGGATGGCGTAGACGAACTCGGAGAAAGGTGGCACGAGCCCCACGGAGATGTTGTGGAGGAAGAAGGGGTAGAATGACTTCGACAGGGTCCGCGCCATGGTGGATCCGACCCAGATCCGCGTCGGGCCGTGTTCGTTGTGGGTGCTCGACAAGAAAGGTTGGACCTCTGAGTAGTCCTCCTCCCTGGTGATGGAGGACTCCTCAAGCTCCGCATCAAGGGAAGAAGCAGATCCAAACGCCGGCACGACACTTTTGTTCCTCTTCGCCATGGTTGAGGGAGCCGAAGGACGCAGGCGATTCAGGAAGGCAGGAGGCGTAAGGGGAGAAATCTGAGCAGGGAGGAAAAAGAGCGATAACTCCCCCAGCGGAGAAGGCCCCTTTTGTCAAGATGCACGGTTGCTGAGACGGTGTGGGGAGCGGGGTCGCCCGTGTCCCATCCAACCATCACGTGCCAGCCTGGCCCGCAGCCTTTTTGGGGCACGCGGCGCTTCGTCCTCGGCTAAGGCTTCGCCTCGCTGCCAACTCCGCGCGTGCCTTGGGCCCGGGGGCCACTGTCGGCGTCCTGGGAACCAGGGCACCCAGACTTGCCTGTCTGCGGGCCGCGACACGCTCCAACAAGTGGCCTGGTACGGCCCAGCTGATCGTCCAGTTGTCCGAGACCCTCGCGAGGGGGCTAAGCCTTGCGAGGAGAACGACACCAGGACCTCCTCGGGAGCGGCCTCAACAAGGCGCTCTAGAGGGGCGGAGAATCCAAGGCCAAGTCTGCCTCAGGAGAAGGCAGTGATGTCAGCAGTGATGCACCGCGCCAGCGGGTGCCAGCTTCCGCCAGTGGCACAGTTGCCATTTCGGTGCAAAGGGGACAGCGCAGCCGCTAGTTTCCAGGGAGCGGGGTAAAGGTTTCCCCTTTCGTGCAACAAGACCGAATACTGCAAGGATGACAAGGAGGATGTCACCGTCGAGCCCACCATCGTGTCACCGCCTGATCCTTTTGCAGGCGAAGACCGCTTTTGTCAGGATAAGAACGTCCTTGTGTTCCCGCTCAAAATTGGCTGTTGTGGGATCCCTTCCCACCTAAACATTTCGAGGGAAGAGGAACCTGGCCGCCTATATAAGTGGCTAGAACCCCCGCTAGGTTAGGGAGGATAAGAGAGGACAAGTTAGGACTAGTCGAACCAAGTCTAGCCAAGTAGAGCAGATCCATATACTCTGCCACCACACAAGGAGCAAGAACACTCGCCTCCTGACCCTCCTGAGCTCAGGAATTGCTGTACTAGCTAATATTCCAGCCCTCCCGAAGCTAATCCACCAAAGCAGGAAGTGGGGTTTTACACCACACGGTGGCCCGAACCTGGGTAAACTCTTGTGTGTTCTATCTGTTGTTTGCTTGAATCCTTCCACCGAGACGAGAGCGAGACGCTAGGTAGAAGTGAGTGGGAGAGATCTTCGTTCACGCCCCTGTGTTTGAAATTCTTGGGTTTTGTGGAGCCCTAAATCCGACAGTTCGTGCCATGTCATGACACCATGCCAAGTTTCATGATTTTCAAGCATGTTTTGGAATTACAGGAATTAAAAAACCAGGTTTCTCAATCTTTCCTGCCGAGCCACGACGCCCAGATGTTTGAATTTCACTCCAATCTCTTGCATGGGACCTAGAAATTCACCCAAGGACACACATGTGATTTTTCAAACAACTTTGGTGCACTGGACATGTGCTTGTAGTTCAAATTTGAATTATGCACATTAAATGCCCAGAAACTCAATTAATGCATAAAATGTCCAGACGAGCCCGGAATAATTACAAAATTTAGCATGGTACTCCTATTTGGGCTGTGTTTGTACAAAAATTAAGGTGGGAGAAAGTTGTGTACGTATGTCGTTTCGCACGAGGACGTGACACGTTCCCTCTCGGAACCACAAGCCTTCTTGAGGGAAGCTCCGGTTTGCAAGAAGCTTACACAAAAGCTTGTCCCAATTCGGCCAAAAAAATTACGGCTGCATGTTCGTGCCATGTCATGACACCATGCCAAGTTTCATGATTTTCAGGCGTGTTTTGGAATTACAGGAATTAAAAAACAAAGTTCTCAATCTTTCAGGCCGAGCCACGACACCCAGATGTTTGAATTTTATTCCCATTTCTTGCATGGGACTTATAAATTCACCGAAAGACACACATGTAAATTTTCATCATACTTTGGTGCATTGGAGCATGAGCTTGTAGTTCAAATTTGAATTATGCACATTAAATGCCCAGAAACTCAATTAATGCATAAAAATTCCAAACAAACCGGGTATAATTCCAAATTTAAACACGACACTCATGTACTAGTTGCATGTTCACTGTACGTAAATGTTCTAGCAACTCAAACACCATACTTTCCCTCCGTAACACAATTTTGTCTTTCAAAACATAATGAAAAAATCAGGTATAACACAAACAGTTTACTAGAAAGAATCGTGTGGGATGCGATATAAAATATCTTGGCGCATCGTCTTGTCTGGCTTACGCAGGAAGCTTCGTCGTCTACATCCACTGCCCCCGCATGAACCACACTTGCGCGCCGGTTTCTCGCGGCACCGAGCAAAAAAAAATTGCCACCGCAGAAATATCTATCTCCCTGCCCCTCCCTCCTACCAAAAGCCACATTTACATTATTCCTCCTTGCTTTCCAAGTTGAAACATTCACTGTTGCTTACTGGCAGCTCAGCCTCCTCGCCGGCGACCCTTCTTCTTGCAGCGCCACCTCCTCGCTAGCTACCCTTCTTCTTGCAGCGCCGCGTCCTCGTCGGTGACCCTTCTTCTTGTTGCGCCGCCTCCTCACCAGCGACCCTTCTTCTTGCTGCGCGGCCTCCTCACCACTGACACTTCTTCTTGCTGCACGGCCTCGTCGATATGGTCAGGTAATCCACACCCCACCCACACCATCCTCCTCCTTTCCCATCCCACATGCCCCGACTGACGGAGCGACACCTTCCACTGAAATCACTGTCCCCCTCCTCCAATTAAGCGCTGCCCACAACCATTTTACATGTAGTATAACATGGAGCTGAGTAGCGTGTGGCCACATGTGTGAACTAGGTCACTATGGCTGACATGCATGTCGACCGCCAGATCTTGGAGGAGCACCTCGTCTTCGAGGCCACCGTCGACACCGCCGCACGGTTGTCTACTTTAAAATACAGTTCGTGGTGTTTTCTCGAGGCCACCGCTAGTGCCTTCTAGTGATTTGTCCTCTGTAATGTTAATATGCAATCTGATGTTCGGTTAACAGTTTAGTCCTCTGAAATGTAATGTTCAGTTAACACTTTGGTCCAACAATGGCTACATTTTGTAGTACTGTTCTCAAGCATTCTTTGTTTTGTTAACTGTCTTATCTTCTAGTACATGTTTCTATTCTGCAATGTCGTGCTCAGTTAACAATTTGGTTCATTTGGACTGTTGTCCATTTAACTATTTGGTTCAGTTCTACAATTTGATTTTCATTTGCCATGGGAACAATTTTGTATTGTTATGCATGTGACACCAATCAAATTTGGCTGTACTCAATACATATTCTACTGATAGTATGGCAACTCTCAGTTAACCTGATCAAGATCTTCCTTATGCGTGTTGCAGGGAAACAATGGGAGACACTGCGGTTTACCATCGAAGTTTGTTCAAGCAGGGTCCTTTGGCTAATAGCACATTATTGTGCAGTTGCAGGAATCATTCTAATATTTAGGTTTCTTACAATTTGGTCTTGCACATGTAGGTCCTGCTGTCAGAGGCTTAGACCCACTGTTCGACCCATTTTGCATATGGGGAAATGAGATGTCCATGAATATCAATCAAGTCAAGAAACTCAGAAAGATTGTTAGGATGAAAAAACTTGCGACGAATAACAGGAAGATCTTTGTTTGCACAATGAAGAAGACATCAGTCAACTATAGGATGGTACCAACTCTTTTACCTTGTTTTTATCCCTTGCGCCATTTCAAAATTTATAACAGCAATTTATGCATAGCGTTGTTTTCAGTACTTTTCAAAGCAGTTCACCGATGATTACCTCTCAAACCACCTGCCTGGTCAAGAGGCGAGGAACGTATTCATTCAACACCCATGGTACAATATTGAAGTCTTGCTGGAGAGGACGAAGGTTGGGCGAGCAATTATCCATAGCCACTGGCCTAAAGTTGCAAGGACATTTAACATCACTGAAGGCTCAATATTTCTTCCGCTTCTACAGTTTCTAGATGATATTCATTTTTCAATTTACCGTGTATGATGCAACTTTCCAAAGGTTTTTGATGTTGCATGTGAAACTTGGTGCTGTTGTGTAATGGCATAACTGAGTGCCGAAGCTATCTGATGTAATTCGATTATGAAATCATGGTTGCTTTTATACGAATATGAAATATCTGGCGTGTTTTATAGGAAATATCTGTTTGATTAGTACATGGATTATCAATAATAGGCTAATTACCCTGCTTATTGGGGTTTTATATTGCAAACGGTTACTCAGACAGCACCGTGGGTGATGAACTCAAACAACCCGCACGGTTTCTAGAAAGTAGGCGTGTTCGATCAACTAACAATCACACACGACTTCCGGCAGCAAACTGTTTGCGTTAGGCCACCTTGCACAAACGTTTCCACACAAAGAACTGTGTGGGATGTACATACCTACCGAAATGATTTTCTGGGATTCACCGTGTGGGATGTACATACCTACGGAAATGATTTCTGGGATTCACCGTGTGGGATGTACATACCTAGGGAAATGATTTCTGGGATTCACCGTGTGGGATGTACATACCTACGGAAATGATTTCTGCGATTCACCGTGTGGGATGTACATACCTACGGAAATGATTTCTGGGATTCACCGTGTGGGATGTACATACCTACGGAAATGATTGGGTTTCCATGCCTCGCCCGATCGCACACGACCCCAGCCTAGGTCCCACGAGGGCCTATCCCCGACGATTTCTGGGTCGTGTGGAAAGGACTCCCCCTATCTCCCACACTCACTTGGCGACGGTTCCAAATGCCATCGCGGAAAGGGGTTTTAAACCGTTTGTTTAGGACGTCATTGTACTAGTGTATCTCTACTTTGGACAAACTTACAGAAAAAAGTATCAACATTCAAGAATGCCCAATTAATATTGTTAGATTCCTATGTAATCCTAGATTTGTATTCAAACAGAAATGGTTTCCAATTTGTTTTCAAACACGTGAATGTTTGTTCTCGTGCATGCTCTTCATACTAGGATTTCGTCATGTATAGCCATTCCAATAGTAATTCTTTGTAAGATCCATCTCCAATAGTAGTAGAAGTAGAATTAGTAGTACAACATCTACAGTAGAGTATGCAGTGCTCATAGTACTAGTAGTATACTCCCTCCATTTTTATTTACTCCGCATATTAGTGTTGACTGAAGTCAAACTTTGTAAAGTTTGACCAAATTTATAGAGATGAATATAAATATTTAGCATAAAAAATCTATATGATGTGGAAGTACATTCAACAACGAATCTATTGGTATTGATTTGTTATTGTATATATTAATATTTTTGTCTATAAACTTTGTTAAAGATTGTAAAGCTTGACTTTGACCAAAACTAATATGCGGAGTAAATAAAAATGGAGGGAGTACTAGTAACACTTGGCCGACCTCTCACCTCTCTCTCTTCTAGTAGTACTAGCAAGATGCCCGTGCGTTGCACGAAACATCAAGATGCATTTATATGAGTAGTTTATCATGTGGGAGATAAGGATGAATGAGGGAAGGCCTTATCTGCAAATGTGGAGAGAAGTGCGGGTATCTTTTTGCAAAATTTCATAGTTTCCTTATAAAAAACATAGTTGGTGATGATGGTGTGCCTGCCATCCTGCAATATAGACCGTCTGATTTATATCTGACGGATAGGAAGGAAACTATGGTATTTTTGCAAAAAGATACCCACACCCCTCTCCACATTTGCAAATAGGACCTTCCCTCGTTCGTCCTTTTCTCCCACAACATAAACTACTCATACAAATGTATCTTGATGTTCCGTGCAACGCATGGGCATCTTGCTAGTATAGATAAATGACGCAGGCGGTGGAGGGGGAGGGACGTCGGTTTGCTCTCAACTGTGGTCCCACAAGCGAGCAAAAACGCAAGACGAAGCGCGTTCCATTCGGTGAGCGACGTTGAGGGTTCAGCGTGTCGGGGTATTCTTTCTCGAGATATCATTTTTCTCATCTTTTTCGAGATATCATTCGATTTAATTCTCGAGATACCATTTTTTATGAAATTCTCGAGATATCATAAAAAGGCATCCTGATGTTCCGTGCAATGCACGGGCATCTTGCTAGTCACCTTGAGATTTTACGAAGTCACCACCTCGTCGTCGATGGGAACGATGGGGAGGTACGAACGTCTGCCATGTGAAACTCCGAAACTTTGGTACCATCCCACCCCACAACTCTCGAGGCTCCAGCCCTCCGGCCTTGCAAACTCCGCACAGTCAAAACCGATTGACCTGTCATCACTAGAACCTTTGCTGCTCGGCCTACGTCAGCTACTTGTCGGTCGGTCACCACTGTGTCACATCCCTAGATCAACCCGTGTGGTCTTTGCCTGATCATCATGTCAACATGTTTAAATTTTTGCTAAACTTGAATTGGGGAATGATCAAACCCTAGCACCAAAAGAACTCAACTAGGTTCAAACCAAAATCTTTTTCAATAAACCCAAAATGCCTTTATCAATGTTTGATAATTTTGGCAAGGCTTTGAGACCAAACCAAAATTTAGGAACATTTTTAAGGATTTATTTTTGGGACTTTGAATTTAAATCATTAGCTATTTGAATTTGAATTATATTCATATAATTAGAATATAATTTCAAATACCCCTAAAATGTTTTATGAGCTTCTGGAAAAGTCCATCTAGCAAAATAAAAATATTCAGAGGAGTTTTTGGCATTGTTTGAAATAGTTTAATTTCAAAACAGTGGCAAAAGTTATTAATAAAGAATACAGAAGATAAATAGAAAACAGAAAGAGTTAGAGAGTGGGAGAGTTTTACCTGGCAGCCCACTTACCTAGTGGCCCAGCCGAAACGGCCCAACTGCAGGCCCAGCCCGCTACCGCCTCCTCCCTATCGTCTTGCTCCTCTCGCCAGGAGGACGGGAGGCGCGTGCCCGGCGCATGCGGCCAGACGCCATGGCCACCTCCTCTTCCCCTCCCTGCCTGCCCCTCCCAAACGTCGCTATGGATGCCAGGCACACCCCTGGGCCCTCTCGCTCACTTCTTCGAGCTCGTTCCCCTCCTCTGCTCTCTTTCTCTTGCCAACAGAAGGCACCAGAGTGCGCCGCCGCAAAACACCGCGCCCACCGCCGTCCCCTTGCCCCTTTGCTGAGTCCAGAAGCCCCGCCGTCGAGCACCTGGCCTCCACGCCACAGAAAACGAACCAGAGGGCTCCGCTTCATCGCCGACAGCGCGATCTTCGCCGTCGATGCCCGAAGAACATCACCGGCGATTCGCTGCAACCAACGCCTCCCCGGCCCCTCCGTCTGCACCGGCCGAACCGCCGTGAGCCACTGAACCTATTCCCTCCGTCTTTTCCTTCGCGCACGCCCCGTAGCCGCTGCCCCGCGAGCACCCGAAGCCGCCGTCCGCCATGGCCGGCGAGCTGCGTGCTGCCGAGCCCCTCCACTCCAACCAGAGGCTGCGACGAGCTCCTGCTGCCCCTTAGGTGCTTCCCAGTACCCCCGTTTGCTCTCCCTCGAGCTACAGCCCCGCGCTCGTCGATGCCCGAACTCCGGCCACCGCGCAAGTCGCTTCCGCCGTCGTTTTAGGCCACCGGAGCTGCTGCTTCCTGCACCACTGGACGCGGAGCACTCCAAGCCTTCTGTAGAGCCTAGTCCCGCGCCAAATCATCGCTGGACGGCAATTTCCGAAGCTCGCTGCCGTGTTTGGCCTCTCCCGCGGTAGAACGCCGGCGAGTTTGACTTGTTTGACCCGGGGGTTGACCACCCCGGGTCACTGACGTATGGGCCCTACGCCCTTAGTCAACCACTAACTCACTGACGTCTGGGGCCAGTCCCTGCTAATTACCTAGTTTAGGTTTAATTAAAGTAGGATTAGCCCTGGCTCACTGACGTGTGGGCCCTGGCCCCTGACTAATTAGAGTTAGGCTTAAATTAGTGTTATCTAATTTAGTTAATTAGTTGAGACACTGACATGTGGGTCCCAACCGTCAGGTTTGACCTGGGCTGGCGCCTTTGACTTGCTGACATAGTGATGATGTCACTATGACGTGATAAAGCCTTTCTGGAATTCTAAATAAATCAGAAATGATTTATTTATTTCAGAAATTAGATAAAACTTCTAAAATTCATATAAAATCAACCGTAGCTCAGATGAAAATAATTTATATATGAAAAATGATCAGAAAAATTCAAGGAATCTGTTTATGGCATTTTCATGCATGTTTGAGCAACTTATGCCTGCTGATCAGGTCAAATCAAATAAATGGCATTTGAATAATCACATATGGAGTTTGAATTTGAATCTTGGATTCAAATCAACTTCATTTAAATTGTTGCTAGTTGCATTAGCTCAAACCACAGCATATTGCCATGTCATGATCATGCATCATATTGTTGCATTACATTGATTATGTTCTTTCTCAGTTTGTCGGTTTTGTCCCCTCTCAGTAGACGACGTTCCGACGAGAGTTCGATGACATCGATGAAGAACTATTACTATCCTCAGAAGTGCCAGGCAAGCAAACCCCCATTGAGCATCCCGATACAGTCTCACTCTCTCGCTCCTGCTCTCTTTTACTGCATTAGGACAACAACATTTTGAACTGCTTTTTGCTGCGGTAGCTGAACCCCTTTCCTCTGCATGACCTGTCATTGCCACAGTAAATAGTTGAAACCCACTAGCATGAGTAGGAGTTGTTTAAGCCATGTTGTGCCTACTCATACATGCTTGTATGTCATACCTGCTATTGCTTAGAGTTGTGTTAGGTCTGATTCATCGGGGATGAATTGGAATGGCGATGAATATGTCCTACTGTGTGTGAGCTAAGTGAGTGAACACGATTTGGTAAAGGTAGCGGTGAGAGGCCATGTAGGAGTACATGGCGGGTTGTCTCACTGGAACCGTCCTTAAGAACTGAGTGGCCATGTAAGTTGTCCAATGACATAGCTACTACCACGCATTGGAATGCTTAAGTGCCCCTCTCGACTTATTAATCAACTTGATCTCTGTCCAGGAGTTGCAACTAGTTTCTGGTGTTTGTAGGTAGTGCTAGTAGTCTACCAAGTGGCACCCGGTACAGGTGGGCTTGGGTCAGACTAGGTGCAGTGGCTCGGTGTACCAAGTGGCACCCGGATGGTGGGCTTGGGAACCCTGTACACATCGTTAGGGGCCGTGAGCGACACCCCGGCCGGATCTCCCCACAGATGGAACCCGAATAGGCGATAAACCTGGACTAGAGTCTTGTGTGGTTAGTCAGGTCGTGGTCGACACCCTCTCCAGGCTTCCGTTTGAAGGTTGCCGAGATACACGACGTGTACATGGCGGTAAGTGGCGAGAGCATGTGTGAAGAAGTACACCCCTGCAGGGTTAACATGATCTATTCGAATAGTCGGGTCCATGGTTATGGACTTCTTGGATGCTTACGTGGTACATAGACAAGTGAAAGTGGATACTCTAAAATACTCAAGACAAGTGTGAGTGCTATGGACGGCCTTCTCGTAGGTAGACGGGAATGGATCCATAGTGGTGTATTGATTGGTGAATATGTGGACTCGTGTGCGCCACCTCAAAAGAGTTACTTGCAGTTGTAGTTCAGGATAGCCACCGAGTCAAAGCTGGCTTGCTGCAGTCAAACTCCACTACCCCTTTGTTCATACTATTGCATATGTAGCTAGTTCTGATGTAAGTCTTGCTAAGTACCTTTGTACTCACGTTAGCTTAATTTATGTTTTTGCAGAGAGACTTTAGTCTCGCTAGTGGTTCCGCGTGGACTTCGACGTTTAGCTTGTTACCTCAGCTACGGTCTTGTACCCTTGGGAGGGTCTTGTAGATAGTGAGACTTCTCAGCTTTTTTCATTTGTAGTTGTATGTACTCAGACATGTTATGCTTTCGTTGCCTGTATGCTCTATATGTTGGGTCATGTGACCTTTGTTCGTAATAAATGTTATGATGGCTCTTCTGGGCCTTTATCTATATGAGTTGTTGAGTTATGTTGTGATGTCATGTTGTACAACACATACTTGCATGTTATGCGTACGTGTAATGTGTATTGCTATGTGTGGGATCCGACACCTAGTTGTTTACCCTTGGTAGCCTATCTTATAGGGATATGTCTCCTAGTGCTTCCACTGAGCCTTGGTAGCTTGCTACTGCTCTGGAACACTTAGGCTGGCCGGCATGTGTCCTTGTTCGTTCCTGTGTCTGTCCCTTAGGGGAAATGTCACGCGTTGTTCCTTTAAGTCCTTGTAGCTTGCTACGACTTGGGTTCATACGTTGATGACCGACACATTCGTTGCTGGGTCATGTATGCCTGTCTCTGTAATTTAGTGCCACTTTTGGTTTATAACTGGTCATGTCGGCCCGGGTTCTCTGTCATATGGATGCTAGCGACACTATCATATACGTGTGCCAAAATGCGCAAACGGTCCCGGGCCAGGTAAGGTGGCACCCGTGGGGATACCGTGCGTGAGGCCGCAAAGTGATATGGTGTGTTACATGCTAGGCCTGTGTGACTTAGGATCGGGGTCCCGACAGCTTTGGTATCAGAGCCTGACTGCATGTAGGATTAGTAAGCTAGACTGGTCGAAGTTGTGTCTAGAAATTCTTTAGTTATATAAGGGAATTGATTGTGGAAGGGAACGTAAGGCTCTTTTTACTCCTTTACCTTATGACCTTCTGATCCGAGTCACCTTCTTCTCTTCTACGGGGTTAAGAAAACTAGGCTTCTCATTCTAATTATCAGCATCACGTTAATTGTGGATTCAACTCTGAGTTCAGTTTATTCTACTTCCGTGTGTTCAACTGTTGATCTCAGAACCTTGACATTATGAAGCTAAGTGGTTATGCTACCCTTTTGCTTGGATCTCAAAAGTATTTTCGAGCATTTACAGCCGTTATGCTGTCTGAGTCATCCCAGGTCTCTAAACAATCTGATGCATTTGCAAATCATTCCTACCTGTTCTTAATGTCCTTTTAGGCCAGATTAACCACACTAGTCGGTGTGTGGAGGTACTCCATTACCTCAACACATATGTTGGAGTTAATATTATGACCCGAGATGTCTTAGAAGATCACCCAGTAATCTAGCAATGCTTTATATTCCTAGTGTGATAATTCTGGCCGTTAATCTCGAAAGCATCCCGTGAGGCCATTTAGTTAGTAGGCATTCTATTCCTGGGTTCTTGAACCCAAGACTAACTCCACTTACCTCCTGTTGGTAGTATTTGCTCGTCCCTTTAGGATATTAGTAACCTTGTGATGGTCCTCGAGGTCCGTGGTATATCATTCTTCCAAATACCACGAACCATCCTTGGCAGAAGTTTTCCCAAACCAAAAGATCACAACCAGAGTGCTCCGAGTAGTACTCCATTCATATTGTGACTCTGCCAATTCTACCTTTCTGCATGGGTTATCCGGAAGAAATATGTTGAACTCGTTCGACATGCTAATCTATGCATCCATAACTCAGAAAGTTATATGTTCCTTTGAGTTGTCCTTTTTTTAGTCGTATTATGATCTCGTCTATCAGTTGATAGTCAGGAGTAGTTGTGCATTCGTGTTCATCGATGCCTTTTACTCTTGTGGTCCGTCAAGCCATTCTATTCTGGAATGACTAGGAGAAATAAACTCCAGTACCTAATCCATATCTAGGATTGGGTCAAAGCAGTTGTACTCCGCAGATCAAAATGACATTCCAACTTTTGTTCTGTTCTAACTTGGAGTGTTACCCTCTTTTATGTCAAGACTGACATGGGAATTGCACAACCTCCTACGAACTCTTGATACAGTAATACTTCTCGCCCTCATTATTCATTTCTCGGTCCCCGTGTTATTGTAACTGGAACGCCGACAAGTGAATCATGATGTGTGAATTAATAACCCTAGCAACCTCGTTGCTTGGTAGTTAAAGGACAACAATTTCATTCTTAGCGTGTTGATTACTGAATCATCATTCTAAGATTGATTGTGCTACCTAGTCCATTTTTCTGGTGCACTATTTGATCAATGAGTTAGGATTGCATAAATCCTTTAATCTTGTGATCATATCATCTCGCCCTGAAAAGCAAGATTGTTTGCGATCTTAGAAACATATCGGTGGTTCGTGATTTTCCGAATATCTTCGTGAAAGTATCACCGGGTTGTCCCCTGACCAATGCGTCGAGCTCGTGATCAAGTTGGTTTCATATAAACCACCCCTTCTCCAAGAATCTGTGTTGGATACCCTGAACTAGTTGGTTAAGCTAAACAACAACTTGGAGAGTTGGAAGATAAAAGCTTAATCCACATAGCTAACCTCAAAGGGATATCTTGTGTGTATATTGAAGATAGATGATATCTTCTTCAATTGATCTCCGTGATCATTTGTGGATCTATTGTCTTGTCCGGACTTTGATTTGAGTATGGGTTATTGCCAAGTCAAATCAGAACCAATGATATTCGTAACGTTGTCTTACTCGTGGTTGATTCCTCGAGCATTGTCAGGACCCCGATCCTAAGTCACACCGATCTAGCTGTAACACATCATATCACTTTGCGGCCTCACGCACGGTAACCCCACGGGTGCCACCTTAGCTGGCCCGGGACTGTTTGCGCATTTTGGCACACGTATATGACAGTGTCGCTAGCATCCATATGACAGAGAACCCGGGCCGACATGGCTAGTTGTAAACCAGAAGTGGCACTAAATTACAGAGACAGGCATCCATGACCCAGCAACGAACGTGTCGGTCATCAACGTATGAACCCAAGTCGTAGCAAGCTACATGGACTTAAAGGAACAACGCGTGACATTTCCCCTAAGGGATAGACACAGGAACGAAGAAGGACACATGCCGGCCAGCCTACGTGTTCCGAGCAGTAGCAAGCTACCAAGGCTCATTGGAGACACTAGGAGGCATTTCCCTGTAAGATAGGCTACCAAAGGAAAACAACTAGGTGTCGGATCCCACACATACCAAGCATTTCAATCATACACGCAATATGCTCAATATGTGCAAATACAACATTGCATCACAACAGAACTCTATGACTCAAGGTACTTTATTTGAAAGGCTCCAAGAGCCATACATAACATATCCATACAGGTAGGGGTCACATGACCCAACACTCAAGTCATACACTCATACAAACACAAGCGGAAGCTACATGTCTGAGTACAGACAACTTAGAAAATAAAACAGGCTTGGTGTAGCCTGACTATCTACAAGGCCCTTCACAAGCTCCAGATCTCCGTCTGGGTGTCAAGCTACTCGTCGACGTCAACGTCTATGTAGAACCCATCATCAGGGGCAGGGTTCTCCTCTGCAACAGTTATTAAGCAAACATGAGTACAAAGGTACTCAGCAAGTCTTACCACAGAACCTATCATACATGCAACATTATCAAAGGGGGTAGTGGAGTTCATAGCAGAATGCCAGCTTTGACCTTGGCTAACCTATACTACAACTCTCAACAGACTGCAAGATGTTATTACGAACACGAGTCCTCTACTCACCACATCAATACACTACCGAGGATCCTCTTCCGTCATCCTACGGAAGGGCCATCCACGGCACTCACACTTATCTTGAGGCTTTTAGTAGTATCCATCAACTTGTCTATGAACTGTAAGAGCAACCAAGTAGTTCGTACCGCGAACAACGGCTATTCGAATAGTTTGATAACCCTGCAGGGGTGTACCTCTTCACACACGCTTCCACCACTTATCGCCGTTTACTCGGCGTGTACTCGGCAACCTTCAAGCGGAAGCCCAACGGGGGTGTCGGCCACGACCTGACTAACTACTCAAGTCTCTCGTCTAGGTTTATCGCCTATTTGGGTTCCATCCGTGGGGAGATCCGGCCGGGGTGTTGCTCACGGCCCCAAACGATGTGTACAGGGTTCCCGAGTCACCAAACGGGTAACCGGTACACCGTGCCACGTACCTGTCGCATCACAACCCACCCCGAGGGTCAGCGTTGTGCATGACCTCTAGTAAGCTATAAACACCAGAAACTAGTTGCAACTCCTGGACAGAGATCAAGGGTAATTAATAAGCCGAGAGGTTCAATTAAGGATCCCAATGTGTGGTAGTAGCTGTAACTTGAACCACACATACAGATCTCGGGGCCTATGGACGATTCCAATGAAACAACCCACCATGTACTCCTACATGGCCTTTCATCGATACCTTTACCATGCGTATTCCACACTTCTCTTTATCGGTATGATCATTTCACTCTGATCCATCACCCAGATGAACCAGACCAGACACAACTCTAAGCATAGCAGGCAACATAAACAAATAGCATGGTGGATCACACATCACATGGCTCAATCAACTCCTACACATGCTAGTGGGTTTCAACTATTTCCTGTGGCAATGACAGGTCATGCAAGGGATAGGGTTCAACTACCGCAACAAGTAGCAGTTCACGCGCTGTTGCCTTAATGCAGTAAAAGAGAGCAGGAGCGAGAAGATTGGGTTTGTATCGGAATGATCAATGATTGCTTTCCTGACAAGGTAGTTGTCGGGTACTGCTCTTCAACTGGATACGCAGCAGTATCCTCGGGAGCAGGACCTAACACAGGGAATACCGGCGATACAATCATTAACAAACAAATGCAACAATATGATGCATGTTCATGACATGGCAAGATGAATGTGTGTTGGCTAATGCAACTAAAACCAGAAGGGTTTGAACCTATTTGAATCAAAGAGTCAAATTGAAGTTCAAACTATTATTTAAATAAGTGCATTATCATGTTTTTGATGTATACAGCAAGTTAACTTGTTCAAACATGCATGAAACCAGTGCCATTGGAAAGATTGGATTTTTCTGATCATTTTTCATATATAAATCTTTTCCATCTGAGCTATGGTTGATTTTATATGATTTTTAGAAGTTTTGGGTATTTTTTGGAATTTCCTGAATTATTTTTAAACCTAAAATCCCAGAAAAACCTTTACTGCGTCATCATGACATCATGCTGACGTCAGGTAGTCAACAGGGCCAGTCCAAGTCAAACCTGACCAGTGGGACCCACTGGTCAGTGTCACAGTTAACTAATTAACTGATTAGAATTAAATTAACACCTAAACTAGGTTTGACTTGCGGGCAGGGCCCACATGTCAGTGACCCAGGGGGGTCAAACCCGTGGTCAAACAGGTCCATCCCGCCGGCGTTTAGCCGCCGGCGAGGCCAAACACAGCGGCGTGCTTCGGAAATCGCCTACGGTGCACGGCTCGAGCTGCGGTTGGGTGCGTTGGAAAGCCCTTGCTGTTGCGCGTCGGATGGTGGTGGTCGCCGGACCTGGGGTGGCCGGAGACGACGGCAACGAGCTCGACGGCGGCGACCGGCGTCGGGCGTGTGTGGAGATGCGGCTGCAGGGACCTAGGCGATGCGTGCGTAGCACCTTTCGCATCTACGTGCTGCGGTGAGTGTGATGGACGGTGCCAGTGACCAAATGGTCACCGGAGCATCACCGGCGGCGAGAACGGCGGCGGTGCGTGCGGGTGAGCTTTGTGCAGTGCGTTCCAGGGCAAAAGAGAGCCAACGGAGAGGGGGAGGATGAAGCTAGGCTCACAGGGGTTGCAGCAAGCGCCGGAGCGAGCTCAGAGGTGGTCGGAGCTGAGCGTGACGGCGAGAGGGATCTCCGCGGCCGGAGTTGGGGAAGAAGAGGTCGGGGGCGTCTCCAGGGCGGGCGAGCGCTCGGGGCTCGGCCTGTTCGAAGCAGTCGAGGACGGCGGAGACGATGGACACCAAGGCGGGGCTCAGAGACGACGGTGGGCGCGGCTTCTACGACGGTGCGAGCACGGCGGCGTCGGCCATGGCGCGGGGAGAGCGAGGGAGAGGAACTGGGGGGTGGTGGAGATGTCTGCGAGGTCGGGGACGACGTGAACGACCGAACCATCCCTCCAGAACGGCGAGGGGATGAAGCAGGGCGGCGGGCAGCTGCGTGGCGCGCGGCGCGGTCGCCGTCGAGCACCTGCCTGCCTGCCTGGCCGAGCCAAGCAGCTCGCTGGAGCGGCAGCTGGGCTGGGCCGGCAGGTGGGCCGGGTAGGGCGCCAGGTAAGCTTTTCTCTCTCCCTTTTTTTTCTATTTTCTTTTTTGTTTCATTTCTTTTGCAGCTTTGTTCATTTAAATAAAATGCCAGAGCATTTTTGTAACTCATAACACTTGTCATACCTACTGTATATATTATGAACAGTAGGAAACATTATAGTTTATGATTATTTGAGCATTTAAAATATTTTATAGCATTTAAATGCCCAAATTCAAATACCATAAGATTTAATCCAAAGCCCTAGATTGTCCTAGAAAATTGTGCACCATTTTTGGCAGAGGTTTAAGACCACGGCAGAAATGATGAACATTTTGAAGGGCATTTTGGGTACATTGGAAAATATTTTAGCAAACCCTAGTTGTTAGGGGAGGGGTGCTGGGGTTTCTGTTAATCCCATTTTAAGTTTCTTTGAAAGTAGACATGATGCACACTCTAGTTAGGTCCTAATGCAAGTGCTAGCTAGGGATGTGACAACTCACCCCCACTTAAAAGAATCGCGTCCCGAGATTCGGGTTCCTCCGGAAAGAGGGTGGGGTACTCAAGTCGAAGACGATCCTCCCTTTCCCAAGTAGCTTCACTCTCGGAATGATGTGACCATTGAACCTTGAGAAACTTGATATTGTGGCGTCGAGTGGTGCGCTCAGTTTGATCAAGAATACGAACGGGGTATTCTCGATATGTGAGATTGTCCTGGAGATCAAGCGTTTCGTGGTCCACTCCGCGGATAGGATCCGAGATGCAACGCGTGAGTTGAGAAACGTGGAAAACATCATGAACTCCGGAGAGGTGCGGTGGTAGTTCCAGTTGGTAGGCAACTTCTCCTCGTTTGGCAAGAATGCCAAAAGGACCGATAAAACGAGGGGCCAATTTGCCTTTGATACCGAAGCGATGGGTTCCCTTAAGAGGAGTAACCCGAAGGTAAGCCTTATCGCCGACTTCAAAAGTCACAGCCTTATGATGACTATCATATTGGCTCTTTTGGCGAGACTAGGCTGTTTTCAATCTCTCACAAACGATGCGAACTTGCTCTTCTGCTTCCTGAATCATATCCGGGCCAAAGAATTGTCTTTCCCCGGTCTCCGACCAGTTAAGAGGTGTTCGACACCTTCGTCCATATAGAACTTCGAAGGGAGCTTTACCCAGGCTGGTTTGATAACTATTGTTATAAGCGAATTCGGCAAATGGAAGACATTTTCCCATTCCATGCCGAAAGAAATGACAGAGGCTCGAAGCATGTCTTCCAGAATTTGATTGACACGTTCCACTTGACCACTTGATTGCGGATGGAAGGCAGTACTGAAGGAGAGATGAGTTCCCATAGCATTCTGGAAACTTTCCCAAAATCGTGAAGTGAAAAGACTTCCACGGTCTGAGTTAATCTCCAACGGCACACCATGAAGTGATACTATTCGAGAGACATACAAGTCTGCTAGCTGGCTAGCGGTAATACTCTCGCGAACAGGCAGGAAATGAGCTACTTTAGAGAGGCGGTCGATAACGACGAAGATAGCATTATTCCCTTTTCTGGACCTGGGAAACCCGGTGATGAAGTCCATACCGACTTTATCCCATTTCCATTCAGGAATAGCTAAAGGTTAAAGGGTGCCAGCAGGCCGCTGATGCTCTGCTTTGACTCGACGACAAACGTCGCAGTTAGCAATGAATTGAGCGATTTCTCTCTTCATCCTAGTCCACCAGAATCTTTGACGTAAGTCCTGATACATTTTGGTACTACCGGGATAAATCGTGAGAGGAGATTCATGAGCCTCCTTAAGAATCATTTGTCGTAGTTGTGGTTTCTTGGGTACCACCAAGCGGTTCTCGAAGTACACTACACCTCGATCATCCATAGAGGAACTTCCAGCAACTCCGCTAGCAATGTTCTCCTTGATCCGAGATATGCCTTTATCATACCGCTGGGCAACTATGATTTGATCCATAAGGGTAGGTTTTGCCACCAAGGTGGAAAGGAATCCTCGAGGAACAATGTGAAGGTTAAGCTTACGAAATTCCTCGTGGAGAAGTGGTTGACTTTGTTGTAACATTAAGTTGTTACAATATGACTTACGACTTAGTGCATCAGCCATGACATTGGCCTTTCCAGGGGTGTAAGTGATTCCTAAGTCGTAGTCTGTGAGCAACTCAACCCAACGTCTTTGCCTGAGATTCAAATCCGGTTGGGTGAAGATATATTTCAAACTTTGGTGATCAGTGAAGATTTCACAGTGATTACCAAGGAGGTAATGTCGCCATGTTTTGAGTGCATGGACTACAGCTGCAAGCTCTAAATCATGAGTAGGATAGTTATCCTCGTGTGGACGCAACTGTCGAGATGCGTATGCAATCACTTGACGATCTTGCATGAGTATGCAACCTAGTCCTTGTCGCGAGGCGTCGCAATAGATTATAAAATCCTTGGAAAAGTCTGGTGGTACCAGTACAGGTGCAGATGTCAGGCGTCTTTTCAGTTCCTGAAAACTGGACTCGCACTGTGGGGTCCACTCAAACTTTTTATCTTTCTTGAGGAGTTTGGTTAGAGGTTTAGCAACCTTGGAGAAATTCTCGACGAAACGTCGGCAATATCTCGCTAAGCCAAGAAAACTCCTAACTTGCTTGACCGATTCAGGGGGAGTCCAATCAAGTATGGCTTGAACTCGCTCGGGATTGACAGTAATACCCTTGCCAGAGATCACATGACCTAGATAGGTTACTTCTGGCAACCAAAATTCACATTTAGAGAATTTGGCATAAAGGCGGTGCTCTCGAAGTTTCGTCAATACCAGCCTTAAATGCTCGGCATGATCTTCCTTGTTCTTGGAGAAAATGAGTATATCATTGAGGTATACCACGACGAATTTATCCAAATACTCCATGAATATAGAATTCATTAACCGAGAAAAGGTACCTGGGGCATTGGTTAATCCGAAGGACATAACGGTGTACTCATATTGGCCATAACGAGTAACGAAAGCCGTTTTAGGAATGTCCCCGTTCTTGATTTTGATTTGATGGTAGCCCAACCTCAAATCCATCTTAGAGAAGACTGAGGATCCAGAGAGCTGATCATACAGGTCGTTGATCCTGGGGAGCGGATACTTATTCTTTATGGTGACCAGATTGACAGGTCGGTAATCTACAACCATCCGCTCCGTTCCATCCTTCTTCTTGACGAAGAGGACGGGGCAAGCCCAAGGGGAAGAACTAGGACGGAAGAAACCTTTTTGCAAGGACTCATCGAGTTGTTTCTTTAGCTCAGCTAATTCTAGTGGTGCCATCTTATAAGGTCTCCTAGAGATTGGGACAGTTCCCGGAATAAGATCTATCACGAACTCGACATCTCTGTCAGGTGGAATTCCTGGCAGTTCTTCTGGAAAAACATCCGGAAAGTCACGGACTACCGGGATATCTTCGAGTTCTGGTAGAGGGCTGGCATTAAGAGAGTAGAGCTGACGCTCAGCCATTCGAGTCAAGACATTGACTATCTTGCCGGATGGATGTGTAAGTTGAACGGTCCTAGTAAAGCAATCAATTTTGGCGTAATGAGTTGTCATCCAATCCATACCCAAAATGATGTTTATGTCTGAGGACTTGAGGGCGATTAAAGATGCTAGGAAAACAAGTCTATCGACAAGGATTTCATTTCCATGGCTTACCCTAGAGGTTTGCCACTTTGAACCAGGAGTTTGAATAACCATGGAAGTAGGCATGTCACAAAAAGTCATGTTGTGCAATCGAGCATAGCTCTCAGATATGAACGAATGGGATGCTCCAGTATCGAAAAGAACAGATGCCGGATGGCAGTTTACGAGAAGCGTACCAAGGACGACGTTAGGATCCTCATAAGCTTCCTCGGCAGAGACATAGTTGACATGACCACGTGTAGTGGGGATTGGCTTGACATAATTCACCTTGCCGGTTGGTTTACCACGGCCAACGGGTTTTCCTGGTTGGTTCTGAGGACAATCACGCATGTAGTGTCCCGGTTCTCCACACTTGAAGCATGTCACAGTGGTGGTGCGTGGAGCAAAGTTGGAAGGTGGTCCTCCATAGGTCTTAGCAGGTGCAAACTGTTGAGTTGGGCGAGGCGCCTCATAGGATGGCCTCGGTGTGTACTTGGGTGGCAGAGCGGTGTTAGGAACCCACACACGGCGCTTGTGAGAGCCAGAGCCGGATGAGGAACCAAAGTCTCGAGTATGCTTGCGGGTGGCCTCGAAGTCGGTCTGGCCTGTCTCAGCACTGATAGCCTTGTTAACCAACTTCTGGAAGGAAGTGCACTCGTGCAAACGTAGATCTCGACGGAGTTCAGGGCTGAGTCCCTTGCGGAACCTCGCCTGCTTCTTGGCATCGGTGGATACTTCCTCAGGTGCATAGCGTGCCAAGTTACCAAACTCACGACTGTAGCCATCCATAGTTAAACGGCCCTGGGTGAAATTGCAGAATTCCTCCCGCTTGCGATCCATGAGACCTTCCGGAATGTGGTGTTCACGGAATGCCTCACTGAACTCAACCCAGGTAGTGACTTGGCCAGCAGGACGCATAGCTTCAAAGTTTTCCCACCAAAGACTGGCAGGGCCCTCAAGATGTTAGGCGGCGTAGATAACCTTGTCAGCTTCGGCCACACGGGCAGAGTGTAGCTTGTGGGTGATACTACGTAGCTAGTCATCAGCATCCAGATGTTCAGTGGAGTGATGGAACTTTGGTGGACACATCTTGATAAAATCGTGGATTGACACCACGTCATTCCTCTGAAGGAACCCAGTGTTCTGCTCTATGCGTTCCAGCAGACGGTTGGTCTCTCTCTTGTTTCGTTCTGCTTCAAGCATAACTTCCGCCAAGGAGGGTGGCTGGGGCAGATTCCCATCTCTAGCCCCACTAGCCTCACCCTGCTCCTGAGCAGCAGGAGTGTTGCGAGTGTTGACCATCCTAGGAAAACAAAACAACGGTTTAGACCAGGATGGCAAAATTTAACATAGAAGTGCACAATGTAATGGATGACACGGAATGCAAAGATGTTCATCCGTACGACATGGTAATATAGGAACTTCTATATATACACCAGTGGTCATACACACCATACAAAGTTTAGTACAAGCCAAGGCTAAAGTACAATTGTGGTGAAAGACGATACATCCCATCAGAGGCATTCCAAGCTCCTATACATTATTTAACTACACCTCCGGAACTCAGTACACTCTAAGTCATATTCCACAAGACGCGCAGGACTGTGGAAATACAACTACTACGACCACGGTCTAGCTCAGACATTCGCGTAGTAATCCTCGTAAAGATTACCACCGTAGCCTGGAAGTGGTACAGACGGATCTGGGAACTCGCGAGCACTCGAAGGCTGAGGACCATAAGGTCATGGATGTGGTCTCGGTCCCGATGCTGGTGGTAACCGACGCCCACGTGGAGGTGTAATCCCCCCAACGTCACGCCAATCCATGCGATCAGGCAGACGAGTCCGCACAGGGTAAAAATCTGGCATGTCCAGATATCCGGCGTGCACAGCAGGTGCAAGCCGTGTCAAAGTAGTCCAATGAGCGGCTCGAGTGTTATATAGCTCCATTCGGAGGGCACGGACCTCACGGTCCCTATCCTCCAACATCTGAACAGTAGTCTGAAGCAGTGGCTCTTCATGAGCAGCATCAGTATACAGACCAGTGTAGTAGCCTTCCTCTCCGGGAAGTGAGGCTGGCATGTAACAGAACTCAGTGTTCAGCAACAGGGCATGCCTAGCACGAAGAATGGTCATCATCGAATAAGCGGCATCCTGCACTGCCATCTCGATGGTAATCCCGAGTCCATAAGACCAATGGATGGGATCATTAGCTCCGGGATATGAGGGGTATATCCGGACTGTGCAGAAATACTGACTCTGATTGAAATCCCGGTATTGTTCCTCCATAGTGTATTCAGGATACCAGCGATAACCGGTCTCAGTCATCACACGGACTAGCATGGCCGTGTGACCGGGCACATTAATGCACCGAGTCAAACGAACCACTTGGTGAGGGATGCGGCCAGACATCTGAAACACGAAATAATGCAAAGGCATTAGTGTTTCTGGAAGAAATTGGGCAGCATAACAACTGTAAATGCTCAAACAAAGATTTGAGACATCATACAAATGATAGCATAGCCACTCAACTACTCCATATCAAGGTTCCGGGTCCAACAATCATCATACTACAAGGATAGAAACTGAATTGAGGCTTGAAACCAACAATCCTAAGAGTCTACGGATTAGTAACACGTGAACCTAGTAAGGATAAGAGGCCTAGTCCTAAATTCCCGTAGAAAGAATAGACTGACTCAGATCAGAAGGGCATAGGGTAAAGGAGTAAAAAGAGCCTTACGTTCCCTTCCACAATCAATTCCCCTACATATAACTAAGAGTTTTTCTAGACACAACATCGACCAGTTTGGCATGAGAAAGCTACAGGCAGTCCAGCTCTGATGCCAACGCTGTCAGGACCCCGATCCTAAGTCACACCGATCTAGCTGTAACACGTCATATCACTTTGTGGCCTCACGCACGGTAACCCCACGGGTGCCACCTTACCTAGCCCGGGACCGTTTGCGCATTTTGGCACACGTATATGACAGTGTCGCTAGCATCCATATGACAGAGAACCCGGGCCGACATGGCTAGTTGTAAACCAGAAGTGGCACTAAATTACAGAGACAGGCATCCATGACCCAGCAACGAACGTGTCGGTCATCAACGTATGAACCCAAGTCGTAGCAAGCTACATGGACTTAAAGGAACAACGCGTGACATTTCCCCTAAGGGACAGACACAGGAACGAAGAAGGACACATGCCGGCCAGCCTACGTGTTCCGAGCAGTAGCAAGCTACGAAGGCTCATTGGAGACACTAGGAGGCATTTCCCTGTAAGATAGGCTACCAAAGGAAAACAACTAGGTGTCGGATCCCACACATACCAAGCATTTCAATCATACACGCAATATGCTCAATATGTGCAAATACAACATTGCATCACAACAGAACTCTATGACTCAAGGTACTTTATTTGAAAGGCTCCAAGAGCCATACATAACATATCCATACAGGTAGGGGTCACATGACCCAACACTCAAGTCATACAGTCATACAAACACAAGCGGAAGCTACATGTCTGAGTACAGACAAATTAGAAAATAAAACAGGCTTGGTGTAGCCTGACTATCTACAAGGCCCTTCACAAGCTCCAGATCTCCGTCTGGGTGTCAAGCTACTCGTCGACGTCAACGTCTATGTAGAACCCATCAGCAGGGGCAGGGTTCTCCTCTGCAACAGTTATTAAGCAAACATGAGTACAAAGGTACTCAGCAAGTCTTACCACAGAACCTATCATACATGCAACATTATCAAAGGGGGTAGTGGAGTTCATAGCAGAATGCCAGCTTTGACCTTGGCTAACCTATACTACAACTCTCAACAGACTGCAAGATGTTATTACGAACACGAGTCCTCTACTCACCACATCAATACACTACCGAGGATTCTCTTCCGTCATCCTACGGAAGGGCCATCCACGGCACTCACACTTATCTTGAGGCTTTTAGTAGTATCCATCAACTTGTCTATGAACTGTAAGAGCAACCAAGTAGTTCGTACCGCGAACAACGGCTATTCGAATAGTTTGATAACCCTGCAGGGGTGTACCTCTTCACACACGCTTCCACCACTTATCGCCGTTTACTCGGCGTGTACTCGGCAACCTTCAAGCGGAAGCCCAGCAGGGGTGTCGGCCACGACCTGACTAACTACTCAAGTCTCTCGTCCAGGTTTATCGCCTATTTGGGTTCCATCCGTGGGGAGATCCGGCCGGGGTGTCGCTCATGGCCCCAAACGATGTGTACAGGGTTCCCGAGTCACCCAACGGGTAACCGGTACACCGTGCCACGTACCTGTCGCATCACAACCCACCCCGAGGGTCGGCGTTGTGCACGACCTCCAGTAAGCTATAAACACCAGAAACTAGTTGCAACTCCTGGACAGAGATCAAGGGTAATTAATAAGCCGAGAGGGTCAATTAAGGATCCCAATGTGTGGTAGTAGCTGTAACTTGAACCACACATACAGATTCGGGTCCTATGGATGATTCCAATGAAACAACCCACCATGTACTCCTACATGGCCTTTCATCGATACCTTTACCAAGCGTATTCCACACTTCCTTCTCTTTATCGGTATGATCATTTCACTCTGATCCATCACCCAGATGAACCAGACCAGACACAACTCTAAGCATAGCAGGCAACATAAACAAATAGCATGGTGGATCACACACCACATGGCTCAATCAACTCCTACACATGCTAGTGGGTTTCAACTATTTACTGTGGCAATGACAGGTCATGCAAGGGATAGGGTTCAACTACCGCAGCAAGTAGCAGTTCACGCGTTGTTGCCTTAATGCAGTAAAAGAGAGCAGGAGCGAGAAGATTGGGTTTGTATCGGAATGATCAAGGATTGCTTGCCTGACAAGGTAGTTGTCGGGTACTGCTCTTCAACTGGATACGCAACAGTATCCTCGGGAGCAGGACCTAACACAGGGAATACCGGCGATACAATCATTAACAAACAAATGCAACAATATGATGCATGTTCATGACATGGCAAGATGCATGTGTGTTGGCTAATGCAACTAAAACCAGAAGGGTTTGAACCTATTTGAATCAAAGAGTCAAATTGAAGTTCAAACTATTATTTAAATAAGTGCATTATCATGTTTTTGATGTATACAGCAAGTTAACTTGTTCAAACATGCATGAAACCAGTGCCATTGGAAAGATTGGATTTTTCTGATCATTTTTCATATATAAATCTTTTCCATCTAAGCTATGGTTGATTTTATATGATTTTTAGAATTTTTGGGTATTTTCTGGAATTTCCTGAATTATTTTTAAACCTAAAATCCCAGAAAAACCTTTACTGCGTCAGCATGACATCATGCTGACGTCAGGCAGTCAACAGGGCCAGTCCAAGTCAAACCTGACCAGTGGGACCCACTGGTCAGTGTCACAGTTAACTAATTAACTGATTAGAATTAAATTAACACCTAAACTAGGTTTGACTTACGGGCAGGGCCCACATGTCAGTGACCCAGGGGGATCAAACCCGTGGTCAAACAGGTCCATCCCGCCGGCATTTAGCCGCCGGCGAGGCCAAACACGGCGGCGTATTTCGGAAATCGCCTACGGTGAACGGCTCGAGCTGCGGTTGGGTGCGTTGGAAAGCCCTTGCTGTTGCATGTCGGATGGTGGTGGTCGCCGGACCTGGGGTGGCCGGAGACGACAGCAACGAGCTCGACGGCGGTGACCGGCGTCGGGCGTGTGTCGAGATGCGGCTGCAGGGACCTAGGCGATGCGTGCGTAGCACCTTTCGCATCTACGTGCTGCGGTGAGTGTGATGGACGGTGCCAGTGACCAAATGGTCACCGGAGCATCACCGGCGGCGAGCACGGCGGCGGTGCGTGCGGGTGAGCTTTGTGCAGTGCGTTCCAGGGCAAAAGAGAGCCAACGGAGAGGGGGAGGATGAAGCTAGGCTCACAGGGGTTGCAGCAAGCGTCGGAGCGAGCTCGGAGGTGGTCGGAGCTGAGCGTGACGGCGAGAGGGATCTCCGCGGCCGGAGTTGGGGAAGAAGAGGTCGGGGGCGTCTCCAGGGCGGGCGAGCGCTCGGGGCTCGGCCTGTTCGAAGCAGTCGAGGACGGCGGAGACGATGGACACCAAGGCAGGGCTCAAAGACGACGGTGGGCGCGGCTTCTACGACGGTGTGAGCACGGCGGCGTCGGCCATGGCGCGGGGAGAGCGAGGGAGAGGAACTGGGGGGGTGGAGATGTCTGCGAGGTCGGGGACGACGTGAACGACCGAACCATCCCTCCAGAACGGCGAGGGGATGAAGCAGGGCGGCGGGCAGCTGCGTGGCACGCGGCGCGGTCGCCGTCGAGCACCTGCCTGCCTGCCCGGCCGAGCCAAGCAGCTCGCTGGAGCGGCAGCTGGGCTGGGCCGGCAGGTGGGCCGGGTGGGGCGCCAGGTAAGCTTTTCTCTCTCCCTTTTTTTCTATTTTCTTTTCTGTTTCATTTCTTTTGCAGCTTTGTTCATTTAAATAAAATGCTAGAGCATTTTTGTAACTCATAACACTTGTCATACCTACTGTATATATTATGAACAGTAGGAAACATTATAGTTTATGATTATTTGAGCATTTAAAATATTTTATAGCATTTAAATGCCCAAATTCAAATACTATAAGATTTAATCCAAAGCCCTAGATTGTCCTAGAAAATTGTGCACCATTTTTGGCAGAGGTTTAAGACCAAGGCAGAAATGATGAACATTTTGAAGGGCATTTTGGGTACATTGGAAAATATTTTAGCAAACCCTAGTTGTTAGGGGAGGGGTGCTGGGGTTTCTGTTAATCCCATTTCAAGTTTCTTTGAAAGTAGACATGATGCACACTCTAGTTAGGTCCTAATGCAAGTGCTAGCTAGGGATGTGACAAGCATACACCGTTATATCTCTTGGTCTGACCAATGCTAACACCGTGTTCACTTAATTGTGGAATTCCACCTATATGGAAACCTGGATGAGTTATTGGTGAGCCCATCGACAACATCCCTATCCTCTCCATGATTTTGTTGAACATTAAGCTAGTGTTGGAAACTTTGTAAGCAATGCCTCCATGTTCCGTTCATGAGGTATATGTTTTGGTGAAAGAAGTGACTTCCTCTGATTCACGTGCATCTGATGGAAGTTGCCGCTGTGAATTCGAGAAGGCTTGTTTTTGCTTCCTCTGGAATCATCCCAAGTTAGTCACGCATATGTGCGAAGTACTCTATGGTTTCATAGGTTGGCCGCCTCTATTCTTATGTGTTTCCTAGCACGCCAAGCCACTGGTTGATTTGTTCAAGGAAAAGAAGTTCCTTCTTAAGAGCATGCCTTATGCAAGGACTTCGTTATCCTTGATGATGGTTCCCCACCTGAACCCGGTAGTGTTTTATCATAAGACTTCTACGTGGTCATGCTTGTCTTGGACAACGTGTTCATATGTATGTAGCAGAACCAGCTCATGTTTTGGAGCTTGCTATCGTAGTTCACCCCCCGACAATCTCGCAACGCCGTCTTGTCGATTTGTGTTGCAAACTTTCATTTTTCTTCCTAGACTTGATGAGTCTGGAATATCCTGACACCAACCAGAACTGAATCTCAGGAAGATATAACGGTTGGAGCTTTTCCAAGAACTATAATATTGGTCTCTCGATAACCGGTAAAGTGGATGTCGTGGCCAACACACCCAACCGGAAGACCTATTGTTGTAGTATCTTGATTGAAGAAGTTGGCCACCTCCCCATAAGGACTTCGTAGGACTTACTCCCTAGTTGTTCCTTATGGATTTTTGTGCTCTTGAAGTCCGACCTTTTACTTGACGTTCTAGGTACCAAACCATTTTAAATAAATGGGTTGCGCTAGCACATCAAGGAGAACATTAGAGGCGGAGTGCTAAATGTCTCTCGGTCGATCATCCAGATTTTGCCCCTTGGCTCTGCTAAGGTGAAATCTGAGAAAGTGTTATCTTACTTTGCATCTGCATTATCCATCGTTATTCATCATGGTAGTATGTGGTGTTGCCAGGATCCTTGACACGGATATTGGTAAAACCTTGATGAATATGGGAATGCTCAAGTTCCACAAGCACTAGGCGTTATCACTGGCACTAACCGGGATTGCTCCCAGTGTTCTTGGTTATGCCATAACCTCTCAAAGAGTAGATTCACTCTCTACTGTTGGGTTTCTTCCCAGTTAAAGGTAGTCCACATCATGCATGCTAGTCAGAGTATGTCGTTCTCTCGAGCTCCGTCAAACGATCGTTTGTGAATACCTTAAGCTGGTATAGAGAATTTCAGTGATCTCTATATCAAAAGTAATTCTTTTTGCCACTTAAGGGGATAATTCTACGAGTCACCTTCTCTAAGGTGCCCCGTCTGGTGACCTCGATCACCTTCTCTTTAGGTGTGGAATTATTGCCTACCAAGTGAACCTTCATCGTTTGTTTTACTCCATCCCTTTGGATGTGTGTTTTGTATCTCGGCTCAAGAGATGTTTCAACGTCTCACTCCATGAGTTGATCTTAAGTTGCTCGATCTTCAGAGGATCAATTTCGTAGAGTTTCTTTTGTCGTCACCATGTTGGACCAAGACTTCGAAAGCAAGGATGTCAAGATCTACATGAGGCAAGCAATCAACAATTATATGGAGGACATTTGGATCATGAAGATTGTGTTAGTTAGTGTCCCCTCTGATTTCTTAGCTCACGTCTTGAATCTCGGGACGAGATTCTTGTTTTAGTGCGGGTGAGTTGTCACATCCCTAGATCAACCCGTGTGGTCTTTTCCTGATCATCATGTCATCATGTTTAAATTTTTGCTAAACTTGAATTTGGGAATGATCAAACCCTAGCACCAAAAGAACTCAACTAGGTTCAAACCAACATCTTCTTCAATAAACCCAAAATGCCTTTATCAAAGTTCTATAATTTTGGCAAGGCTTTGAGACCAAACCAAAATTTAGGAACATTTTTAAGGATTTATTTTTGGGACTTTGAATTTAAATCATTAGCTATTTGAATTTGAATTATATTCATATAATTAGAATATAATTTCAAATACCCTGAAATGTTTTATGAGCTTCTGGAAAAGTCCATCTAGCAAAATAAAAATATTCAGAGGAGTTTTTGGCATTGTTTGAAATTGTTTAATTTCAAAACAGTGGCAAAAGTTATTAATAAAGAAAACAAAAGATAAATAGAAAACAGAAAGAATTAGAGAGTGGGAGAGTTTTACCTGGCAGCCCACTTACCTAGTGGCCCAGCCGAAACGGCCCAGCTGCAGGCCCAGCCCGCTACCGCCTCCTCCCTGTCGTCTTGGTCCTCTCGCCAGGAGGACAGGAGGAGCGTGCCCGGCGCATGCGGCCACACGCCATGGCCACCTCCTCTTCCCCTGCATGCATGCCCCTCCCAAACGTCGCTGTGGACGCCACGCACACCCCTGGGCCCTGTCGCTCACTTCTTCAAGCTCGTTCCCCTCCTCTGCTCTCTGTCTCTCTCGCCAATCGAAGGCACCGGAGTGCGCCGCCGCAAAACACCGCGCCCGCCGACGTCCCCTTGCACCTTCGCCGAGTCCAGAAGCCCCGTCATGGAGCACCTGGCCTCCACGCCACAGAAAACGAGCTGGAGGGCTCCGCTTCATCGCCGACAGCGCCATCTTCGCCGTCGATGCCCGAAGAACATCACCGGCGATTTGCGGCAACCAACGCCTCCCCGGCCCCTCCGTCTGCACCGGCCGAACCGCCGTGAGCCACTGAACCTATTCCCTCCGTCTTTTCCTTTGTGCACGCCCCGTAGTCGCTGCCCCGCGAGCACCCGAAGCCGCCGTCCGCCCTGGCCGGCGAGCTGCGTGCCGCCGAGCCCCTCCACTCCAACCAGAGGCTCCGACGAGCTCCTGCTGCCCCTTAGGTGCTTCCCGGTACACATGTTTGCTCTCCCTCGAGCTGCAGCCCCGCGCTCGTCGATGCCCGAACTAAGGCCACCGCGCAAGTCGCTTCCGCCGTCGTTTTAGGTCACCGGAGCTGCTGCTTCCTGCACCACTGGACGCGGAGCACTCCAAGCCTTCTGTAGAGCCTAGTCCCTCACCAAACCGTCGCTGGACGGCGATTTCCGAAGCTCGCCGCCGTGTTTGGCCTCGCCGGCGGTAGAACGCCGGAGAGTTTGACTTGTTTGACCGGGGGTTGACCACCCTGGGTCACTGACGTATGGGCCCCACGCCCTTAGTCAACCACTAACTCACTGACGTGTGGGGCCAGTCCCTGCTAATTACCTAGTTTAGGTTTAAATAAAGTAGGATTATCCCTGGCTCACTGACGTGTGGGCCGTGGCCCCTGACTAATTAGAGTTAGGCTTAAATTAGTGTTATCTAATTTAGTTAATTAGTTGAGACACTGACATGTGGGTCCCAGCCGTCAGGTTTGTCCTGGGCTGGCGCCTTTGACTTGCTGACGTAGTGATGATGTCACTATGACGTCATAAAGCCTTTCCGGAATTGTAAATAAATCAGAAATGATTTATTTATTTCAGAAATTAGTTAAAACTTCTAAAATTCATATAAAATCAACCGTAGCTCAGATGAAAATAATTTATATATGAAAAATGATCAGAAAAATTCAAGAAATATGTTTATGGCATTTTCAGGCATGTTTGAACAACTTATGCCTGCTGATCAGGTCAAATCAAATAAATGGCATTTGAATAATCACATATGGAGTTTGAATTTGAATCTTGGATTCAAACCAACTTCATTTAAATTCTTGCTAGTTGCATTAGATCAAACCACAGCATATTGCCATGTCATGATCATGCATCATATTGTTGCATTGCATTGATTGTGTTCTTTCTCTGTTTATCGGTTTTGTCCCCTCTCAGTAGACGACGTTCCGACGATGAGTTCGATGACACCGATGAAGAACTATTACTATCTTCAGAAGTGCCAGGCAAGCAAACCCCCATTGAGCATCCCGATACAATCCCACTCTCTCGCTCCTGCTCTCTTTTACTGCATTAGGACAACAACGTTTTGAACTGCTTTTTGCTGCGGTAGCTGAACCCCTTTCCTCTGCATGACCTGTCATTGCCACAGTAAATAGTTGAAACCCACTAGCATGAGTAGGAGTTGTTTGAGCCATGTTGTGCCTACTCATACATGCTTGTATGTCATGCCTGCTATTGCTTAGAGTTGTGTCAGGTCTGATTCATCGGGGATGAATTGGAATGGTGATGAATATGTCCTACTGTGTGAGCTAAGTGAGTGAACACGATTTGGTAAAGGTAGCGGTGAGAGGCCATGTAGGAGTACATGGTGGGTTGTCTCGCTGGAACCGTCCTTAAGAATTGAGTTCTCTGTAAGTTGTCCAATGACATAGCTACTACCACGCATTGGAATGCTTAAGTGACCCTCTCGACTTATTAATCAACTCGATCTCTGTCCAGGAGTTGCAACTAGTTTCTGGTGTTTGTAGGTAGTGCTAGTAGTCTACAAAGTGGCACCCGGTACAGGTGGGCTTGGGTCAGACTAGGTGCAGTGGCCCGGTGTACCAAGTGGCACCTGGATGGTGGGCTTGGGAACCGTATACACATCGTTTGGGGCCGTGAGCGACACCCCGGCCGGATCTCCCCACGGATGGAACCCGAATAGGCGATTAACCTGGACTAGAGTCTTGTGTGGTTTGTCAGGTCGTGGCCGACACCCTCACTAGGCTTCCGCTTGAAGGTTGTCGAGATACACGACGTGTACATGGCGGTAAGTGGTGAGAGCGTGTGTGAAGAAGTACACCCCTGCAGGGTTAACATGATCTATTCGAATAGCCGGGTCCGCGGTTATGGGCTTCTTGGATGCTTACGCGGTACATAGACAAGTGAAAGTGGCTACTCTAAAATACTCAAGACAAGTGTGAGTGCTATGGATGGCCTTCTCGTAGGTAGACGGGAATGGATCCATAGTGGTGTATTGATTGGTGAATATGTGGACTCGTGTGCGCCACCTCAAAAGAGTTACTTGTAGTTGTAGTTCAGGATAGCCACCGAGTCAAAGCTGGCTTGCTGCAGTCAAACTCCACCACCCCTTTGTTCATACTATTGCATATGTAGCTAGTTCTGATGTAAGTCTTGCTGAGTACCTTTGTACTCACGTTTGCTTAATTTATGTTTTTGCAGAGAGACTTCAGTCTCGCTAGTGGTTCTGCCTGGACTTCGACGTTTAGCTTGTTACCTCAGTTACGGTCTTGTACCCTTGGGAGGGTCTTGTAGATAGTGAGGCTTCTCAACCTTTTTCATTTGTAGTTGTCTGTACTCAGACATGTTATGCTTCCGTTGCCTGTATGCTCTGTATGTTGGGTCATGTGACATCTGTTTGTAATAAATGCTATGATGGCTCTTCTGGGCCTTTATCTATATGAGTTGTTGAGTTATGTTGTGAGGCCATGTTGTACAGCACATACTTGCATGGTATGCGTACGTGTAATGTGTATTGCTATGTGTGGGATCCGACACCTAGTTGTTTACCCTTGGTAGCCTCTCTTACAGGGAAATGTCTCCTAGTGCTTCCACTGAGCCTTGGTAGCTTGCTACTGCTCCGGAACACTTAGGCTGGCCGGCATGTGTCCTTGTTCGTTCCTGTGTCTATCCCTTAGGGGAAATGTCATGCGTTGTTCCTTTAAGTCCTTGTAGCTTGCTACGACTTGGGTTCATACGTTGATGACCAACACGTTCGTTGCTAGGTCATGTATGCCTGTCTCTGTAATTTAGTGCCACTTTTGGTTTATAACTGGTCATGTCGGCCCGGGTTCTCTGTCATATGGATGCTAGCGACAGTATCATATACGTGTGCCAAAAGGCGCAAACGGTCCCGGGCCAGGTAAGGTGGCACCCGTGGGGATACCGTGCGTGAGGCCGCAAAGTGATATGGTGTGTTACAGGCTAGGCCTGTGTGACTTAGGATCGGGGTGCCGACACACTGCACCAAAACCACACCTCTTCTCCAGCCATTCCCCCACCTTTCGTTCCCTTAGCCCACATAAGTCGTCCCCTAGTTCACCGGAAAGCCATAGTGTGTCGCAAGATCGCGTACTACAAGATGCTGACGCCGGAGCGCCGCGTAGAAATCGCAGCGGCGGTCGGGGCCATAGACCTCCGTTCCCAAGCTTGCTTTGTGGCGAGCCAATCCCCGAGTTCTCTGGAGCCAAGCTCCGATGAGGAGGAAGACGATCCAATGTTCATGGCGGAGGTGGCGGTGTAGAAGGCCCCCGATGCGTATGAGACGATGGGCGTCGACTTCGTGCCGGCGTCTGGGCCCCCCATGGTGCAGGCAGATCAGCGATTCAACCTGGTGATCCTAAAGGTCGACCGAGAGTCGGAGGCTCAACTCGAGGCAGAGCGCGCGGATGCCGCTGCCATTAAGGCCCTCCTGTGGGCGGAACCGGATGTCGTGGATGTTAACTGGGCGGCAGAGGATCAACTCGACATGGAGCGCGTGGATGCCGCCGCCATCAAGGCCCTCATGCAGGCGGTGCCGAACGTCCTCGACTTGAATCGGGCGGCGGAGGCTGAACTCGACGCGGAGTGCGTGGATGTCGCTGCCATCGAGGCCCTCCTGCAGGCGAAACCGAATGTCGTGGACATGAACCGGTCAGTGCTCGCGTCCGTGCAGAGCGCTCGCATGCTCCGCGTGAACGAGTAGCTGGAGGCTGAGGACAACCATGGTGCAGAGATACATGTCGGCAGGTACGGCTGGTCCGCGCCGACAGCGAAAAAGACGACAAGGCCATCTCGTTCCGTGAGTAGTGATAGTTTATATTTATGTTGTTTTTAGGGATCTTTTGATGTGTAAAAACATATATTTATGCAAGTCGCCCGACTTTCATCATTTGGGCCAGTTGACCATTTAAGGCGGTTGGATGGATATCCCACGTCTCCTAACCCTTCTTCTTCCCCAACAGACCATCGCACGGGCCACACGGATCTTCCCCAACATGCGGTTGGATGAACATACTATATGAACAGAAATTATGTGTCAGCGGTAGGAGCTGAGTTTGGTTTGATCACATGCGGTAGCACGTGTCGGTGAGGGTGCATTCCCTTGGTTGTGTTTGTGGCATGCAGGAGCGACTGTGTGAGGGTGCGGTGCGACCGCGACAGCCGTGCGCAAGTGTACCTCCTTTTCATTTTGAAAACTTTAGGCAAGCTTGGCAAAAATGTGTGGCAAAGTATGGCCATGCAAGGCCTAGACCCAAACATGATACAAGTACGTACTACTTGTGTTAAAAAAGAAAGGTGGGGTTTTCCTTCCCGGGTTTGATCGATACAAACCCTCGTTTGACAGGTCAATGAATGTGTATTTTTCTCCAATGCCCAAAGAGCTAACCATCTCACTCCTTATTGCTTCATTAATGCAGCGCCGTGCAAACCAACCTTCTCATTTCCGCATGCATGCAAGGGTATATTAATGTCCTTGGTTATTGGTACCACAAGGCAAAACCATCAATTTTGCCTCAATTAGTGTTATTGGCTTTCTTCAAATTGTAATTTTGATACTGGCCTTGTATAAAAAAGGAGGTAGTAACTATTTGACTTCCTTCCCCATTGCTGTGACGTCGACGATATCTCGAACGTTGTGGCTTTGGCGAAGTGCGTTCGACGGAGCACACCATTGAGGGAGACCACGGTAAGTCGTTCGCAAGTACCACCTGCAAGCCAAGACAACCGCCTTCTTTGCATCCAGGAAGTCCATTGAACCAAAGGAGGTCTAAATGTACTGGTACTACACAATAGCGTCGTCCGTCCGGCTTAGTGTAGTAAGGTGGTTTCTCGAAGAAGACGATGGAGACGCGGAGTCAGCGAAGAGTGAAATGATGGTTGCTTCGTCCATGCTTTGTGATTTGATGCCTCACTGCTTTGTGATTTGTGATAGAAGGGACAGGGGAGTAGACTATGTGCTCTATACATACTATACATGCGTCCAAACACAGTAGAAAGTGGAAAGAGATTGCATTTTTCTATTCCTTCAATCAATCAATTAGGGAGCTTTGGTTCCCTCTTTTTGGCTTTGGCAGCACCCTCTACAATGGTTCCCATCAATGCCAAAAGCTATTTTCACATTTGTCTACACAGTGTGGATGCCCTTAACCGTACCAATAGGTTTTCTTCCTGTGTGCTATCTATACAAATCTCGGTTATATTGATCTAAAAAATTATATCAATATTAGTAAAAAGGAGGTGATTTTGCTGCGCGGAAGGCGGGGGAGGTTTCTTACTTTTAGAGTACGTTGGTCTGGCAGTTTGCTAACATGATGTCCCACGTGTCAGTTATTTACCAAGCCGATCCGCGTCCCGCATGAGGCTGGCCATAGTGGTAGCAACATGAACTCAGAAATAGAAAACATGCTGATGTGGTAGAGAATTAAAGAAGAGAGAGGGGGTTAGAGTAACATAGGTAGACATCGTATCATGTTAAATGTTATACTACTTTGTGTCATGCATGGCAATAAATATACTATGCACTATAGAGGAAGTTGGAGTACTCTATGACACTACTACTATGTACTATGAAGTAGTAGTAGTATCATACACTTGTATTATGCGCATGATACTAGTATATGATACTCCCCGCTATGAGTAGCTGAAGCAGAACAACGGCAGAAGCAACACGTGGTTAACTTGAAGATGATGAGGGAGAGGCGGATTCCGCAACGAGTGAAATGATGGTTGCTTCGTCCCTCCAACTTCTTTTTTTAGCATCACTTCGTCCCTCCAACTTAACTGCGGGAAAGGTGTAGCTTTGTGATTTGACGCCTCATTGCTTGTTACTACGCTGGTGCCATGACCGGGGTGCTTCACCCCTGTTGCTCTGCACTGTTACTTTGGTATGGCACGTGGATCCAGCTGCTTGATGTCCCACATGTCGGCGAATGGGACTAGAACATTTATGAAAGCGAGCGCTCCACTCTTGCGATGGAGGAGTACACGACACGGCGGCCCAGTGAACTATTACTTGTACTGTAGTGCTACTGTAGTTTTGATGTTTCGCACGATTCATCGATACAAACCCGATCCATCGATACAAACAGGGAAGCGCGGGAATTTTTCCGTGTGGTAGATGATAGTTGTTCACACACGAACACGTCACCGTGTACCTCCAATGTCGAGGGTGATGCACCGCAGCTCACGTCGAAGGAGACCCGTCCGGAAGCGCGGTACGCAAGCAATCCGGCGGGCGCTATTGAGGGCCCAAAACCCCACACATCCGGGAGGGACCCCTTCAAGGCGCACGACGGCTATGGGCTGCACTAGGTCAGCCTGACCACCCCTAGAGCCTCATGGATTCGCATCCCTCCATTGCTGAAGAACGAGAAGAAACATACAAGGATTGGGGATAGATGAAAACGAAAAGTTGGTAGATTGATTTGTTTGATTGTTGTTGTTCAATCGGCCATCACCCCTTAGGTATATAAGAGGCGGCTGGACTGCATACGAACTCGGATTGGGATGATTTTTTATATCAAAATCGATCGTTCGGACGAGACGAAGACAACTCATGGAGATAATTTTTCCATATGAGACCGTCTTGGGGCTGTAATAAGCCGAATAGTGTTCTAAATACAAAATCTCAGTATTTCGAACACAACTTCGACCTTAGAGATGAGATCGAATGGCTATGACCCAAATATCAAAGTTTCACTCTTTGACAATACAGAACTTTCTCACTTTGAGCACTTTTCCATTTGAGGCAATCTTATCTATAATACCTAAATAGTTCAGCCCCACTACCTTATTTCTCTATACATGCAAGCTATCCAACTCAGCAGCCTTGCCACATCAGCAATTACTCTTATTTATCTTCACTTGCTAGCTCGCCACATTAGCATATGTTTCCAACAAGTCATTTTTGTAGGGGTAACAAATTCATGCTGGCAGCCGAAGCGAGCCTCTTTGGGCTTCTGTAACTGATGAGGCGGCGTAATAAAAGACAAGCCCAAGAGAAGCCCATCGGTCTATCTCTTCTTTTCTCTTACTCTTTGTGGCAGAAGAATGGGCGATGCAGTCAATCACGACCCACGCACCATCCATGCCCAGCAGCCAGCCGCTCCGGCATTCATCCAGTCCATGTGTCTCCATGCGGGCGAGCAGAGGCACCCCGAGCCGCCACCTCCTCCTCTCCTTCTCCTGGCGCCCGAGGACCTCGACGGAGCAACCTCCGTCGCGTCGATGTGGCCGCCGCAGATGGTGATGCAGACCTGCAGCTTTATCTGATCTGGGGGAGATGGTGAGGGGTGGGGGCGGCAGAGGTAGGGGAGAGTGAGATCCGGTGCAGGACCACCATGCTGCAGACTTTAGGGGCCAACCCCGGCCACCTCGACGACTCTGTCTCCTGAAGGACGACCTCCACTGCCTCCTTTCTGCCTAGAATGTGACGATGGTGCCGCCTTCGGCGACTTCACCTGATCCTGTAAAAATTCACTTTTAGACAGTGGAGCGGCATCTCTCTCATAGTATTCAAAATCAGGTTGGTGTCTGTGTCTTACGGCTAATGTAGCTACTTCGTAATTATCTATGTACAATAGTACTATTGGGATCTTCTAGCAATAACATGGTTTGTATATTTATGCATGCAGGTATACAGTCCAGTCTACACTTTCTTTTATATTTTACCCAAATCAATATGACCTCACACAACAGTGGGCTGCTATTGAATCATAATCTCATATGTAAATGATTCACAATTTTTTTCTCTAATCTTGATTGGGTCTAATTTTTATAATTCCAAAAAAGTTATCACTTTCAGGTTTGCTGCTTCAGCTTCTCACGCCTATAATTTTTTTATATTGTTTTAATTTCCAAACGCATCATTCATCCATTATGTCACTGAAGTAGAAATTGGTTGTGGTATTGTCTCTATACTATCCTATCATCGGGGTGTTCTAGTAATAACAAGGTTTATTTGTTTATGCTTGCATGTATACAATGTACTCTAGGCATTTTTATATTAATCCCATATCAATAAGACACACAAACACGGACCCTGATAACCTCTCTGCCCTTGAATCAGGATATAAAATACGGCTGACGGACAAAAGATTTTTCTTCACTATTGTTGGATCTAGCTAATATTTATCATTGAAAAAATTCAGTCACTTTTTGGGCAGGTACTTAAATTAATCTTATTCATCTGAGTTAACCAGAAGTACATGTGTCGCAGCATACTACCAATTTGGTGTCATTCCAAAATAACATGTGTACTTGACTTTTGCTCACTCCTTTTACATGTGTGTTATTCTACACATGTTTATTTTTTATATACCAATAGGTCACTGCAGGTTGGGTTATCTGTTTGTGAACTTACATTTTCCTTTTTGTTCAGAATATGTTTTCTCAATGGTAGCAGAATTCCATAGATTTTTTAAGAGAGGAATATATTAATATCAAGTAGATATTCACATATTATATATCTTTAGAGTATTGTTTTTGCTCAAAAAATATATATATTGAGAGTCCATTGCTAGCCGTTAACTCAATGGAAAATGCTAGCTGCCAATACATATTCTTTAGTGATCAACATCATGAACAATACTATGCACAATCTCACTATACAAAATTGCTGAGATGCCGAATGCTCTATCTTTTTATTTCCATCATCTGCTCTTCTAACACTTTCACTCCAGGATGCATCTGCAATCCTCATGTCACTCTTCCATCAGTTCTGCCAAAAAGGCACACAACAGGTACATGCACACAATGAATCGCCTAAAGGATTCTACATGAAAAATATGTGTAACTATCACAAGGAAATCTCAGGGGGGAAGACTACAGTATCCAACAGCCACATGAACATCACATTTATCACTGTTGGCTACATCAAAAAGGTGGACGACACCTCAAGACATTTTCAGCAACATGGACCCCAGCAAACAGAAATTGATACATATTAGCTCCTCTACTTATTAACAAATACTAATATTTATAAACAACAGATTTATTTCTACATCTAGCCGCATTTGTAAATATAATGTACTAAGTACTTGCATTCAATATAACTTTTGTTACTATACACTTCTTAAATTTCCCCTCTCAACTCAAGCCATTGTAATTTGCACTGCTAACATACTATGGTTCTCTAGGAATATCAAGTATTTCATTCTTCTAAATGGTTAACGCAATGGTTCTCTAAAATTAGTCCTCAAATACCCACAGCAACGCGTGGGGAATCATCTATTTTGCTTTTTATGTCGTGCTAAAATCTGGTGTCGAAGAGTGAAAGAGTGCGTGGCTAACATTTGGTCCATTAATTGATATTGGCACTCTTCGACAACTTTCTCACTTTGACAATACAGGACGTACACTCTTGGTCCATTAATCAATATTGTGATACCGGCTTTAATACAAAACAACCGAGCGGTGTCACTCCAAAATCATCCGACTCAGCTATGCATTGATTTTCGTCCTCCTTTCCAGATGCTCTTGAATCGGCTATCCTGGAGAACTTTGAACCTGGCTATATATTCCTGCAACCAAAATAATTACAGAATATATGTCTCGCCTAAGACCAAATGTTAGCCAGGCATAAAACAAACAAAGTTGTCCATATGAATACAAAGTTCAATCGGCATGAAGGCAACAACTTTTGTTGCGATAAGTTGTCACTATTAGCCTCTATGAATGATGACAAGTGTTGATAAGCATGATTAGTGATAGAATAATTCGAAACTAATAGATTACTCATCTCGATTGGTCTTTCAAAATTAATTAGAATCTCAATAACGGGTGTATCAACAATATGATTTTGACCAAATCAAAAATTGAGTAAACTCTCGGCTAGGTGTACCTTTGTGAAGTCGTTGGAAGGAGAAGATGGTTGCACCGCTGGAACAATACCTTGCTCCACTTCTGAATAATTCTCGAACGCCTCTTCCTCTTTTTCTGAATCTCGTGCCTCGCCACTCGGATTGCCCGAATAGATTTCACTTGGATTTCCCGAGTATACACTCGGACACTTTTCGTCAGTTGAACTTTGCTCGGCTGTATTTTCTTGTTCTTGATGTTCATTGTTAACCGAACTGTTTTTGGCCATATTACTTTGTTCTTGATACTCATCAATATCTTTAGCACAAAACTCATAGGGTAGCATGTGAGCTCCCTTACATCAAAAAAAATCAAGCACAACCAATTTGCTGCGTTTGTCGTTCCTTTGCTCAGCGAAGCTTGCGTCTTCTATTTTGGTACACTTGGTAATAACTGGCTTGATGCACTCAGCGTTAGCTGTCTTAGTGCTCAATCCGGCTTCAACCAAATCCACTGTATTAGCCGAGTGAATGTTTTTTTGCTGATTTGCTTGCAAAGCTTATTTTTTATCTTGCCTCAAAAGTGCAGAAGAGCCAACATGGTTTCTACATGGAGGAAGGCACTTGATGTATTCTTGCAAATATTCCACTCCACGCTTCTTCTTGAGTGCTTCATAAGCCTGTCGATATTCTGTTGGTAATTCCTCACGGGTAGGTGTAGTAAATTCATTGACTCAATTCCATGTGAGCTTTGGCTTGATCTTGTCCACTTGGGCCACGTATTTTTCTTTAAACTCAGCCCTGCTTAGATCAGCTTGCCCCCCAATACTTTTAGGATCTTTCGGCAATGAATTAATGTTGCCAAAATTTTGCGATTGTATAGAGGGTGTACAACATGATGCAATGATAGGTGAAGACATGTGCATTGTTGTTGAATATTTTCTCTCGCCAATTTGATCAATCGGCAACACGTCGTCTTCTTTCAAAACCCTAGCTCTTATTGCCTCATAATCAGGAACCAACCCCTTTTCATGGTGCTCAAGGCAAAGAGCACTAATCTTCTTGTTTTGGGCTAAACTTTTTAATGCAGTCAGAGCCACATCATCTCCTGCAATATTAGGCACATATGTTGTTGCAGAATCTCCATTCACTCGGCCATAACTACGAAGGTGAGCTGAGTCATGAATATTTTTAGTTTCATATGCAACTGAACAATTAATCTCACAAGGCGTAGTATGTGATGATTGAGGATAACCCGCCAAATAGTTAATGGAAGCATGGACAATTCCCCCATCCATCGGCATTTTTGGGGATAAACCCAGATATTGCGAGTTGGCTGCCGATGGATAAAGTTGTGAGACACCCTCCTTTACATGAGGTGGCATATATTGATTACTCGAATAAATCGTGTTGTTCACCGGCATATTGAAAGGTGTTGCCGATGCACGAAAGTTCGGATGCATAAGTTGCATGTCGCGATTATGTAAATTCCAAGCTTCTCCAACGGAATAACTAGTCGGCCTTTGCTCGTTAGGGCTAGCCGACATGACATGTCCATTGCAAGATCTAGTGACACCAATATAACGGTTGTTTACATCTACGTAAGGAGATTGATGATACATGTTACCATTGTAGATTGCAGCCGCTTGATGATGCTCTCCTCGTAGCAATAACATGCTAGACACTGTTCAAAGCTTCTTCCCTAGCGGAGTCGTCAAAAAGTTTGTTCACACACGAACACGCCACCGTGTACCTCCAACACCAAGGGTGATGCATCGTAGCTCACGTCGAAGGAGACCCGTCCAGAAGCGCGGTACGCAAGCAATTCGGAGGGCGCTATTGAGGACCCGAAACCCCACACGCCCGGGAGGGACCCCGTCAGGGCGCACGGCGGCTATGGGCTGCCCTAGGTCAGCCTGATCGCCCCTAGAGCCTCGTGGATTCACAGCCCTCCATTGCTGAAGAACGACGAAGAACGAGAAGAAAAATACAAGGATAGGGGATAGATGAAAACGAAAAGGTGGTAGATTTATTTGTTCGATTGTGTGTTGTTCAATCGACCGTCACCCCTTAAGTATATAAGAGGCGGCTGGACTTCCCGTGCAAGGAAAAGGCATCAATTCACGTCCAAAACCCCAGTACAATTCGGATATGTTTGGTCCGAACATTCCAAAACGGTTCGGTAAAATCTGGATGTATCTTGAAGGTCATTTTCGGGGTAGTAAACAACCTCGGATGGAAATGAGCCCAAAAGCAATCTTGACTATTTCAACGATACGAACAACTTTCATGTTGAAATGTTTTCGATTCGCGGCCATTTTCTAGGCCAAAATGGTCACGCAAAACATATGTTTGCTCGCGCTACCCATCAGACATGTGTCTCATGGGGCGTGCCATATTTCGCTTTCTGATAGGGCTGCATTCCGATATCTTTAACTTTTGCATATGAACTTGGATTGGGACAATTTTTATATAAAAATCGGTCGTTTCGACTAGGCAAAGACAATTAATGCAGATCATTTTTCCATATGAGGCCGTCTTGGAGCTGTAATCAGCCGAATAGTGTTCTGAATACAAAATCTCAGTACTTCGAGCACAACTTTGACCTTAGAGATGAGATCGGATGGCTATGGCCCAAATATCAAAGTTTCTCTCTTTGACTATACATAACTTTCTCACTTTGAGCACTTTTCCATTTGAGGCCATCTTATTTGCTTTTTATGCCGTGCCAAAATCTGGTGTCAACAATAGTACTAGCCAATTTAGGCACTGGCACGTTGTCCTACTTAGCTCCATAGAGAAAGCGGGAGAAGAGATAAATACACTGGCAGTTAGTGTATTTCAAGCCAAAAGCGTAATACGGTCAACGGACTTTAGAATACACTCATTACGGTCACTATATACGTTTTGCGGTGATTATACGGTCACTTGCTCACCGTTCATCATCGGATTGCACTCTGTTTACCGGCCAAATAGTCTGTGTGGCACTTTGTTGACACACTAAACTGACCATGTTCCTTGTGGGTCCCACCTGTCATGTGTGCGCGTGTGCATGTGAGTGTAGCGTGCGTGTGTGACTGCGTGTGTACCGTGTACGTGTGAGTGTTGTGTGCATGCATCCGTGTGTGTGAGTGTAGCGTGCTTGTGTGGCTTCGTGTGTACATGTGAGTGTTGTGTGTATGCTGTTCGTCTGCATGCGTGCGTGTGTGTACAATCACCACACCAGCTTCTGTTTGTTAAAAATAGACGGCTCAGCATGCCAATAGAATGCTACGTTGTTCATTGTGCCCGCGGTCATGACTTCGAACCACCGTCCAATATTTTCTTATCATTTGTTTTCATTCTTATACATGCTGACAGGTGGGCCCATTGGTAATGAGATAATGTGATGCAACACCAGAGGTGCCAAGTGGAGCTTTTAACTGGTCAACTAGTCGTGTCTTGAATAAATACAGAGCTATACGGTAAGCCCATGACTGTATAATAACCACAAAACGTTAATGGTGACCATAATGAGTGGATTCTGAAGTCCAATGTACATATCGTGCTTTCGCTTCAAATACAATGATCGTCACTCTATATATTGCGAGAGAAAGATGAAACATGCGTGAATGTGTTGGGCATACTTTTAGAGGACCTGGAGATAGTTTGTGCGCGTACGTGAAAGAGCCGTAAAGGTGGTGTGTGCGATGGAGAGAGAGATGCTCTTGGTTTCTCTTTATTATGACTAACTTTTTATATAGTATAAAAATATACAAATTCACATTGCCGAATAAATATCATTGGGTGCACCATGCAATGCAAACTAATTTTCATACTCCATATAACTTTGTAATGGTGTATATATGTACAAATTCCAAAATAAATTTGTTGCCACACTTCGTGTGGTTTTATTCAAAAGGAATGCTCTGTGCGAAGTAAATGTGAAGAGATAGCTTTTTAGATCAATGGGCTATGTGTAAAGATGTAACATGTGTGAATGTGTAGGTGACGTATTTGGCAGGGTCTAGTGAAGGTATGTGTATGTATTCGAGAGAGGCATGGATAGAGGGGCCAACGAGGGGCAACGTGGGAGAGATAGCACGAGAAATGAGAGAGGTCTAGAGAGAGAGAGACATATAGGATGTCACGGCGAGAGATGCCCTTGATTGTGTACATGCAAGAGGGGAGGGTATATATAGAGGCATGAGGAGATTTTTTTGTGTGTCTATCTTGGTATATGTGTGTGTGAGAAGATAACTAGACCTAGGGACAGATGGTGTGTCACCGCGTGAGGTCCGGTGGGTCGAGGTTAGGCCCTTGGGTCGGTTCCGTCCTGCGCCATATTGGTCGGCCCGTGACGCATTCAGGGATACCAATGGAGGACTCATCGTACAAGACAAAGATACCAGAGTCGTGAAGGACTATGTGTCCACTAATAATGCTGGCTAGGATTTGTAACCCTAGGTCCTCGGACTAAGGTAACCCCTTGTCTCTGATATTACCATTCATCCAACCTAACTTTAAGGGGCATCCCATAGAATGCTCTGCTGTAATCATATTCGTCAATTAGGAAGAGAGGTGGAGACAATGCATGTGAGACATGCCTAAAGATAATGTGCGTGCGGGAGACACGTAGGCAGGTCTATGTATAGATAAAGGGTCAATGGGGATTGTGTGTGCGTATGCGTGTGAGAGGAAGAGTGCTTCTGATAAAGGTTAGTGAAAATAGTCGTAAATGGTTGTGAGAGGGAGGGAGGGTGATATCAAGAGCATGTGTGCGAGAAAGACGCCTCGGGAGAGAGTGTGTGAGCATGTGCGAGAGACCGCCGATGAACATACACCGTGTGCGCGTATGTGTTTGAGAGAAAGTTATCACGTTTTTGAGGAGGGGCCTATAGAGAGTGAAACTACATATAAAAGAATGATGTACACATTGATTACAAATATAAATTGTATCCACATATTAGAATGGGATCATGATATTCGCAGTTCACATAAGGAAAGGTCATTGATCCATCAGACATCTATATTCTATCGAAATTGAGCATGTCTATGTTATTATTCGACATAATTGATCCATAGAGTCAATATTTTGAACTCCAAACAATGCATCGCTTTAGCAATTCGAATATAAACGTGAGTATAGTTCATGTTGTGTGTGTAAAGCACATTATACATACAAGAGTTACACAATAAACATTACAAATAGCTAGCTAGGAACTAACATACATTTGAATTCAACATAAGGTGGTTTAAAAAATCGAATTCAACATGAAGTCCATTCAATTATTTGAATTCGAGATCATGTCATTTGTAAATCATACCTAAAATATTGGGGCACCAATCTTTGCTCTGCTTTTGTACATAATAGCATATATATAGTTGTGTACCAAATAGATTCAAATTTACCTCCTTCATTCCAAAGTAAACATAGTTATAGCATTTTCAAGAGTCAAATTTTTAAAAATAAGCGCATAATATAATGAGGTTTTCAAACATACAAGGTCAAATTTAACGTTGTCTATTTATGTCAATCCTCAAAGTTCAAGAGAACTCTAAACGTGAATGCTTCTTTTTCAAAATTTCGAACGAAGCGCCAAAAGAGCCTCTACTCGCCCGAAACCACGTGAGACCAATGTTTGGTAGAAGGAAATTACTTTTCTAACTCTAACTCGTTAAACCTACCAGTCCGACGTCCAAAGGTCTAAACCGGGGTAGGTTTGTAACTTCATCTAGACGCCACGCAACCGCTTCCGAAAAACATTCATACACCGTGGCCGCCGAAACACACATGCGCTCGGCCGAAATTGCTCCTGCCTACTATTGGGGACACCTGGGATTACCGTCCTACCCCCGACCCGCACTAGGTCCAAAATTTGAGAGGGGGCAAAGTTTGTACTTTCCCCAAATTTCAAACAAGCGCGTGTCATCTATTCAAAAAAACAAAACAAAAACAAACGCGTCCCAGACCGAAACATGGTTCCCCCTTAGCTCCCCCCTCCCCCCGTTCGATTCCCCATTCCTACTCCATGAACGCCAAAACTACCTCTCCACCAGCCATGAAACCCGGACATCCTCCGTCCGCCACCCCATCCCACCCATCAACCGCCGCCCTCCTCCATCACACTGGAGCCGACACCCCGATGTCGTCAACCACTGCAACTGCAGCCGCAATGCCCTCCACGGGTAGTAGTTGAAGCCGAGGCCGAGGTGCCTCCAAGATGCTGGTGTGCGATGTACCCGAGCCAGTTCAACCACGCCGTCCTGCACCTCACCGCTGCCACTCCAACTTCGCCACCGTCCACCGCACCGGAGTTGTTCCCGCTATGTCATCCTTTGCCGCCTCGGATCTGCTTCCCCTTCGCTGACATATGAACACCGCAACACAGTCAACAATTTGGCCATGGGTTCATCCAAGGCTCCACCCTCCTCCAAAACATCAGTTCCCAGGTAAAAAAAATATCGCCGCGACATCTGGAGGACACAGCACTGGCAACCGGAAATGGTGCTCATCTTCCCTTATTCGTGCAAATCTTATGTGTATGCTTGCACGATATTCATCCCACAGAAGACACTAGTTGACCACTTCTTCCTGATACTATATGTTCCTAGTAACTTGCGATGCACAAGGTTTCTCCTCATATACTATTTCACCTTAGCTAGAGGTCCGTTGCACCCCTGGATTTCAATTCCTGATCAGTTGATTCCAAATTAAAGGAAGCATTCCTCGGCGTAACAAGCGCTAGTTCACCTATTATGTCGGGGAAGCAGCGCCTCTGTGTTTATCTTAGGGGTGTGTGGGGCCTAGGAGCTCCTGGCGCCCGACCTGGAGGTTGGTCGGGATTAAAGGGATGGTCGGGGGACAATACCAAGCACGGTGGTGGTGTGAGGTCGAGGGGAGGGCGGGGCGACGGAGGGAGGTGTCTGGACCGGTGGTCGCTGGCGGTTCGAGAAAGATCGTCAACAGTGACTCGCGGGAGGTAGACGAAGGCCATCTTCACGTTCCTTATAGATCGGACGGTTCATAAAAAATTTACTGACTTATAAATTTTCAGTCCACTATTATTTTGATAGGACCACATGTGGTGTTGTGCTGGAGAAGTACCTGCATTTCCCAGCCATCCATGTGCTCATATATTACAAAATCATATGGAGTAGAATCTAATTTTGTTTGCCATGCAATGTTGTAGAGCTATCATATGTTTCCTGTCATTTATATTTTAGCCACCTGCTATCTGCTACTTTTACAGTGCACTAGTTCTGCACACACTTCACCCATACTCTCACTATTGTGTTTTTATGCATGGGTATTTCAGACTCTTCCTTGATAGAAGCATGCTATAAAAGAGAGAAGTCGCTCCTGCTTTCTTCGCGGGCAGGCAAGACATGTTTCTGCATTATAAAGGGTGCAGTGTCAGCATATCGAGACGGTAAACGTAGCTCTAGAGTTGATGACCTCGCTCGCGATGAACCACCATCCCAGGTGCTTGCTTTAACTTCGCGGTGTCATAAGTGGTTGCATGTTTCATATGGTGTCTAGCTTGTATTCGAAAGGCAGAAGTCGGTCTCTATTAAGATAAGGAAAGATATTTTTTACATGTACCACCATCCCGGGAGCACCAGAAGACAAATAGATAGTCAGGGCACTGGCCGAGCTAGTGACAAGCCCAGCACACACATGCATCACCTGGAAGCCAACTAAAAAGCCACGATGGTGGCGAAGTAGCCCGCCTCCCACCAGGCTCTCAAGTCCTCGATGATCATGCTCACCACTCTAGCCGGATGTCTAGCTTGCATTGCTTCCAATTTGGTTAAATTGCATCTGCTTAGCTTACACATTATACCTTTGAATATGACATGCCTTCCCGTTTTTGGTACATACTAGTACATCTGTCTATTAACCATGTTCTTACATCAAACTAATGTTCTTGTGTATCCCTCATCAATCACTCATGATGAGACAGCCACGCCAGTGGGTTACTGTAGGAAAATATACTCATTTACAGAATGTTGTGTCAGCCTCCCCACATGATTCTGAAGAAAAAGCAAGGCTAGATGAAGATAGTGAACGTAGCTCTATAGTTGATGACCGCATTTCCCCTACACCAGCATCGCGAGTCCTTCCTCTAACTTGGCAGTGTGATATGTGGTTGCATGTTTCATATGGTGTCTAGATTGTAATTCTTCCAATCTGGTTAAATTGCATGTGCTATTCTGCTTAGTTTATGCATTATACCTGTTAATGTGACATGCCTTTCTGTTTTTAGTACATAGTACATCTATCTATTAAGCATGTCCTTACAAAAAACTATTGTTTTTTGTCAATCAATATGACGAGACACCTTTAGTATATGTAGTGTGATATTAGTTGCATCTTTCATATGATTTATAGCATGCGCTGCTTCTAATTTGTTGAAACGCCATTTATGATGGAATGCTTTTAACTTGTCAGAGTCATATTGGTTGCATCCATGTGGTGTCTAGCTTGCATTGCTTCTTATTTGTTGAAATGGCTTCTGCTTAGTTTACAAAAATAGTTGTGAATATGACATGCCGTCCTATTTTTCATACATATTCCATCCTGGTATCATGTGTTTACCTTACATCAAAGTAGTGATTGTCAGTATCATGCATGAATGAGTTCTGAAGAGTGAATTTTATTGCTTTTTCATGTTAGTTTTACTTGAAAATTCAAAATCAATAAAGCGGAGGAAATTAGCAAGGTAGTGGATAAAGGTGCTCCTTCCAAAAAGAGGGCCTATATAGATTCTACTCCACCCCCCACCCCCCCCCCCACCAAGAAGATTTGCAAGACATCACATGCATAGACACTCAACGAGCTATGTTGATGATGAGCATGTCTCCCCTAGTGCACCATCATAGGTGCTCCCTCTAAATTGGCACTGTTATATGTGGTTGCATGTTATGTATGATGTCTAGCTTGTATTTGTCGGTGTACTAGAGTAGGGGGTACCCTAGTATCCCGAACTTGTGCACGGGCAGTCGCAGCATCCCGCGGCAAGGCTTGCCAGGTGACCGCCAAGGTCCTCCAAGGTTCCTTTGGAGCCATTCAAGAACAAAGTATTCAAGCCAAGGAGACAAGACCCCGGCAAGAGGAGCTTGCCGGGAAGGCCAACCAAGGCACCTCAAGGAACTTGCCGCGACGCGCCACGCGTCTCGGCAAGGCCCGGTGAGCGACGAGCTCCCGGACGCGACAAGACAACGACCGCGGCAAGGCGCTTGCCGCGGCAAGCTACCACTCTGTACCCGCGCACCAGCACATCCACCAACGTGTCGCTCTAGGACCCTTCCAGGCATACGTGGCGGGAGGCTGTGCAGCCAGCGGTGCGTGGTGGCAAGCGGTGTTGACAAGATTGCCATCGTGGCGAGCGGTGGCGTCCCTGACGGTCCCTTTTGCACTATTTGGGCGACGCAGACGGGCATTTAATGCCCTTGTCCCCTGCCGTCAGGGTTAGGTATGATACACTATAACAGGTAGTTGTACCAACCGCAACACCTTTCCATTTTTACCCTTGTCTACGTTGCCACCTGTCGGTGACCCCTTGAGCATATAAAAGGAGGCCCATGCGCAACGTAGAGAAAGAAGGAGGAGAACACTCACGCTCGGTCTCGTTAGCTGCTGGTGTGTACTGTAGCACTCAGCGCTCCCGAGCAAGAACTCAATACAAACCACAAAGCAGGAGTAGGGTTTTACGCATCCGTCCGGCCCGAACCTGGGTAAACTGCTCGTGTGCTTCGCCTCGATCCGCTCTTCGTGCGATCCTCGCCCCCCGCCGAACCGAAAGGGGCTCGGTCTGCCGGTCCCATAGGTGCTCGTGGATTCGTTCCCCGACATCTTTGGTGCGCCAGGTAGGGGGTGTCAAGGTTGTGTGAACCTGATCCGGCGTTCACACGAGCTAGATCTTCATCGTCTTCATTGACATGCCGCCGAAGAAGAAGGCTTCGGAGGCGGCTGCTCCGTCCGTGCCGAACCCACCACCGCCGGAGCAAACGGCTGGTGGGGTAGACACCGGCGGAAGAACGGGCGTCGACGAGGGAGATCACGGTGCTGCCAGGTCCAAGGACAAGGCTGCGCTGCCCATCGGCGGTGTAGTCGGCTCCCACAACGACCGGCGCACTCCAAGACCTCGGCGTCCGTACATGCACCGCGCCCATCTCAGGTGGCGCGGGACCGGCAGCGTCATGGTACTCACGGTACCATACGTTTGCTGGACCAAGATCGAGATGGTGGATCTCGGAGTGCTCAAGACCAGCATGCATGCCAACATGCTGGCACGAGCGAGGCACGGTCGCCTGGATGGGATACTGCTCCTTCTAACGTAGTTAGAAGTCCGAGCATATCCCGCTCCTCGCACCGTTCGCCACCGCCACCCACCACTTCAGCAGAAGCTTTGGCGCGAGCTCAACTGCTCCTGGATTACCTTCCAACGGCAGACAAGATCGACGACTGGAGGGCCACCATTCAAAGTCTCATCGGCTTCGCCAACGGCGACACTCCACGGCAGCCGAGTACATCGCAGCCGCGGCAAGTCAGCCAGGCACGAGCCGGTGGCGACAAGACCGGTGGGGGTGCAACCACCATGCACTCTCCGCCCCGAAGGCCAAGATCGCCGACTCGCCGGATCCACCTCGACAGCGACTCCACCGCGTCACCAGATCCACGAGCTCGTCGTGATCAGCGCCAAGTTCTTCACGAACGACAACAAGAAGACGCTCGTACTCGCATCGAGCGCCAAAGAGAAGCGCGGCGTCAATCGGACCAGCGCGCCGGGCCCTCTGTCGACATGCATGTGCCAGGGGAACCAGGCGACTTGCCATACGCGGTAGGTTGCCCTGCGTTTACTCGTGAGCTGCGGCAAGTCCAGTGGCCCAGCACGAAGAATTTCAAGCCAGACGTACCAGAGAAGTACGACAGCAAGTCGCATCCGTCGGAGTTCCTCGGCATCTACACCATCGCGGTGCAAGATGCCGGGGGGCGGGACGACAAGATACTTGCCAACTACTTCCCGCTGGTGCTCAAGCCCAACGTCAGATCCTGGCTCATGCACTTGCCGGACAACTCCATATCCTCCTGGGCAGACCTATCTCATCAGTTTGTCGGCGCCTTTATAGGCGGCCACAAACCTCATGGCCAAGAGAGTGACCTTCATCTGCTCGCCCAGAAGGAAGGAGAGCCCCTGCGCAAGTACATTCAGAGATTCCGCCGTGTACAACACAACATCCCAGATGTCCACCCTGGCGCGGTCATCAGCGCGTTCCATCAGAACGTGCGTAACCGCAGGATGCGGGAGGAGATGGCAATGTGCAAGATCAGAGACATCAGTGAGCTGTATGCCCTGGTCGACAAGTGTGCACGTGCTGAGGAAGGGAGGAAACTCCCCGGAGAGGATACAGGAGCAGGAGGATCTGACAGCGAAGATGCTGCCCCGGCAAAGAAAAATCGGCGGCGGAATAACAGGAAGAAGAAAGGCAAAGATGTGCTAGTCATTGAGCAGTCCGGCAACGAAGGTGGCGCTAAGAAAGCCAAAGCTGGTAGCTCCGGCAAGGAGATTGCCACATGCACCAACTGCCAGGCTGTGGCGGTCGCTGACAAGCAGGACGGCACCAACAAGCAGTACTGCAAGATCCACCGCACCAAGGGCCATGAGCTCCAGAGCTGTAAGAAGGTCGAGCAGCTTGTCGAGCAGCAAAAGGCTGAATACGAGCGACGCGACAAGGAGAAGGCCCAAGGAGGTGCTGGGGAATCCGGCAAGAAGCGTGCCGGCCGGGGAGGACGCCGCGGCAAGGCCAAGCAGCGGCAAGGAGACAGACCTCCCCGCGGCCGCGACAAGGATGAAGATGACGACGACGATGAAGACATGGATGATGTCGAGACCAGTGAGAAGGAGTTCCAGAAAGCCACAGAGGTCTTGTGCGTTGACGGCGGTGCTTCGCTGCATACTTCACACCGCTAATTCAAGCACTGGGTGCGGGAAGTCAATGCGGTAGAACCACCTGTCGAGTCACGCAAGCTTCTGAAATGGTCCAGCACGCCTATCATCTTTGATATTGAGGACCACCCTGATCGCACAACTGCGGTCGGGTGCTTGCCGATGTTGGTTTCACCAACTATCCGCAACCTCAAGGTCACTAAGATGCTAGTTGACGGCGGGGACGGCTTGAACCTGATCTCCTCCGCTGTACTCCAGAAACTCCAGATCCCTGACAGCGAGCTTGAAGAGACCGGCACATTCCAAGGAATCAACCCGGGAAGGAGCAAGCCAAAGGGGAAGGTTACGTTGCCGGTGACATTTGGCAGCGAGTTGAACTTCAGGACTGAGAGGGTCACTTTTGACGTTGCCGATTTTCCATTGCCTTACAATGGGATACTCAGCCGTCCAGCACTCGCCAAGTTCATGGCAGCCTCTCACTACGCATACAACATGCTGAAGATGCCAGGCCCGATAAGTGTCATCTCTATCCCTGGCGACAAGAAGGATGCTCTTATCTGCGCCGACAAGATCTACAGGGAAGCAGCAGCCGCAACAGATCGCAAGTCACCTGTCGTTGAAGCTCCCGGGGGGGAGAAGAAGACCAAGTCCGACAAGAGTTCTGATGCCCACTCCGGCAAGCGCACCTCTTCGGAGTGCTGCGCTACCGTCGAGGACGCACCATCGAGCTCCACCGGCAAGTGTAAGAAGACAATGGCAGCTCCGCCAGAGACCAAGAAGGTGTCCGCCAAGGAGGACGGCACTGGTGGTACCTTCACCATCAGTGCCACTCTTGACCCTAAATAGGAAAGCGCGCTCATTGCTTTCCTGCGGGCGAACGTCGATGTGTTCGCATGGCAACCGTCTGACATCCCCGGTGTTCCCAAGAAAGTAATTGAGCACCATCTTGCCGTCTGTCCTCATGCGCGGCCCGTCAAGCAGAAGGTTAGAAAACAAGCAGTGGAGCGCCAAGAATTCATCGCAGAAGAGATCAAGAAGTTGGAAGCAGCAGGCCTTGTCAGAGGGGTGCTCCAACCTACGTGGTTGGCCAATCCTGTGGTCGTACGCAAGGCAAACGGGAAATGGAGGCTTTGTATCGACTTTACCGATGTTAATAAAGCTTGTCCCAAATACCCATTTCTCTTGCCGCGCATTGACCAGATTGTTGACTCCACGGCCGGATGTGACTTGCTTTTATTTCTTGACGCATACTCATGATACCATCAGACCTTCATGGCAGAAGAGGATGAGGAGAAGACCGCATTCATCACTCCATGTGGCACGTATTGTTTCATACGGATGCCTTTCGGTTTAAAGAATGCTGGCTCAACATTTGCAAGGGTAGTCCATGTCGCTTTTGAGCCACAAATACACAGAAATGTGAAAGCCTACATGGATGACATAGTGGCCAAGAGTAAGGACAAGGCAACTCTGATTCAAGATTTAGACGAGACCTTTGCAAATTTGCGCAAGATCAGCCTCAAGCTCAACCCCGAGAAGTGTGTGTTTGGAGTCCCTTCCGGCAATCTTCTCGGGTTCTTCGTGTCTCAGCGGGGAATTGAAGCCAATCCCGACAAGATCAGGGCCATTGAGAAGATTGAAGCACCAAAGCGCGTCAAGGATGTACGAAAACTTGCCGGTTGCGTGGCTGCTCTCAGCAGGTTTATCACTAAGTCTGCTGAGCGCGCCCTGCCGTTTTTCAAAATATTGAAAAAGGCAGGTCCAATGAAATGGACTCCGGAAGCGGAGGCTGCGCTGCAAGACTTGAAGAGATACCTGTCCTCCACTCCAACACTTGTCGCACCTAAGCCACAAGAGAAGTTGCTGCTGTATATAGCAGCAACCAATCAAGTGGTTAGTGCTGCGTTAGTAGCGGAGAGGGAGGCAGATGATGAGCCAGCAACCACGACAGGCGCACCAGCGACAAGCAGGGGGCTTCCCCGACAAGCTCTGGTCCCGACATAGATGGATCTGCGCAGGCGCGCGAGGAGATACAGAAGAGAATGGTGCAGCGCCCAATTTACTTTGTCAGTTCCCTTCTGTAGGGGGCTAGGTCAAGGTACTCTGGTGTGCAGAAATTGCTTTTCGGCCTTCTCATGGCCTCGAGAAAGCTGCGCCATTACTTCCAAGCACATGAGATCATAGTTGTCACTCGTTTTCCGCTGAAGAGGATATTGCAGAATCCAGAAGCAACAGGCAGGATTGTTGAGTGGGCACTAGAACTGTCAAGCTTTGGCCTCAACTTTGAGAGCACTTCAACTATCCAAAGCAGAGCATTGGCAGAATTCATAGCAGAGTGGACGCCGACACCAGATGAAGAAATTCCAGAAACAGGCATCCCCGTCAAGGAAGCAAGCAAAGAGTGGCTGATGTACTTTGATGGTGCCTTCTCGCTGCAAGGCGACGGTGCTGGCGTGCTGCTTATTGCACCCACCGGAGAGCACCTCAAGTACGTAGTCCAGATGCACTTTCCCAAGGAGCAAGCAACAAACAATACCACAGAGTATGAAGGTTTGCTTGCCGGTCTCAGGATCGCGGCAGACCATGGGATCAAGAAGCTCATTGTCAGGGGTGACTCGCAGCTTGTCATCTGCCAAGTGAACAAGAGTTATCAGAGTCCGTTGATGGAAGCCTACGTTGATGAAGTAAGAAAGCTAGAAGAGCACTTTGACGGCCTACAGATGGAGCATGTTCCAAGAGCTCAGAACGACATTGCCGATGGCATGTCGAAATGCGCCGCACTTAAGTTACATGTGGAACCAGGGATCTTTGTGCTCAAGCTGACTCAACCGTCTCTAACGCCATCAACTGGACAGAGCAAGAAGAGGAAGTTGATTTCTGGTGACTATTTTCCGGCAAAGCTTCCCGAAGCCGCCGCCAAGAAGGTCCCCAAGATCAACACCAAGAGTGCTGAGGAGCAGTCTGCTCCGGCAAGCCCTAGGGTTTGTTTCGTTGAAGCAGAGCCTCCCGACAAGTTTTGCTCCGTCAAGCTTGCCGGGGAATGTCAAGCTCTGGCTAAACCGCAGGTTCTCGCCGTAAAAGCGGATGTTCCCGCAGCAGCAGATGTGCCTTTAGTCCTTGTTGTCGAGCCACAAGCTCCAGCATGGGCACAACAGATTATCCGTTTCCTTCAGACAGGAGAACTTCTCGAAGAGCAAGAAGAAGCGGAAAGAGTAGCCCGGCAGTCAAGTATGTACCAGTTTGTCGACAACACACTGTACAGAAGAAGACTCAACGGTGTGAAATTGAAGTGTATTCACCGGGAAGGCGGACAAAAGCTGTTGGCAGAGATACATGGAGGCATATGTGGTCACCACATTGGCGCAAGAGCACTTGTCGGCAAAGCATTCAGGCAAGGTTTCTTTTGGGCGACAGCCCTCCAGGATGCAACTGCACAAGTAACCAAGTGTGAAGCGTGCTAGTTCCATTCCAAGCAGATACACCAGCCAGCTCAAGCTCTCCAGACGATCCCTTTATCCTGGCCATTTTCGGTCTGGGGGCTCGACATCCTCGGCCCCTTTCCCCGAGCAGTCGGGGGCTTTGAGTACTTGTACGTTGCAATCGATAAGTTCACAAAGTGGCCGGAAGTGGAAGCAGTGAGGAAGGTGACAACACAGTCAGCAGTCAAGTTCTTCAGATCGATTGTTTGCCGCTTCGGGATCCCTAACAGGATCATCACCGACAACGGTACACAATTCACGAGCCGCACCTTCATGCAGTACGTCCAAGATCTTGGCGCCAAGGTCTGCTTCGCTTCTATTGCTCACCCGAGAAGCAACGGCCAAGCGGAGAGGGCAAATGCTGAAGTGCTGCGTGGGCTCAAGACCAGGACTTTTGACAGGCTGCGCAAGTGCGGAAGAAACTGGATTGAGGAGCTACCGGTGGTTCTTTGGTCGACCAGGACGGCCCATATGACGATGTTGGGCCGATTTCGGGAAAGGCCCTAACAGGCCGTGAGTTACCGAGCCATAAAATGGGCTATATGCGAACAGACAATTAACAAGCTTTTCATGGGCCGACCAGCTAACTTTTGACCAAGTCAAATGGGCCGGCCTTTGTAAGCTAAATGGGCCAGTGTTGGGCCGTCGCACGTGTCGGCATATCATAGGTGCCTATCTAACCCAATGACGAGCTGACACATGTTTCCTTCGGCCAATGAGAATTTTACACGTGGAAAATCCCCATTGGTCCGGGCTGTTAACGGGTTATCGGATAAAAAACCAGACCTGATAGCTTAACGGCAACCCGTTATGATGGATGCCACGTGTCAGTTACACTTGACAAAAGCACTTCCATGACACGTCATTTATCGTCATGGAAGTGAACACTTCCGTGATTATAATTTTGGTATTCTCATGGAACACTTCTACGACAGCACAGGTATGACTAACTTGATTCTGTCATAAAATTGTCATGGATGTACATACATGACAGAAAACGTGACATACTTTGACAAACAAATATTATCACGGTAGTGTTTTTTTGTAGTGCCTGGATTTACCCCTACATTACCGATTGTTCGGCTATGGAGTAAAGGGAGCACCTATGTGATTGTTACAACCGGTTTATCCGGGACCATACCTCAGACGGGTGAAGCCAAAAGCTAGCGTTCTTACAGAAAACAATAAGTCAACCAAAGGGAAGTGAATACGGCCTCGCGCTTACCACCAGGGCGGTTCTGCAGCCATTGGTTTCGTTTGCTCTCACGGATCTGGACTATCCTACCCGAAGAAAGGGACCCTTGGAGGAACTATTTTCATCAGAAGATGTTGCTTAAGTTAAATAGTAATATAACATAGCTCTCCGCACATGTTTCGTCTATTCGAGCCGGATGACCGGATTGCCTGGATCTCGAAGAATTGCGTTGTTTCTCAAAGCATATAATACAAAGCACTTCTCGATCACTGGTCGGGGAGGTATAAGTCGATGGTCGGCTAAGACAACATTCTTTTAAAACAAATATAAGAATGTGGATCGAGCCCGATCAATGTAAAGTACATACATACATAGAATTGACTAAACTACTAATTCTCGACATTGTCTATCAATTGTTCTAAAGTACAATCCTTCTGCAAATAACGAGTGGCTTGCATTACTTCCTCATACACCAAGCTTAGTGGTATATCTTGACCGTCAGGGCCTACGTGACCAACCCGTGCCATGCGCATCGGGTCTAGCTTGGTGAAGCAGGTCTTTACCATCGCCCACACCTCGCGTGCTCCTTCTCGGCAAGCCGATATCTTCCACAACTCAAACCTTCGCCGACCCCTTTAAAGCGGTTGGCTGGTTCAGCCAAATTGTCCGGCGGCATGTATGACAGCCATAATGTCTTTGCCATGCTCTTCATGGCTTTCCGAGCTCATTCATAGGTGGCTGATAGTTCCTTTAGAAGGTTCCCATCACAAGTGCCCGCCTCTTCCTCAGGCCGCCCAATCAGGAGACCTAACAAGTAGGTGTCGCCCATCCTCACCAATAGCATCAATGACATGTCAAACAACACGGTACGATTAAATACTTGCCGAATATGTCAGCTTTCCGCTTTTGGTTTTCATCCGCGGTTTGGGCCAGCTGAGCTCGCAAGCTTTTAATTTCCTCAGTTTGCCGCTGATTTTCGCCCTTGAGCTCATTTTTTTCCTCATGACTTTGAGTCAACACTCATTTGCCAGCTTCTAGCTCCTTCTGCAATTCGCGTATGGTCTGTGTGGCTGCATGCAGGACACGGTGTTAATACATAAATACATCATACATCCTTTTCGAGGAATAGTTTTCCTATATACCGGACAAGTCACTGGTGGCTTTTTGAGCTGCATCTAGTTTGGCCTTACCTTCAACCACTTGTGCCCGGCTCGCCTCAAGGTCCTCATTTAGCTTTTTGCTCTGCTCTCTCGCGGCCTACATATATAATATCATCAAGAAGCCTTACCCCGGTCGTCCCACCCAAATTAAGGCTTGGAGGCTGGTAGGTTAGGGAATGTGATCAATTTTTGAGTTACTTTCGGTACGCACCTGTGCTTTGGTGATAAAAAGTCTGGCGATCCCTTCAAGACCCATTCAGGCCGCTCCAAGGTACGCATCCACCGAAATAAAGGCATTAAAATCTTGATTGGTGAAGGTGTCATGGCATAAGGCCTCCTTTCGGCGGCGATGATTCATTACGCTCTCGACTTCAGAGTTGGTAACAAAAACGTCATCCGAATCTGCTGGAGGAGGGATGCCGGTCGTCTGTCCGGGAGAAGATTCGGCCCATGCTGAAGACCTAGGGCCAGAGTTGTGGTTCAGCACACCCGGAGAATCTTCGTATCGATGAAGGGGCATCCTTATTCTACAAGAAAGTTAAACAAAGTTTTACGTAAAAGGGGTGTTAAGAGTGGCCATCGCTGCAATTCCACTCAGCGTCACCTCTGGGTCGAGGAGACAAGCGCTTCTGCTTTGGCGGATGCCTTCCTCTTCGATCTCCTGTTGGGAGCCGGAGCCGAAGCAATCCGAACTCCTCCCTGGCCGGATTGACGCGTAGAACGGCGACCCTTGGGAGTAGAAGTCAGCACGCTAGGAATAGCACGTGATGTGCGTCCTGTTCGGGAGGGGATCTTCTTATCACTTACTCTGGAAGAAGGAAGAGTCCCAAGATGGTCAGCTATCACAGGAACCTTGGCGCGATCAAGGCCCTCTTGATAAAATACCCCGTCTTCAAAAACGATTAACATCTTTGGGTCATCATGATACCCTGGATCATCATCACGCGAATGATCCTCTCGTTGAGGAGGAGGACATCTAATGAATTCAACTTCACGCCTCCAGGCCTATTCAAACATAACTAGTTAGAACCGAGGCATAATCTAGATACTTGAGTCTATAGGTTGTGGCTTACCCAGTCCACCGCATTATATCTGGAGCACCCTTCTTGGATGCTCATTCGGGCAAAGTCCACTTCCTCTCCCTTGAAGAGGCCGGCCAATATCTTAGCCAGGGCGACCTTATTGTCCGGTCCCTGGTGCTGCTAGCGGGTCATGTCATTAGTACCATTATAGCATCATAGGGGATGGCCCCTTTGCTGGAGAGGTTGCACGCATCGGGTGATGGCGATGGCCATGACCTCGATCATGGTCAGCTTCCTATTGGTCAGCAGCCGTACATTGGCTGCCAATGCACGCACTTCTTCACTATCCTGATGGGAAGGGCATCTGGGCCACCAGTTGAACCGCTTTATTGGTGGATCATTTGAGTATTCGGGTAACCCTTGCCGGACTAGATTGATAAGAGGAACGTCTTTAATATAAAACCATTCTAAGGTCCACTTCTCGGGATCCTCCCGAGGGGTGCCGATTGGTACCCAGTACCAGCTATTTGCCATACTTTGGTGCCGCCCACCTCGAACATAGATCCCCCTCGGAGGCACGGTACAAGGCGGAATACTTCCTCCACAAATCAAAATGGGCCTCGCGGCTCAGAAATATCTCGCATAAGGCCACGAAGCCAGAAATATGCAGTATGGAACCTGGGGTAAGGTTGTGGAGCTCGATCTCGTAGAACTCAAGCAAGCCCCGTAGAAAGTGGTGGATAGGAAAGCCCAAAACTCTTAAAAGGAAAGGCACAAGACATACTCTCTCCACCTTGCTTGGAGTAGGGGAGCTCTCAGCAAGGGTGTGCCCGTCGATGGAGATGAGGCCGGTGTGAACGGTGACCAAATCAGCTGGGAGGAGGATGCACTGTGTCTGCAAGCGCTTCAGTTGAAGATATGAAATCGATCAGCTCGACCAATCACCTGGAAGAGGGTCGTGCAAGCGCGCTGATAAACCTGGAAGGTCGGCCATGGCATTGGGGATTGTTTTGATGCTATATAGGTATAACTTCCAAGATTAGTAGACCGACTCCTGCCTGCATCTACTACTATTACTCCACACATCGAACGCTATCCAGCATGCATCTAGTGTATTAAGTTCACGGAAAAATAGAGTAATGCAATAAGAATGATGACATGATGTAGTCAAGATCTATTCATGTAGGAATAGATCCCATCTTTTTATCCTTAATAGCAACGATACATGTGTGCCTTGTTGCCCCTTCTATCACTTGGAAAGGACACCGCAAGATTGAACCCACTACAAAGCACATCTTCCCATTGCAAGATAAATAGATCAGGTTGGCCAAACAAAACCCAAATATCAGAGAAGAAATACGAGGCTATAATAATCAAGAATGGATATTAAATCAAGGAAAATCTGATCATAAACTCACAATTCATAGGATCCCAACGAACACACCACAAAAAGTGATTACATCAAATAGATCTCCAAGAGACCATTGTATTGAGATATAAAGAGAAAAGAAGCCATCTAGCTACTGCCTACGGGCCCGTAGGTCTGTGGTAAACTACTCATGCATCGTCGGAGAGGCACCAATGAGGATGATGAATCCCTACATGGTCGTGTTACCCTCTGGTGAAGTTCCAAAAAAGGGCTCTAGATTGGATCTCATGGTTCAGGAACTTGCGACGGCTGGAATAAAATTACGTCGACTCTCCTAGGGTTTCTGGAATATTGGGGTATTTATAGAGCGAAGACGCGGTGCGGGAGGCCACCGAGGTCGACACAACCCACCTAGGCGCGCTTGGGGGCCCAGGCATGCCCTGGTGGGTTGTGGCCCCCTCGGGGCACCCCCAGGTGCTTCTCTGGCCCACTGGATGTTTTCTGGTCCAAAAAATCCACAAAAAGTTCTGCTGCATTTGGACTCCGCTTGGTATTCATTTTCTGCGATGTAAAAAACAAGAAAGAAAACAGAAACTGGCACTGGGCACTATGTCAATAGGTTCATACCAATAAATGATATAAAATGGTTATAAAATTATTGTAAAACATCCAAGAATGGCAATATAACATCATTGAACAATCAATAATTATAAATACGTTGAAGATGTATCAGTCTGCGACCGTTATTTAACATTACGGTAGTTCACTCCTAGTCGTCCCGTCCTTTCACATCATAGTTGTTGCGCTAATCATAACCCTCCTCCAAAATCCATGGCATCCCAAATCTCCATGATCACCGGTGAGTACAAGGTTAGAACCATCACCGGCGACTTTACACGCGTTAAATTATCACATGTGGTGGATCTTTGTACAAAATGCGTCCCACCGTGCACCCGCATGTGCGTGCGAGGGAATGAGTGCGTGCGTGCACATCTTTGCTTCGTGCTTGTACTGTCAGTGTGCGTGAGATAGGATGAGTACATTCTTCTGGAATCAGCAGCACGTCACTGTGATCAATCCACACTAGAAACAACACCTCGACATGTACCACGTGGCTTCATGGATGCCCCCCCCCCACACACACATTTTTTAATCATAATATATTAACTGAATAGGGAGATACACTGTGTAGCGTGCCATTGGAATTCTAATTTATGTGTTTTGCACGTACTGGAAGTACTAGTTAGGTATACGTGCATTGGACGCATGAGATTTGGCAACCAAATTATGAATGAATACCACACTATAGCATGTAAGCTTTGAGTCATATATGCATGATGTAGATGTTCGTTTAATTCTTATAGTTCATCTCATTAAAAATCAATTAGTTTTTATAAAAAAAAGTTAATATATTTTAATATTCATGGAATTTTGCGTTGTAAAGCATAAAGTAAAAAAATAATGGCAATTCATCTAGAAAAAAAGTTTGGGCAATTATGGTACGGAAGATTCTAGAACAAAGGATAAGTGCTTGAGTTTTGAGGTTTGTGCATTATGCTTAAGTTCAGCCATGGAGTCTTCTAGATTGTACATGTGGCAGAATCTAGTGGAATGTAGATGATATCCAACGACCAGTAGTGGTCAGATTTGCCATCTCTGCACCGTCGGATTGGCTTCATCCAATGGCCATCTTTCAAAGTTATTGGCACACAATATAGGGGTATATATATATATATATATATATATATATATATATATATATATATATATATATATATATATATATATATATATAGAAGGAGGTATAGATATAGACTAGTGGCACATCATCTAAAGCCTTTGTACACACTCATTTTTTGTACAAACTAGCAAGATGCCCGTGCATTGCACGGAATATCAAGATGCATTTCTGTGAGTAGTTTATCTTGTGGGAGATAAGGATGAACGAGACAAGGCCTTATCTGCAAATGAGGAGAGGAGTGCGGGTATCTTTTTGCAAAATTGTCATAGTTTCCTTCCTATCCGTCAGATATAGATCGGACAACCTACTTTGCAGGATGGCAGGCACACCATCATCACCAACTCTATTTTTACAAGAGTAGAAGTAGAGATGTGCTCGACCATGCACCCGCACATTTCTATGTGGTAACGAGTGCATGTGTGCACCTCTTCTCTTTCGCACACGTAGTCCGTGTGTGTGAGAGATACTAATAAGATATGGTGACGGAATACGTGTCAATGCAATTCGTGTGAAGGAGAGGCCTATATACATACATGTATGTGCATGGGGCCGGGGTGATATACCAGAAGGGAGGGGAGGGGTCGACCGCGCGAGATATCGATAGAGACAAATAGAGGGAAGATCTCTACGAGCGTACAAGCACTGGGATATGTAGGGGGCTAGAAGAAGGTGTGACGGGCCAAGTGGAGGGAGACTCTGAAGGAGTGCACAAGTGCGAGATCCATATTTAAAGAGGGGGCGAGAACGTGCACGGTTGCGCACATTGGCGGAGCCATGAAAATTAAATGAGCTAGGAAGCCAAGCATGGCTAATCCTTTATTGGGAGGGCCAATTCATCAACTTAAACCATCTTACCAGCAATTGATCTACTGATCACATTCATATTAGCCTCAGTATAGTGATGTTAGGGGGGCCAGGGCCCTTGCTGCCCCTGTCTTCGCCACTGTGCGCGCGTCTGAGAGATGAAGCGAAAGGTATGGATGATGAGAGGGATCGAGACGATGGATAGATAATATGTGTATATTAGCTAGCTATGTAGTCCCATATAGAGAGGTACATTGATAAATGTGTACGTGGGATCGATAGAGGGTGAGACCTAACTAGATATATAGATAAATTGGTTTGTGCGGAAAACTGGGAAAGACCTAGCTATATATATACACTCATAGAGGAACATCGATTGTTGCACATGCACATGAGAGATAAAGAATGCCCGAAGTGATGAAGAGGGGGAGGTTTGTGTGTGTGCATGCATGGGAGACCGGCCTGAAGAAAAAGATTGCGTGTGTGTGATGGATAATGCTGAGTGGTAGCGTGTGTGCATGCATGCACGAGAGAAAGTTAGTGGTACAACTATAAAGAGAAGACGATTCTGTGGGTGTAAAAGACTAGGTGAGGTCATAATCAATGTAAAGTTGAATTCAAATATTTGAAAGAGATCATGGTGTTTTTGAAAACCATGCATGCATGAATATAACTGAGATATGCGTTGTGTGGTTTTGAAACGAGCATGCTATACTGTATACACATTGAACAAGGCCAGAGTGATTTGAATTTCAGATACCGATGTCACGCATCGTTTGGCCACATTCCATCCATGCATGGACACACTATTCAAATTGGAGATGATGGGTGGCTTTCGCGGCACATATCTAATGGTGTGTGTGTGTGTGTGTGTGTGTTTGTTTGTGTGTTGTGCGTGGTAAACACATTGTACATAGTATCATTCATGATTTAGATTCCGAACATCTAGGTAGAGCATACATGTACTATGATATGATTTCAACATAAAATGGATACATATATTTGAAAGTACTCCCACATTCATGTCATGTGTTGTGAAGATAATATCTAACCCGAGTATAATCCTATTCAAATAGGGAAAATGTACTCAAATTTAGTCCACATATGATAGATGGTATGATTTTTTTATTGTTGAGGGAAGTGCAGATTTATTTGGTACTATACACGTTAAGCTTGTTGTCACCATTTTGTAGTTTTTTTTTGTTGTTTTTATGGCATTTCTAGTAATATAGTAAAACGGGACATGTCTCTCTCTGGTGGGGTGCGAATTGTCTTGTTATTTTGTACACGTTAAGCTTGTTCTCCCGAAATTTCAAGCCGTGCCTTGTTATGCTGAAATCTCAAGCTAGCATCTCAGTCTTGTGCAGTGAAACTCCCGCCTCTTCAACACGCGCCTTGTTATCCTGACATTTTAAGATATATCTTCGTCTCGTTGTGCTTGGAAAACTACCTCCATCTCAACCCGCACCTTGCAATCCCAAAATTACAATGCGTGTGAATACTCCCACCACCTATGAAATCCCGACATGCGAAATTCCCGTGATACCACTGAACCGAAAGAACCACCTAGTTCAAATCAGTGGGGGTATTTTTGCAACTTACCCCAAATTTCTTTCAAGTGCGTTGATACGTCTCCGTCGTATCTACTTTTCCTAACGCTTTTCCTCTTGTTTTGGACTCTTATTTGCATTATTTGAATGAAACTAACTAGGACTGATGCTATTTTTAGCAGAACTGCCATGGTGTTGTTTTTGTGTACAAATAAAAGTTCTCGAATTGGAACGAAATTTTGCAAGGATTTTTTATATGAATAAAGAAAAATATTGGAGCGAAGAACCACCGGAGGGGCACCTGGGTGGGCACAACCCACCAGGGCGAACCCCCCTCCTGGCGCGCCCAGGTGGGTTGTCCCCACCTGGTGGTCGAGCAGACCCTGAATCCAACTCCATAAATACATATTTTCGTAGACAAAAATCAAGGAGGAAGTTATCTCATTTTGTGATATGGAGCCGCCGTCACCTCCCGTTCTCCATCGGGAGGCCAGATCTGGAGTCCGTTTGGGCTACGGATAGGGGAATCTTCGGTCGTTGTCATCACCAACCCTCCTCCATCGCCAATTCCATGATGCTCTCCACAGGGAGTGAGTAATTCCTTCGTAGGATCATCGGTCGGTGAGGAGTTGGATGATATTCATCATGTAATCGAGTTAGTTTAGTTAGGGCGTGATCCCTAGTATCCATTATGTTCGGAGATTGATGTTGTTATGACTTTGCCATGCTTAATGCTTGACACTTTGGACCCGGGTGCCATGATTTCAGATCTGAACCGTTTATGTTATCACCATTATATCTATGTCCTAGATCCAATCTTGCAAGTCATAGTCACCTATTACGTGTTATGATCTGTAAACCCTATAGCGACAATATGCGGGATACTTTCCGATGATGACCGTAATTTGAGGAGTTCATGTATTCCCTATGTGCTAATGCTTTGTTCTGGTACTCTTAAAAGGAGGCCTTAATATCCCTTGGTTTCCTTATGGACCCCGCTACCACGGGAGGGTAGGACAAAAGATGTCATACAAGTTTTTTCCATAAGCACGTATGACTATTTACAGAATGCATGCCTAAATTATATTTATGAACTGGAGCTAGTGCCATGTCGCCCTAGGTTATAATAGTTACATGATGAGTATCATCCAACAAATTGTCGATCCAATACCTACGAACTTCCTACATATTGATCTTGCTAACTTACTACTGCTGCTGTTACTATTGCTACTGCTACAAAACCACTACTATCACTGTTACCATTATTGTTGCTGCTACAGCTACTATCAAAACCTCCATACCACTGTGCTACTGATCACTTTGCTGCAGACAATTAATCTCCAGGTGCGGCTGAATTGAAAACTCAGTTGCTAATACTTGCAAATATTCTTTGGGTCCCCTTGTGTCGAATCTATAAATTTGGGTTGAATACTCTACCCTCGAAAACTATTGTGATCCCCTATACTTGTGGGTTATCAAGACCTTTTTCTGGCGCCATTGCCAGGGAGCATAGCTATATTTGTTGAGTCACTTGGGATTGTTATCTATCTATCACTATGAAGAATCTGAAGGATGATGAAACTATGATTTTCCCTCAACTACGAGGGGAGGTAAGGAATTGCCATCACACCTTGCACTTGATTCTCCTTCAATTATAAGTAAGCTTGCCACACCACACTTTGCTATTAATCCTGATATGTCGCAAATTATTGATGATGCTACTTCTGCTATGAATGATACTTATGATGATGCTAGTACCTTGCTTGGTAAGACTGTGCCTTTGGGTGAACTGCTTGATGAACAACTTGCTAGACTAAATGATATTGAGAATGCTGCTATTGATGAGACTGTTGAAACTGATGAAGTGCTTGAAACTGACAATTTTGAAACACCTATTAGATCTAGCCATCCTAGATAGGAATTGCACAAAGTACCTGAAGGTCATGTTATGGATGAGGAGACAACTAGAGACTTTCTTGCTTGTAATGATAGAGTTGACCTTAAGAAATTACTATGCAAACTAAAAGAAAAATCTTTGAATACTAGAATGAAATGTGATCCTAAGTTTTCTACCTCACCTATCTTTGTTAATGATAAGGATTATGAGTTCTCTGTCGATCCAGAGTTAGTTACTTTGGTAGAGTCTGATCCCTTCCATGGCTATGAAACGGAAACCATGGTGGCACATCTTACTAAGTTGAATGATATAGCCACCCTATTGCTCATGATGATAAAATTCTCTACTATTATATCGTTGAGTTATTTCCGTTCTCATTAAAGGGTGATGCTAAAGCTTGGTACAATACTCTTACTCCTGGTTGTGTGCGTAGTCCCCAGGACATGATTTATTACTTCTCTGAGAAATATTTTCCTGCTCGTAAGAAACAAGCTGCCTTGCAGGAAATATTTAACTTTGTGCAAATTGAAGAAGAGAGTCTCCCACAAGCTTGGGGGAGGCTTCTCCAATTGCTAAATGCTTTGCCTGATCATCCACTTAAGAAAAATGAAATACTTGATATCTTCTATAATGGACTAACAGATGCTTCTAGGGACTTCCTAGATAGTTGTGCTAGTTGTGTTTTCAGGGAAAGGACTGTTGAACAAGCTGGGGAATTATTGAATAATATATTGAAAAATTATGATGATTGGGCCCTTCCTGAACCATCACCTGAACCAACTCCAAAGAAGAGAGGAATCTTATATCTTAGTCCCGAAGATATGCAGGAGGCAAAGAAAAGTATGAAGGAAAAAGGTATTAAAGCTGAGGATGTTAAGAATTTACCACCTATTGAAGAAATACATGGACTTAACATACCACCACGCAAGGTGGTTGAGGTAAATTCCTTGCTAAAATTTGATGAAGGTGATATTCCTTACAATAAGCATCCTAGTCAATGCCTTTATGAGTTTGATAACGATATCATAAAACAAGATCACTTCAATGCCAATGTCATTAAACAATTGAAATACAACTCTGATATGATTGCTCGCTTGAGTGACTTGTTATTTAGAATCTCTAATGATGTAGGGGTGTGGGAAAACATGCTTCTATGGTTCAAACTTAGTTAGAACAAGTTGCTAAATCTTAGAAAGAATTACTTGATGAAATGAATAATAATGTAACCGATTTTGCTGTTTGAGTAGCAACTAGAGGAGGGAAAATGACTCAGGAACCACTTTATCCTGAGGGACATCCTAAGAGAATTGAACAAGATTCACAAAGACTTAACACTAGTGCACCTAGTCCTTCTAGAAGGGAAAAGAAAAGGAAAAATGATAGGACTTTGCACACCTCTAGTGAACAAGACAAACCTCCTAAAAATAGTAATGATGTCTCTATCTCTGATGCTGAAACTGCAATGCCTAGTATGAGACTATACCTCCAACGTGTCGAGGCACGACTTAAAGGTATAAGCTCATACTAGAATGATCTCAAGTATGGTATCTTTGCACGACTCATGTAAAAATAGGGATGAAATTGTAAAAGAGTAGTTGGCTTACACTCGCCACGTCAAAAATACATTACATAAGCAATCATCATCCAGATAACATCACAGTCCGACTACGGACGAAGATCCAAATGAAAGATACCAAATAAATAAGCCACAAGGTCTGAATCGCCCCTAGTAGAAACCACTACTGATCATCGGGATAGTGCACATAGTATCGACTACGTTCTTCATCGAACTCCCAATACAGCTCCGTGCAGTCACCTGTGTAGTCCACCATAGTACCTACATCTGGTGTTGTGTAGAATCTGTGAGCCACGGAGGACTCAGCAATCCCGTTCCCGGGTAGCAAAACTATCTAAGCCTTGGGTGTGGAACAAGGCTGAAGAAAAATAAAGGTTGCAGCTGCATTAGCACTAGCTTACGTGTTTTGAGCGAGAAGAGAAGTGCCACGAGCGTCAAAGTGATCATGAAGTGATCCTATCTAAGCACGTCAATCATAACCCCACCGTGTTCACTTCCCGAACCCTTTTCAGAAAATGACCGTCACGGTTACTCACGCTGGTAGTGTTTTCTGAACATGGTGTCAAGTTTTCTACAACCGGATATTAACAAATTCCCACCGGATATTCCAACTAAGGTAAAACTAATCCAGCAAGACCTCCCGGTGTGCCGACACCCTAACAGTAGCCGCGCGTATCTAGTCTCAGGCCACGAACGGATGAGCACTACGTACAGATACCGAAGACCCCAGCAAGCCGGGTGGCACCGCAAGTGGCTCTAGTTTGGACCAACACTCAAATTGAGCACTCGCCCAGGGGGGTTGATTAATTAATCCTCGGGTTAATTACTCCCTCGGCAAGTTTTAGTTGATAGGCAAATGTAGAACCAATGTCGGGCCTCGCTGGAAAAGCTTTAGCGCTAAGTGGGTTATCGAGGGGGTCCCTTAACCCCAACCGTGTTAGGAACGCATAATCAAGGAACATAACACCGATTTATACGGTTCCTAGGGTGGTATGAGTGGAACAGAACACCAAGCAAGAGGCTTAGCCTTCCTCCCATTGCCAAGTATATAGATGATTTAGTATTAACAGATTATATAGTGTGATATCCCAACAACAACTTCAACATGAAGCAAGAATCTTTAAATCTTCTCCTGCAACTAGCAATGCTATAAGAGGGGCTAAGCGAAGCTTACATAGCCAAACAAAGGTTTGCTAGGTTGGGTGGTTAGACAGATTCATGGTTACAATAGGAGGCTGACAAACAAACATGGGCATCGAGGCAATGAGCTAAAGAGCGAGACATCTAGCAATAGGCAAAGATCGTAATGATATATGGGTCAGGTCATCTTGCCTGTCGAGTCGTCGATGGGATCGTAAGATGGCTCCTCGTACTCAACCTCGGTAGTAACCTCGTTCTCGTGCTCGGTCTCGACTTCCGGCTCTACTCAACACAAGAACACAACATAGCACGATATCAAACAAGGTGAAATGCACAATCAACATGATGCAAGTATGATGCATTTCATGGCAAGGGATGAAGCACACAAGAACAACACAAAACCACAAGTTTAAATGAGGCCGGAATCAACATATCTCAAATCCGGTAAGTCCTCATATGCTTATGTTGAAAATGGTCCAGATCTGAACAAACCTTAAGTTAAATTCGTTAAACAGCAAGTTAACATGCACCATGATGATCTACACGAAATTCTAGTTAAGTTTCATATAAAGTTTGTTTAATTCGGAGCTACGGTCTAGAAGATATGAGCAAAACAAGATAAGCATGGCAACGGCGCAAGATGTACCCAAACATCAAGCAAACATACTCCAAACATCTAAACAACATGATATTATGATACTACATGCAAAACCACACAAGTTTCATATAGGGCACGCTTAAAACGGAGCAACAGTTCAACACATACACACGAAACAAGATACAATGCAAAGCTGAAATTAACAGGCACATAGCAACTTTGGAGCAAGAAATATATACTCTACATCACTCAAACATGGTGACAAAAAGCATGGACATGAATTAGACATATCCTACAACAAACAACTCCATTGGAGCAACTCCATAGGAGGCATGGATCAATAGCAACAAGCTACACCGTTTTGATCATGCTGTTAAAAACCTGACAGATATAATTTATAGCAACTTGGGAGCAAGAAATAAATAAGCTACAGCAACCCATATGAGCAAGTGAGGGCATGGATGGATAGAAAAAAACATGTACAACAAGGAATGATCATTGGCCAATCCAAAACAAGCATGGATTTGACTAGGGCATCAAGCAAACATAGCATCAGGTTATGACAGATTCCAGACTTAGCAAAAATTTCACTAAGTATAAAACAGTTATGTTAGCATGGCATGTTTACAAGCATGTTTAAGTCACCTCAAGGCATATCATGGAAAGTGGTTTGCACCACAGCAAAGACCATATGATGGAGATTCTAAAACATATTGACATGTGACATGGGGACAAACACATCAATAGCAACGAGCACTTCAAATCAGCATCTCATAACATGTTTCATAACTTAACAGCCACATGCACTTTTGCAACAGAGATAAACATGGAAATATGAACCCTAACATGAATGCTACAGCAACCATCATGTAGAGCATTTCACAAGGAACATTTTGACATATCATTTGCTTCATTTGGATAAACATGCACCAAGTTATCACATCTCAAACATGGCATGAAAATAACAAGTTACAGCAGTTTATAACAAGTAGCACTCTTGTCACGAAGATTAGGACCTCTAGATGAACTCAAACAAGCATGCCACAATGGAACAAAACGTAGAGCACATCACCACGATCATTTTGATATATCATATGCACACTTTGGACTTACACACAAAAAGATACAGCAACGCAAAGATGCAACAAAATATCAGATCATAGGGACTTAGCAAAAAAACAACCTCAAAAGGGGGGTCAGGAGGACACGTCCGGGGTGACGTGGACACTGTCTGACTGAGCGGATCGGGCGGAGGAGCAGAGCGGGTCGGGTTCGCCGACCCGTTAGGGTTTTCGGCCGGCGGCGGCGATTGGATCTGAGCGTGGCCCTTCGGCGGCGGCTTGCCGATGGATCGACGGGGCGGTGGCTTGCCGGCGGCGGGACGAGGCGGGACGGGCGCAGTGGCGCCGGGGCGCGGCAGCGCCGGCGGGGAGGGTCGGGGCGACGGCGCCCGACCGCGGGGAGGCGGCGACAGAGGCGGAACCTCGGGCCGGCGGCGGTGGTGGTGGCCGAGGCCGACGGCGAGGTTGCAACGGCGGCGCGGGGCAAGAGCGGAGGAAGAACAGCGGCGGGGCAAAGCACAGTGCGGCGGCGGAGGGAATGGGCCGCGGGGGCCGTGTGCGGGCCTGCGGCCCGGCACGGTGGAAGCGGCGACGGCGGGGACGGGCTGCCACGTGGCGGACGCTGGTTCGTCTGGCGCGTCGGCGGATACGTCCGGCGTGCGGACGGACACGTCCGGCGGCTGCGGGAGGAGTGGAGCTAGGGTTTTGGACGCAAAAATGGACGTGGGGGTTCTAATTTATAGGCATAGGCAGCTAGGAGACTCCAAATGGGGAGCGTTTTCGGCCACGCGATCACGATTCGACGACCGAGAAGATGGGAAAGGTTGTGCTGGGTTGGTGGGCTGTTGTGGAGGGGGTCTTGGGCCTTAAAGAAGAGGTTCTTTTAGCCCACTAGGTTAACCGTTGGAGTACCAAACGAACTCCACGCGACGAAACTTGACAGGCGGCCTACACATATCAAAACAACATCGCACGACAAGTCTCTCGTCATTTCGGGAACGTTACACGGCCACACACGAAAGAAGGACTCGGTGATGCCACGGACACGTGTGAGCGTTGGAACTCGAAACGGAAAACGGGTAGAGACGAGTGGGACCGGGTGCAAGTGACAACACAAATGCAATGCAATGCACATGATAACATGACATGGATGAAATGCACACACGCACACGACAAAACGAAGAAACCCGAAATGAAAGAAGAGCCCAGAATGGAATTGATGAAGCCAAAGTTCATATATTGCCATATTTGGAAAGTGTTACATCTGGGGCATTACAAACTCTCCTCTACTACGAAAAGATCTCGTCCCGAGATCTAGGACTGGAAGAAGGAAGGATATTCAGAACGAAGGTGATCTTCTCGTTTCCACGTAGCTTCTCAGTCGGTATGGTGTGACCACTTAACTTTCAAGAACTTGATTCACTTGTTGCGGGTCTTCAGCTCAGTTTCTTCAAGAATAGCAACGGGCTGCTCACGGTAAGACAAGTCTTGTTGAAGATCAATCTCCTCGAACGAAATGGTGCGTTCAGGTGTCTTGAAGCACTTGCGGAGTTGAGACACGTGAAACACAACATGAACATTTGCAAAGTTGGATGGAAGCTCGAGTTGATAGGCTAGATCGCCTCTTTTGCCAAGAATCTTGAAAGGCCCCACGTATCTTGGAGCAAGCTTTCATTTGATACCGAATCTTTGGGTGCCTTTCATAGGAGAAACACGGAGATAGACATGATCTCCAATGTCGAAAGCCAAATCAGGATGCTTGCCGTCATAGTAGCTCTTTTGACGCGACTGAGCGGCCTTGAGATTCGCACGTATGACTTTGCACATTTCTTCGGCTTCTGAGATAAAGTCATTGCCAAGAAGTTGACGTTCACCAGTCTCGGACCAGTTGAGAGGGGTACGACACTTTCTGCCATAGAGGATTTCAAATGGAGCTTTGCCGACACTTGCTTGGAAACTTTTGTTGTAAGAGAACTCGGCAAACGAAAGGCAATCTTCCCACTTCATGCCAAAAGAGATGACACAAGCTCTGAGCATGTCTTCGAGGATCTGGTTCACTCTTTCGGCTTGACCACTAGTCTAAGGGTGAAACGCAGTGCTGAAACGGATCTTAGTGCCCATGGCTGACTGGAAGGAGTCCCAGAACTTGGATGTGAACAAACTTCCACGGTCTGAGGAGATAACTTGAGGAATGCCATGTAACGACACAATTCTGGAAGTGTACAACTATGCCAGCTGAGCTGCATTGATGGATTCTTTGACTGGAAGGAAGTGAGCTACTTTGGTTAGCTTGTCAATCACAACAAAGATAGCATCATTCCCCTTCTTGGACTTGGGAAACCCAGTGACGAAATCCATTTCAATGTGGTCGAATTTCCACTCGGGAATAGGAAGAGGTTGGAGGAGACCGGCTGGACGTTGATGCTCTGCCTTCACTCTTCCGCAGACATCACATTCATTCACGAATTGGGTAATCTCCCTTTTCATGCGAGTCCACCAGTAAGATTGCTTGAGGTCTTGGTACATCTTGGAACTTCCGGGATGAATCGAGAGGAGGGAGTCATGTGCTTCGTTCATTATGAGCTTCCTGAGATCACCCTTGGGAACCACAAGTCTATCCTCAAAGAACAAGGTGTCTTTCTCATCAACGCAATAGCACTTGTATTTGGGAGTACCCTTTGCAATACCATGTTTCACTTTCTGCACCATAGCATCACTGAGTTGGGCCTCACGGATCTGATCTTCCAAGGTAGGAGCAACTTGAAGATTTGCAAGAAAGCCTTGCGGAACAACTTGGAGGTTGAGCTTCCTGAATGCTTCACAAAGCTCAGGCTGAAACGGCTTGATAAGGAGACTATTGCAATATGCCTTTCTGCTCAAGGCATCTGCAATGACATTGGCCTTGCCAGGTGTCTATTCGATGCTTGGATCATACTCTTGGATCATTTCAACCCAACGAGTCTGGCGAAGGTTCAGGTTTGGCTGTGTGAAGATGTACTTCAAGCTCTTGTGATCGGTGAAGATGTCCACTTTTCTGCCCAACAGAAGGTGTCTCCACGTGATCAAGGCGTGTACCACAGCTGCTTGCTCGAGATCATGTGTGGGATAGTTCTTCTCATTTGGCTTCAATTGACGAGAAGTGTATGCCACAATCTTCTTGTCTTGCATTAGAACACCACCAAGTCCTTGTATAGAAGCATCACAGAATACTTCGTAGGGCTTGGACTCATCCGGAGGAGTAAGAACCGGAGCAGAGATGAGCTTTTGTTTGAGTGTTTTGAATGCCACATCACGATCCGGAGACTAGTTGTACTTGACATTCTTCTGCAGCAAGTTGGAGAGAGGCTTGGCAATCTTGGAGAAGTTCTCAACGAACATTCTACAATAGCTAGTAATACCAAGGAAGCTTCGGAGTTGCTTGACGTTCTGTGGGGATTCCCAGTTGACAATCGCTTCAACTTTCTCGGGGTTGACAGAAATACCCTCAACAGATATGATATGGCCATGATATAAGACCTTATCTAGCCAGAATTCACATTTGGAGAACTTTGCATAGAACTTGTGTTCACGGAGTCTGTCCAGAACCAAACGGAGGTGCTTGGCATGGTCTTCTTCATTCTTGGAAAATACCAAGATGTCATCCAGATAGACAAGGACAAATTCGTTGGTGTAGGGGTTGAATATGTAGTGCATCATCCTCGAGAAGGTGGGTGGCGCATTTGCGAGGCCAAAAGACATGCCTGTGTATTCATAGGAGCTGTAGCTTGTTCTGAATGAAGTCTTGTGAATATCTTCTTCACGGATACGGATCTGGTGATAACCCATCCGGATATCGAGCTTTGAGAACACTTTTGCTCCTTTGAGCTTCTCGAACAATTCATTGATGTTGGGGAGCGGATACTTGTTATTTATTGTCTTCTTGTTCAATGGCCGGTAATCAACGCAAAGGCGCTCCGTGCCATCCTTCTTCTTGACAAATAGAACACCACAGCCCCAAGGAGAAGAGCTAGGCCTGATTAGACCCATACGCTCTTGCTCATCGAGTTGTTTCTTCAGCTCCTTCAACTCATCAGGGGAGAGCTTGTACGGACGCCGGCATGCTAGCTCGGTACTGGGCTCGAGTTCAATGACGAATTCAACTTGACGATGCGGAGGCATGCCTGGAAGCTCTTCAGGGAAAACATCTTCATATTCATTGACCACCGGAATTTGAGAGATGGCATTAATCTCGCCCTTGTCATTGAGAGAGAATAGCCTGATTGTGATATCTCGAGAGGCGAAGATAATCATGTCTTCGTCGGAATGAGTAAGCTTGACTTCCTTATTTGCATAATCAATGTGAGCATCATGCTGGGAAAGCCAATCCATCCCCAGAATAAGATCAATGTCGGAGTTGCCGAGAACAACCGGAGAAGCCAGAAAGCGGTAATCACCCATACGAATAGATACATCCGGAACAACTAAGTTGGAAGTCATTTGCAATCCTGGAGAAATTATATTTAAAGGTCTAGGAATGCTCTCCGAAACCAAGTCATGCTTAGCAACAAATGGTCTTGAAATGAAAGAAAGTGATGCACCCGAATCAAAAAATACTTTTGCAGGAATAGAGTTAACTGGAAGATTACCAAGTATCACATCTGAAGAATTCTCTGCTTGAGCTGCATTCATCATATTCACTCTTGCAACATTTGGATTGTGCTTGACAATAGCAGTACTGACAGGTGGAGGAGGCGGAAGGCGCCCTGGGTTGGGGCACTTGTTAGCATAGTGACCCTTCTGGCCACACTTGTTGCAAATCACTTCTGAGAGAGGACGGTGATAAGGAGCACTTGACTTCGAAACTTGAAAGTGATTCTTTGACTGATTGCTTGGGTTGGGTGGGTGGGAGAAACCACGGCCACCAGAATGCTTGTTGTTGTTGTTGGGAGGTCGGATCACTGGAGGAGGTGGAAGCCAAAACTTCTGCTGCTTTGCAACCACTTGGGAAGAAGAGGAGTGAACAACATCTCTGATCCTCTTTTTGGAAGCTTCCATCTTGACCTGGGCTACCTCTTGCTTAAGTGCTATGTTATAGAATTGATCAAATTCATCAGGCTCGAACAAGGTGAGAGCTAGTTGGAGTTCATCCTTCAGACCACCATGGAACTGATAAATCTTGCTCTTGGCATCTGGAGTGTCTTGCTTGGCATAGCAGGCAAGGTTCTGGAACATGACATTGTATTGATAAACAAACATGGTGCCTTGCTTCAGGTTGCGGAATTGCTCACGCATACCTTCGATGACACTAGTTGGAATGTGGTGGGAGCGAAAATCCTTGCAGAAGTCAGCCCACGAGATTTCACGTCCCTCTCTGGAATCTTTGTACTACTGCCACCAATCAGCGGCTTGGTCCTTGAGTTGTAAGGCGGCGAACTTTACATAGTCCTCAGGTCTCACGTTACTGCATTCGAAATGCCTCTTGATATCTGTTATCCAGTCTTCAGCATCTAGAGGGTCCACACAGTAATTGAATGCCTTTGGTTGGTTTGCCAGGAACTGGTTGAGTGTAGCAAAGTGAGGTTGGTTGAACAAATTGCCTTGGCATTGGTTCCCATGACCACCTTGATTTGCTTGATTTGCTTGAATGTTCTGCGTCATTTGCATAAGCATCTGGGTGTTTTGGTTCATCGCTTGCATAATTGCTCTCCATACCTCAGACGGAGGAGGAGGGGAAGGAGGACGATCAGGAACTTCTTCACCCTCTGGGTAAGCGTTGGGAAACCTTTTAGGAGCCATCCTAAATGAGATGACAACTATGAGCCATTGATTGAGAAATATATAAGCTGAATCAACGGCTAGAAATTGCAACATAAGTCTTCACAAGTACATTCGAACAAAAATGAACGAATGTAATCCACAGTTTAATGGTACAACAATCTTCTTGAGAAGCCACTTCGGAGAACAAAAGGTAAATAAAACAACAAGGAGCAGATAGAACAAATACAAGATAGAAGCTTCGTTCGACATATTCGTGCTGAAAGCTTATGGAACGTGTTACAAAAGGGATTTGCAATCCCCGGATCAGCATAGCCAAGGACCCTTTAAGATGCAACTCCCGATCGGAACAAACGCCCATAAAACTACTTCACTAAATGTAGAACCCCGAACTCCATATCATGCATTCATTGGAAGAATGCCTACGAACTACTAGATGAACCCACCTATTAATTTCCGAAAGTTTCCAGTTATGCAATCAGGTGTTGGGGATACAGGGGAAGCATCGCGCACTCAACTCTAATCCTACATCCAGCTGTATCCATCCTTCAACACATAACCAGTTATTTCCAGAAACCGTCTACCTCGGACCTTCGAAACGCATATACTATACAAGCTATGGCAATACTCCCGAACTACCTCCCCAGTACTGGGTGATGTCGGAGTTATCTTGCCTCTAACCGCATAGGAGAGTTTTCGATGTCGGCCATCTTAAGTATTCCAGAACTACTGCGATATATTTGTGACGACAACACCTCGGAGCTCAACTCCCCGGGACACTGCCACAACCCCTAAATGACAGGAGGCATCGAGAACAATGTTCTCGTCACAAAGACATCGGAACAATCCAAACAATACTCGCGTGATCCTAAAAAAAAATTTGTGAAATTTTGAGAGTAGAAGAGACAAGTAATCGTCAAGAGTGAAAATGGATGAGGACCAAAAGAAATCCTACTCTCCAATATATATATAGGAATCAAAACATTTTCAAGTGTGTGCCTAGACTCAACCGTCAACGATTCGATCAATCAGTGGGGTCTTCTAGGTCGGAGACGGCTCTAAATACCAACTTGTAATGCCCAGTATGAGACAATACCTCCTACGTGTCGAGGCATGACTTAAAGGTATAAGATCATACTAGAATGATCTCAAGTATGGTATCTTTGCACGACTCATGTAAAAATAGGGATGAAATTGTAAAAGAGTAGTTGGCTTATACTCGCCATGTCACACAATACATTACATAAGCAATCATCAATCAGATAACATCACAGTCCGACTATGGACGAAGATCCAAATGAAAGACACCAAGTAAATAAGACACAAGGTCTGAATCGCCCCTAGTAGAAACAACTACTGATCCTCGGGATAGTGCACATAGTATCGACTACGTTCTTCATCGAACTCCCAGTACAGCTCCGTGCCGTCACCTGTGTAGTCCACCATAGTACCTGCATCTGGTGTTGTGTAGAATCTGTGAGCCACGGAGGACTCAACAATCCCGTTCCCGGGTAGCAAAACTATCTAAGCCTTGGGTGTGGAACAAGGCTGAAGAAAAATAAGGGTTGCAGCTGCACTAGCACTAGCTTACATGTTTAGAGCGAGAAGAGAAGTGCCACGAGCGTCAAAGTGATCACAAAGTGATCCTATCTAAGCACATCAATCATAACCCCACCGTGTTCACTTCCCGAACCCTTTTCGGAAAATGACCGTCACGGTTACTCACGCTGGTAGTGTTTTCTGAACATGGTGTCAAGTTTTCTACAACCGGATATTGACAAATTCCCATCTGCCACATAACCGCGGGCACGGATTTCGAAAGTTCAAAACCCTGCAGGGGTGTCCCAACTTAGCCCATTACAAGCTCACAATCCGCGGAGTCGCAACTCCAAGGTGGGAAGGCCCGAGTATTCTCGGAATCCCGTGCTCAAGATATTCTGACTAAGGTAAAAATAATCCAGCAAGACCTCCCGGCATGCCGACACCCTGACAGTAGCCGCGCATATCTAGTCTCAGGCCACGACCGAATGAGCACTATGTACAGATAGCGAAGACCCCAGCAAGCCGGGTGGCACCGCAAGTGGCTATAGTTTGGACCAACACTTAAATCGAGCACTGCCCAGGGGGGGGGGTGATTAATTAATCCTCGAGTTAATTACTCCCTCGGCAAGTTTTAGTTGTTAGGCAAATGTAGAACCAATGTCGGGCCTCGCTGGAAAAGCTTTAGCGCTAAGCGGGTTATCGAGGGGGTCCCATAACCCCAACCGTGTTAGGAACGCATAATCAAGGAACATAACACCGGTTTATACGGTTCCTAGGGTGGCATGAGTGGAACGAAACACCAAGCAAGAGGCTTAGCCTTCCACCCATTACCAAGTATATAGATGATTTAGTATTAACAGATTATATAGTGTGATATCCCAACAACAACTTCAACATGAAGCAAGAATCTTCAAATCTTCTCCTGCAACTAGCAATGCTATAAGAGGGGCTGAGCGAAGCTTACCTAGCCAAACAAAGGTTTGCTAGGTTGGGTGGTTAGACTGATTCATGGTTACAATAGGAGGCTGACAAACAAACATGGGCATCGAGGCAATGAGCTAAAGAGCGAGACATCTAGCAATAGGCAAAGATAGTAATGATATCTGGGTTAGGTCATCTTGCATGTTGAGTCGTCGATGGGATCGTAAGATGGCTCCTCGTACTCAACCTCGGTAGTAACCTCGTTCTCGTGCTCGGTCTCGACTTCCGGCTCTACTCAACACAAGAACACAACATGGCACGATATCAAACAAGGTGAAATGCACAATCAATATGATGCAAGTATGATGCATTTCATGGCAAGGGATGAAGCACACAAGAACAACACAAAACCACAAGTTTAAATGAGGCCCGAATCAACATATCTCAAAACCTGTAAGTCCTAATATGCTTATGTTGAAAATGGTCCAGGTCTGAACAAACCTTAAGTTAAAGTTGTTAAACAGCAAGTTAACATGCACCATGATGATCTACATGAAATTCTAGTCAAGTTTCATATAAAGTTTGTTTAATTCGGAGCTACGTTCTAGAAGATATGAGCAAAACAAGAAAAGCATGGCAACGGTGCAAGATGCACCCAAACATCAAGCAAACATACTCCAAACATGTAAACAACATGATATTATGATACTACATGCAAAACCACACAAGTTTCATATAGGTCACGCTCAAAACGGAGCAATGGTTCAACACATCCACACGAAACAAGATACAATGCAAAGCTGAAATTAACAGCCACATAGCAACTTTGGAGCAAGAAATATATACTCTACAGCACTCAAACTTGGTGACAAAAAGCATGGATATGAAGTAGACATATCCTACAGCAAACAACTCCATTGGAGCAACTCCATAGGAGGCATGGATCAATAGCAACAAGCTACACCGTTTTGATCAAGCTGTTAAAAACCTGACAGATATAATTTCTAGCAACTTGGGAGCAAGAAATAAATAAGCTACAGCAATCCATATGAGCAAGTGAGGGCATGGATGGATAGAAAAAAACATGTACAACAAGGAATGATCATTGGCCAATCCAAAACAAGCATGGATTTGACTAGGGCATCAAGCAAACATAGCATCAGGTTATGACAGATTCCAGACTTAGCAGAAATTTCACTAAGTATAAAACAGTTATGTTAGCATGGCATATTTACAAGCATGTTTAAGTCACCTCAAGGAATATCATGGAAAGTGGTTTGCACCACAGCAAAGACCATATGATGGAGATTCTAAAACATATTGACATATGACATGGGGACAAACACATCAATAGCAACGAGCACTTCAAATCAGCATCTCATAACATGTTTCATAACTTAACAGCCACATGCACTTTTGCAACAGAGATAAACATGGCAATATGAACCCTAACATGAATGCTACAACAACCATCATGTAGAGCATTTCATAAGGAACATTTTGACATATCATTTGCTTCATTTGGATAAACATGCACCAAGTTATCACATCTCAAACATGGCATGAAAATAACAAATTACAGCAGTTTATAACAAGTAGAACTCTTGTAACGAATATTAGGACCTCTAGATGAACTCAAACAAGCATTCCACAATGGAACAAAACGTAGAGCACATCACCACGATCATTTTGATATATCATATGCACAATTTGGACTTACACACAAAAAGATACAGCCATGCAAAGATGCAACAAAATATCAGATCAGAGGGACTTAGCAAAAAAAAACCTCAAAAGGGGGGTCGGACGGACACGTCCGGGGTGACGTGGACACTGTCCGACTGAGCGGATCGGGCGGAGGAGCGGAGCGGGTCGGAGCGGGTCGGGTCCGCCGACCCGTTAGAGTTTTCGGCCGGCGGCGGCGATTGGATCTGAGCGCGGGCCTCCGGCGGCGGCTTGCCGGCGGCGAGACGAGGCGGGACGGCCGCAGTGGCGCCGGGGCATGTCGGCGCCGGTGGGGAGGGTCGGGGCGACGACGCCTGACCGCGGGGAGGCGGCGACGGAGGCAGAACCTCGGCCCGGCGGTGGTGGTGGCTGAGGCCGGCGGCGAGGTCACAACGGCGACGCGGGGCCGGAGCGGAGGAATAACGGCGGCGGGGGGAAGCAGAGTGCCGCGGCGGAGGGAACGGGCCACGGGGGCCGTGCGCGGGCCTGTGGGCCGGCGCGGTGGAAGCGGCGGTGGCGGGGACGGGCTGCCACGTGGCGGATGCTGATTCGTCCGGCGCGTCGGCGGACACGTCCGGCGCGCGGACGGACGCGTCTGACGGCTGCAGGAGGAGTGGAGCTAGGGTTTTGGACGCAAAAATGGACGTGGGGGGCTAATTTATAGGCATAAGGAGCTAGGAGACTCCAAATGGGGAGCGGTTTTCGGCCACTCGATCACTATTCGACGACCGAGATGATGGGAAAGGTTGTGCTGGGTTGGTGGGCTGTTGTGGAGGGGGTCTTGGGCCTTAAAGATGAGGTTCTTTTAGCCCACTAGGTTAACTGTTGGAGTACCAAACGAACTTCAAACGCGATGAAACTTGACAGGCGGCCTACACATATCAAAACAACATCGCACGACAAGTCTCACGTCATTCCGGGAATGTTACATGACCACACACGAAAGAAGGACTCGGGGATGCCACGGACATATGTGAGCGTCGGTACTCGAAACGGACAACGGGAAGAGACGAGTGTGTAATGCCCCGGATGTAATATTTTCCCTTTTGGGTATATAATATATCTCCGTCTTCATCTATTTCCATTTCGGGTTCTTTGTCTTTCGGGCTTTTGTCGTTTTGTGGTGTGAGTGTGTGGCATTCATTCATATCATGTAGACATGTGCATTGCATTGCATTTGTGTTGTGGGTTGCATCCGGTTCCGTGTGTTTCTTCCCGTTGTCCGTTTCGCGTTCCGGAGCTCCCTCACGTGTCCGTGACGTCCCGTAGGCCTACTTTGTTGTTCAGGCGTTTTTCGTTACCGGTGTGCCGCGAGGTTGTGTTGTGTGTTGTTGTTTTGTTGTGTGCAACCCGCCTCTCAAATCTCGTCTCGTTTGGACTCCGTTGACTTTTCCATCCGTTGTCCGTGTGGGTCCGATGTGCCTTCACTTCGTGTCCCGGAAATACCCCTGCTGCTTTCTTTTATCTCCGTCTGGGCCTTTTAAATCGACCCCCGCGATCGGATCCGTCGGATCGCGATCGGAGGGCTCCTATCGCCCCTAACCTCCCTCCTAACCCTAAAAACTGCTACATATAGACCCCCTAGTCTATTTGGGCATCTCCTTCTTCTTCCTCCTCTCTCCCCTCTTTTTTTTCGTTTTTTTACTCCAGATCCGAAAATTCTGCCAGATCCCCTCGGGATCCGTCGGATCTTTCCAGCAGCCAGCCGCCGCCGCTATGTTCGGATCGGGCGAGCGCCTCGTCGTTCGAGGTCAACGCCTCGTATTCCTCTTCGTCGATCGCTTCGACCGCGTCGCTGCCCGCGTCGTGCCCGCGTCGGCCGGATCGGGCCGTTCGCCAGGGCCCGGGGCGGGGACCAGATCGCCGCGCCGATCGCCTCCGCTTGCCTGGGCCAGGCCCGTACCGCTTCCTGCCTCGCCTCCCGCCCCGCGGTGGGCCTCGCCTCGCCACCGCACCGAGTGACGGGCCGCCGCTCGCCTCCCAGGCCGCTCGCCGCGCGCGGGGCCCTTCTCCTCTCCGCGCCGGGCCGCGTCCCCGCGCCGGCCGGGCCCCGCCTCGCCGGGCCGCCGGGCCTCCTCCGCCTACCAGACCGCCCCGCACCACCGGGCCGCCTCCTCCCAGCCCGTACCAGCGCCGGATCGGGCCGCCGCCGCACAGTGCCTCTCCCTCCGGCGCACTGTTCATCCGGCCCAATGCTGTTCATCAGATCTCCAGATCTGATCTAGGTTGTTTTTTTTTTCCTTCTAAGTCCCTGTTTTCCTGATCTGAAGTGCTAACTTTGACCTGCCCTAACTTTTTACCTGCTGCTCGGTTTTGCGCGTGTAGCATGTCCAGATGTTCGTGGAGATGTCCTCTACGTTTTACCTGTTGTAGTCATGCATGTTAGATGTCATCTTGACACTTGTTTTGCTGTTGCAAGAGTGCATCATGATATAAACTGCTGTTATGTGTTATTTTCATGCCACCTTTGACTTGTGATAACTTTTAGCTCGTTTGTCCAAACGATGCAAATGACATGTCCACGTGTTCGTCTCGCCACGAACTACGTGTTGTGTGAGATAGGTTGCATGGTAGATTTATTGTCGCCTTGTTATCATCGTTGCAAAGTGCCATGTTCACATGTTGTGTTTTCACTTGTTATGAAATGCCATCTTGTTGAGCTCGTTGTAATCGTTGTGTTCACCACAATGATGCATGCTTATGTGTTTCGGGATCACCGTCATATGTATTTTGATGAGGTGCTTACCCTTTGCCATGTTTAGTTTCGAGGTGACTTAAACATGCTCTTTTGTATGCTATGATGATGTTGCTGTTTTAGGACTTAGTGAAATTTCACTAAGTCTGAAATCTGTAACGTTCCGATGCCATGTTCGTGTGATGTTGTAGGACAAAGCATGATAGTTTTGGGGTGGTTTTTGATTGTTCCTTGTAGTATATATTGTTGTCTTTCCATCCATGTCCTCACATGTCCATTTGAGTGGCTGTAGCATGCTTATCTTTTGCTCTAAACTTTCAATAAAATTCTGCTGCCAGAATTTTATTTCAAAGTTCAATATGTCCAAGATCATTGCTATTGATCCGTGACTCCGTTGGGGGTGCACTTTGGACCTAGTTGCTGTAATTTATATCTAGTTTATGTTCAAGTCCTTTGCCATGCTTTTTGGGTGCTGTAGATTAATTATTTTGAGCTCCAAAGATGCTATGATGCTGTAATTTTCAGTTTTCGCTCAAATCTTGTTTCGGGTATAACTTTTAGCCCGTAACTCCGATTTCAGCGAATCTTATATCAAACTTGGGTGATTTTCTGTGTAGATTAATAATATCAGCTTTTTATATTGTTTTGAGGTGTTTTGCTTGAGTGATGTTTTACGTGCTCCATGTGCATCTTTAGTGCATCCATCATGCATTCATGTTTTCGAGTGCGCATTGCATTTTGTTGATTGGTGTTTGGTGTGTTTGTTGTGTTTAGAGCCGGAAGTTGAGCACGAGTTTTCCAACGAGGTTGAGCACGAGGTTTCCAACGAGTCTGAGCACGAGGACCCTTCTTTCGATCCGAACGTCTTCTCTTCAGGCAAGATGACCGAACCCCGATAACATTACTATCTTTGCCTATTGCTAGTAGTCTCGATCTATAGTTTTGCCTCGATGCCTTGTTCTTCTTGTCAGCCTCCTACTTGTAACCAATTGCCATGTTTAACCACCCTACCTATGCAAACCGTTGCTTGGCTAAGTACGCTTCGCTCAGCCCTTCTTATAGCGTTGCTAGTTGCAGGTGAAGTGAAGATGCTTGCTTCATGTTGAAGTTTGGTTGGGTTATATCACACTATATAAATGCTTTATTTGAAATCATCTATATATTGGCAAGGGTGGAAGGCTAAGCCTTTTGCTTGGTGTTTTGTTCCACTCATGCCGTTAGGATCCGTATAAGCCGGTTTTATGTTCCTTGATTATGCGTTCCTAACACGGTTGGGGTGTATGGGACCCCCTCGATAAACCGCTAAGTGCTAAGTCTTTTCTAGCAAATCCCAACATTGGTACTATTTGCCTAATAACAAACTAAACATGCATCGGGAGTAATTAACCCTCTTTCTTAATCAACAACCCCGGGCCAGTGCTCCACATGAGTGTTGGTCCGAAACGGGGAGTCTGCGGGGCCACCTCAAGGAAACTCGAGGTTTGGTAAAAACCTGTAGAATCACCCATCCGGTCATGGCCTGAGACTAGATACGCGCGGCTACTATCAGGGTGTTGGCACGCCGGGAGGATTTGCTGGATTAGCCTTACCTTAGCTCGGTATATCTTGAGCACGGGATTCCGAGGATACTCGGGTCTTCCCACTTTGGAGTTGCGACTCCGCGGATCGTGGGCTTGTAATGGGTCAAGTTGGAACACCCCTGCAGGGTTTGAACTTTCGAAAGCCGTGCCCGCGGTTATGTGGCAGATGGGAGCTTGTTAATTCCGGTTGTAGATAACTTGACACAAGGATACTAATACACTACCAGCGTGTGTTCCGTGACTGTCAATTTCCGAATAGGGATTCGGGAGTTGAACACGGAGGGGTTATGTTTGTGAGCTTGTAGCTAGGATCACTTCGTGATCACTTCTCGCCGATGCCTTCTCTTCTCGCTCTCACTTGCGTAAGTTAGATGCTAGTTGCTACTGCAGACTTGTTCTTTCTTCAGCCTTTCCCTCACCTAAAGGCTTAAATAGTTCTGTTACCCGGGAACGGGATTGCTGAGTCCTCTGTGGCTCACAGTTACTTCACACACCAGATGCAGGTCCAGCTCTGAGCTATCCAGGTGATGGCACCGAGCTGGATTGGGAGTACGACGAGGAGCGTAGTCGTTACTACGTGCGCTACCCGGACGATCAGTAGTGGAGTCTCTTACTAGGATTCGATCCGCCTGTGGTTGTTTTATCTGAGTTTGGTACTTTGACATTTGGCTTTTGCCCTTAGAGGGTTGTAGTGATCTTAATGTATGATGTTTGAGACTTGTACTGTTATTCTGTGACGTGGCGATTGTAAGCCAACTATTTTCAGTTTACTATCCCCTCTTTTACATGAGTTGTGCAAAGATTACCAAACTTGAGATCATTCTAGGATGGAATTATGCCTTTAAGTCGTGCCTCGACACGTAGGAGGTATAACTCCATCCTGGGCATTACAAGTTGGTATTCAGAGCCTTCTCCGACCTAGGAGCCCCCACTGTTTGATCGAACCGTTGACGGTTGAGTCTAGGCACACACTGAAAACTTTTTGAATCCTATATTATATCGGAGAGTAGGATTTCTTTGCTTCCCATCCCCTTTCTCTCTGGTGAGGACTCCTGACGTCTACTCTTGTCTCTCCTATCTTCAAAATTTGCACAAAATTTTTTTTTTAGGAATCCCGCGAGTATTCTGGGATTGTTTCGATGTTCTTGTGACAAGGATATTGTTCCCGTTGCCTCCTGTTACCGAGGAGTTGAGCTTCGGGGTATCATTGTAACAAGCATATCGCGACAGTACTAAATACTTAAGACGGCCGACATCGAAAATCTCCCCTATACGGCCAGTGGCAAGATAACCCCGACATCACCCAGTACTGGGGAGGTAGTTCGGGAGTATTGCCATAGCTTGTTATAGTGGATGCTTTTCGAAGGTCCGAGGTACACAGTTTCCGAGAAAGACTGGTTATGTGTTGAAGGATGGATACACCTGGATGTAGGTTAGAGTTGATTGCGCGGTGCTTCCCGTGTATCCCCAACACCTGATTGCATAACTGGAATCTTTCGGAAAGCTATAGGTGGGTTTTATCCAGTAGATCGTAGGCATTCTTCCAACGAATGCAGGTTAGCGAGTTCGGGGTTCGACATTGAGTGAAGGAGTTATATGACCGAGGTTACTATCAGGAGTTGCATCTTAAAGGGTCCTTGGCTATGCTGATCCGGGGATTGCAAAACCTTTTCGTAACGCGTTCATATGCTTTCAGCACAAAAATGTTAGAACGAAACTCCTCTCTTGTGTTTGTTCCTTTCCGTACCTTGTTGTTTTTATTATTTTATCCTTTTGATCCCTATGTGGCTTCTCGTGAAGACTGATGTTATCAATTAACTAAGAAATTCATTCGTTCCTCTTGTTCGGATGATTTCATTCGTTCTTATTGTTCGAATGATTATTGTGAAGACTTGTTGCAATTCATTCCATTGATTCAGCTTATTCCTTTTGTCAATCAATTGCTGATTCGTGGTCATCTCTTACAGGATGGCTCCGAAAAGGGTTCCGAATGCCAACCCAGAGGGTGAAGAGGTCCCAGAACGTCCTCCTTCCCCTCCTCCTCCGCCTGAGGCTTGGAGAGCAATTATGCAGACTACTGCTCAGAACACTCAGTTGATGATGCAGATGATGCAGATGATGCAAGCTAATCAAGCTAATCAAGCTAATCAGGGCGTTCCAATGAACCAAGGCAACTTCTTCCAGCAGCACCATGCTACCCTCAACCAGTTCTTGGCCAACAATCCTAAAGCTTTCAGTTACTGTGTCGACCCTCTTGATGCTGAAGATTGGCTGACCGATATCAAGAAGCATTTTGAGTGCAGTAACGTGAAAGAAGATGACTATGTGAAGTTTGCAGCCTTCCAACTGAAAGATCAAGCAGCTGACTGGTGGCAGCAGTACAAAGACTCAAGGCCGGGTCAAGTGATCTCGTGGGAGAATTTCTGCAAGGATTTCCGCTCGCATCACATTCCTACAAGTGTTATCGAGGGTATGCGTGAGCAATTCTGCAACCTCAAGCAGGGCTCCATGACAGTCTATCAGTATAATGTCAAGTTCCAAAACCTCGCTCGATATGCAAAGCAAGACATTCCTGATGCTAAGAGCAAAATCTATCAGTTCCGTGGAGGTCTCAAAGATGAACTTCAGCTTGCTCTCACTTTGTTCGAGCCAGACGAATTCGATAAGTTCTATAATATGGCTTTGAAACAAGAAGCAGCTCAGCTCAAGATGGAGGCTTCTAAGAAGAGAATTCGAGATGCTGTTCACTCTACCTCATCGTCTCAGTTGGCTGCGAAACAACAGAAATTCTGGCTTCCTCCTCCTCCAATGATTCGAGCTCCATACAACAACTCCAGCAACTTCAACAACTCCAACAACAAGAACTCTAGTGGTCGTGGTTTCTCCCACCCACCCAACCCGAGCAACCAGTCGAAGAAGCAGTTTCAGTCTCAAGGCTCCAAGTCCAGTGGCTCTCAGTTCCGTCCTCTCTCAGAAGTGACTTGCAACAAATGCACTCAGAAAGGTCACTATGCCAACAGATGTCCGAATCCGAAGCGTCTTCCTCCTCCTCCTCCTGTCGGTACCGCTATGGTCAAGCATGATCCAAAGGCTGCCAGGGTCAATCTGATGAATGCAGCACAAGCAGAGGCTTCTTCTGATGTCATTCTGGGTAACCTTCCAGTGAACTCTATACCTGCTAAAGTGTTATTTGATTCGGGTGCATCATGCTCTTTCATGTCTCAACCTTTTGCATCCAAGCATAATATTGACATCCAAAGTCTGCCTCAGAAGTTACAAGTTGTTTCTCCGGGCAAGATTATGACTTCTAGTGTTTATGCTCCGGATGTTTCTATTCGCATGGGAGATTATCGTTTTCTGGCTAAACCGGTGATTCTTGGTCATTCTGACATCGACCTCATTCTCGGAATGGATTGGCTTTCTCAGCATGATGCTCACATTGATTGTGCTCAAAAGGAAGTCAAGATGACTCATTCTGATGAAGATGTGATTATCTTCGCCTCCAGGGATAATACTATTCGGCTTTTCTCTCTTAATGATAAGGGTGAAATTAATGCCATAGAGCAAATTCCAGTGGTGAATGAATATCAAGACGTCTTTCCAGAAGAACTTCCAGGCATGCCTCCACACCGTCAGGTGGAGTTTGTCATTGAACTCGAGCCGGGCACCGAACCTGTTTGCCGGCGTCCTTACAAGCTCTCTTCAGATGAATTGAAGGAATTGAAGAAACAGTTGGATGAACAGGAGCGTATGGGTCTCATCAGACCGAGTACATCTCCGTGGGGCTGTGGTGTCTTATTTGTCAAGAAGAAAGATGGCACGGAGCGTCTCTATGTTGACTACCGGCCATTGAACAAGAAGACGATTAAGAACAAGTATCCGCTCCCCAACATCAACGAACTCTTTGAGCAGCTCAAAGGAGCAAAAGTGTTCTCTAAGCTTGACCTCCGAATGGGCTACCATCAAATTCGCATTCGCGAGGAAGACATTCCCAAGACGGCCTTCAGAACGAGCTACGGTTCATATGAGTATACCGTCATGTCCTTCGGTCTCGCCAATGCTCCTCCTACCTTTTCAAGGATGATGCATTACATCTTCAACCCCTATACTGGCGAGTTTGTGCTTGTGTATCTGGATGATATTCTGGTGTTTTCCAAGAATGAAGAAGATCACGAAAAGCACTTGCGTATGGTTCTTGATCGACTCCGAGAGCATAAATTCTATGCCAAGTTCTCAAAGTGCGAGTTTTGGCTCGATAAGGTTTTCTACCTGGGCCACATTATCTCAGCTGACGGTATTGCGGTTAATCCCGAGAAAGTTGAAGTAATTGTCAACTGGGAAGCTCCTCAGAACGTCAAGCAGCTCCGCAGTTTTCTGGGTCTTGCCAGCTATTGCAGAAGGTTTGTGGAGAACTTCTCCAAGATTGCCAAGCCTCTTTCCAACCTCCTTCAGAAGAATGTCAAATACTTTTGGTCTCCCGAGTGTGAAGTGGCTTTCAAAACCCTCAAAGAGAAGCTTGTTTCTGCTCCAGTTCTGATTCCTCCAGATGAATCCAAGCCCTATGAAGTGTTCTGTGATGCTTCTCTTCAAGGTCTTGGTGGTGTGCTTATGCAAGATAAGAGAATTGTGGCATACACTTCACGTCAGCTAAAGCCAGCTGAGAAGAACTATCCCACACATGATCTCGAGCTAGCAGCTGTGGTACATGCTCTGATTACGTGGAGACATCTGTTGTTGGGCAGAAAGGTCGACATCTTCACTGATCACAAGAGCTTGAAGTACATCTTCACACAGCCGCATCTGAACCTCCGCCAGACTCGTTGGGTCGAGATGATCCAAGAGTACAACCCCAGCATTGAGTACACTCCAGGCAAGGCGAATGTGATTGCAGATGCTTTGAGCAGAAAGGCTTATTGCAACAGCCTTCTTATCAAGCCACATCAGCCTGAGCTTTATGAAGCTTTCAGGAAGCTCAACCTTCAGGTTGTTCCGCAGGGTTTTCTTGCAAATCTCCAAATTTCTCCTACCTTGGAAGATCAAGTCCGTCAGGCCCAGCTCAGTGATACCATGGTGAAGAAGGTGAAACATGGGATTGCAAAGGGCACTCCAAAATATAAGTGCTTCCGTGTTGATGAGAGAGATACCTTATTCTTCGAGGATAGACTCGTTGTTCCTAAAGGTGATCTCAGGAAGCTCATAATGGAAGAAGCTCATGACTCTCTCCTTTCCATTCATCCTGGCAGTTCCAAGATGTATCAAGACCTCAAGCAATCTTACTGGTGGACACGCATGAAAAGGGAAATTGCCCAATTCGTGAATGAATGTGATGTATGCAGAAGAGTGAAAGCAGAACATCAACGTCCAGCCGGTCTTCTCCAACCTCTTCCTATTCCTGAGTGGAAGTTCGACCACATTGAAATGGACTTCGTCACTGGTTTTCCTAAATCCAAGCGAGGCAATGATGCTATCTTTGTGGTGATTGACAAGCTTACCAAAGTCGCTCACTTTCTTCCAGTCAAAGAATCAATCAATGCAGCTCAACTTGCAGAGTTGTACACTTCCAGAATTGTGTCCCTACATGGCATTCCTCAAGTGATATCCTCAGACCGTGGCAGCTTGTTCACATCAAGGTTCTGGGACTCCTTTCAGTCCGCCATGGGCACGAAGATCAGGTTCAGCACTGCCTTTCACCCTCAGACTAGTGGTCAAGTCGAGCGTGTGAATCAGATCCTTGAAGATATGCTAAGAGCCTGTGTCATCTCCTTCGGCATGAAATGGGAAGACTGTCTTCCATTTGTCGAGTTCTCTTACAACAACAGCTTTCAAGCAAGTGCAGGCAAAGCACCGTTTGAAATTCTCTATGGCAGAAAGTGCCGTACCCCTCTCAACTGGTCTGAAACAGGTGAACGCCAACTTCTTGGCAATGATTTGATCTCTGAAGCCGAAGAAATGTGCAAAGTCATACGTGAGAATCTCAAGGCCGCTCAGTCGCGTCAGAAGAGCTACTATGATGGAAAGCATCGTGATTTGGCTTTCGACACCGGTGATCATGTCTATCTCCGAGTTTCTCCGATGAAAGGAACCCAAAGGTTCGGTATCAAAGGAAAGCTTGCTCCTAGATACGTCGGGCCCTTCAAAATTCTTGGCAAAAGAGGCGATCTAGCCTATCAGCTCGAGCTCCCTTCCAACTTTGCAAATGTTCATGATGTCTTCCATGTGTCTCAGCTTCGCAAATGCTTCAAGGCACCTGAGCGCATGATTCCGTTTGAGGAGATTGATCTTCAACAAGACCTTTCCTACCGAGAGCATCCAGTTGCAATTCTCGAAGAAACTGAACGCAAGACTCGCAACAAGTCCATCAAGTTTCTGAAAGTCAAGTGGTCACATCACACAGACCGAGAAGCTACCTGGGAACGAGAAGATCATCTTCGTTCCGAGTACCCTTCCTTTTTCCAGTCCTAGATCTCCGGACGAGATCTTTTTGTAGTAGAGGAGAGTTTGTAATGCCCCGGATGTAATATTTTCCCTTTTGGGTATATAATATATCTCCGGCTTCATCTATTTCCATTTCGGGTTCTTTGTCTTTCGGGCTTTTGTCGTTTTGTGGTGTGAGTGTGTGGCATTCATTCATATCATGTAGACATGTGCATTGCATTGCATTTGTGTTGTGGGTTGCATCCGGTTCCGTGTGTTTCTTCCCGTTGTCCGTTTCGCGTTCCGGAGCTCCCTCACGTGTCCGTGACGTCCCGTAGGCCTACTTTGTTGTTCGGGCGTTTTTCGTTACCGGTGTGCCGCGAGGTTGTGTTGTGTGTTGTTGTTTTGTTGTGTGCAACCCGCCTCTCAAATCTCGTCTCGTTTGGACTCCGTTGACTTTTCCATCCGTTGTCCGTGTGGGTCCGATGTGCTTTCACTTCGTGTCCCAGAAATACCCCTGCTGCTTTCTTTTATCTCCGTCTCGGCCTTTTAAATCGACCCCCGCGATCGGATCCGTCGGATCGCGATCTGAGGGCTCCTATCGCCCCTAACCTCCCTCCTAACCCTAAAAACTGCTACATATAGACCCCCTAGTCTATTTGGGCATCTCCTTCTTCTTCCTCCTCTCTCCCCTCTTTTTTTCGTTTTTTTACTCCAGATCCGAAAATTCTGCCAGATCCCCTCGGGATCCGTCGGATCTTTCCAGCAGCCAGCCGCCGCCGCTACGTTCGGATCGGGCGAGCGCCTCGTCGTTCGAGGTCAACGCCTCGTATTCCTCTTCGTCGATCGCTTCGACCGCGTCGCTGCCCGCGTCGTGCCCGCGTCGGCCGGATCGGGCCGTTCGCCAGGGCCCGGGGCGGGGACCAGATCGCCGCGCCGATCGCCTCCGCTTGCCTGGGCCAGGCCCGTACCGCTTCCTGCCTCGCCTCCCGCCCCGCGGTGGGCCTCGCCTCGCCACCGCACCGAGTGACGGGCCGCCGCTCGCCTCCCAGGCCGCTCGCCGCGCGCGGGGCCCTTCTCCTCTCCGCGCCGGGCCGCGTCCCCGCGCCGGCCGGGCCCCGCCTCGCCGGGCCGCCGGGCCTCCTCCGCCTACCAGACCGCCCCGCACCACCGGGCCGCCTCCTCCCGGCCCGTACCAGCGCCGGATCGGGCCGCCGCCGCACAGTGCCTCTCCCTCCGGCGCACTGTTCATCCGGCCCAATGCTGTTCATCAGATCTCCAGATCTGATCTAGGTTGTTTTTTTTTTCCTTCGAAGTCCCTGTTTTCCTGATCTGAAGTGCTAACTTTGACCTGCCCTAACTTTTTACCTGCTGCTCCGTTTTGCGCGTGTAGCATGTCCAGATGTTCGTGGAGATGTCCTCTACGTTTTACCTGTTGTAGTCATGCATGTTAGATGTCATCTTGACACTTGTTTTGCTGTTGCAAGAGTGCATCATGATATAAACTGCTGTTATGTGTTATTTTCATGCCACCTTTGACTTGTGATAACTTTTAGCTCGTTTGTCCAAACGATGCAAATGACATGTCCACGTGTTCGTCTCGCCACGAACTACGTGTTGTGTGAGATAGGTTGCATGGTAGATTTATTGTCGCCTTGTTATCATCGTTGCAAAGTGCCATGTTCACATGTTGTGTTTTCACTTGTTATGAAATGCCATCTTGTTGAGCTCGTTGTAATCGTTGTGTTCACCACAATGATGCATGCTTGTGTGTTTCGGGATCACCGTCATATGTATTTTGATGAGGTGCTTACCCTTTGCCATGTTTAGTTTCGAGGTGACTTAAACATGCTATTTTGTATGCTATGATGATGTTGCTGTTTTAGGACTTAGTGAAATTTCACTAAGTCTGAAATCTGTAACGTTCCGATGCCATGTTCGTGTGATGTTGTAGGACAAAGCATGATAGTTTTGGGGTGGTTTTTGATTGTTCCTTGTAGTATATATTGTTGTCTTTCCATCCATGTCCTCACATGTCCATTTGAGTGGCTGTAGCATGCTTATCTTTTGCTCTAAACTTTCAATAAAATTCTGCTGCCAGAATTTTATTTCAAAGTTCAATATGTCCAAGATCATTGCTATTGATCCGTGACTCCGTTGGGGGTGCACTTTGGACCTAGTTGCTGTACTTTATATCTAGTTTATGTTCAAGTCCTTTGCCATGCTTTTTGGGTGCTGTAGATTAATTATTTTGAGCTCCAAAGATGCTATGATGCTGTAATTTTCAGTTTTCGCTCAAATCTTGTTTCGGGTATAACTTTTAGCCCGTAACTCCGATTTCAGCGAATCTTATATCAAACTTGGGTGATTTTCTGTGTAGATTAATAATATCAGCTTGTTATCTTGTTTTGAGGTGTTTTGCTTGAGTGATGTTTTACGTGCTCCATGTGCATCTTTAGTGCATCCATCATGCATTCATGTTTTCGAGTGCGCATTGCATTTTGTTGATTGGTGTTTGGTGTGTTTGTTGTGTTTAGAGCCGGAAGTTGAGCACGAGTTTTCCAACGAGGTTGAGCACGAGGTTTCCAACGAGTCTGAGCACGAGGACCCTTCTTTCGATCCGAACGTCTTCTCTTCAGGCAAGATGACCGAACCCCGATAACATTACTATCTTTGCCTATTGCTAGTAGTCTCGATCTATAGTTTTGCCTCAATGCCTTGTTCTTCTTGTCAGCCTCCTACTTGTAACCAATTGCCATGTTTAACCACCCTACCTATGCAAACCGTTGCTTGGCTAAGTACGCTTCGCTCAGCCCTTCTTATAGCGTTGCTAGTTGCAGGTGAAGTGAAGATGCTTGCTTCATGTTGAAGTTTGGTTGGGTTATATCACACTATATAAATGCTTTATTTGAAATCATCTATATATTGGCAAGGGTGGAAGGCTAAGCCTTTTGCTTGGTGTTTTGTTCCACTCATGCCGTTAGGATCCGTATAAGCCGGTTTTATGTTCCTTGATTATGCGTTCCTAACACGGTTGGGGTGTATGGGACCCCCTCGATAAACCGCTAAGTGCTAAGTCTTTTCCAGCAAATCCCAACATTGGTACTATTTGCCTAATAACAAACTAAACATGCATCGGGAGTAATTAACCCTCTTTCTTAATCAACAACCCCGGGCCAGTGCTCCACATGAGTGTTGGTCCGAAACGGGGAGTCTGCGGGGCCACCTCAAGGAAACTCGAGGTTTTGTAAAAACCTGTAGAATCACCCATCCGGTCGTGGCCTGAGACTAGATACGCGCGGCTACTATCAGGGTGTCGGCACGCCGGGAGGATTTGCTGGATTAGCCTTACCTTAGCTCGGTATATCTTGAGCACGGGATTCCGAGGATACTCGGGTCTTCCCACTTTGGAGTTGCGACTCCGCGGATCGTGGGCTTGTAATGGGTCAAGTTGGAACACCCCTGCAGGGTTTGAACTTTCGAAAGCCGTGCCCGCGGTTATGTGGCAGATGGGAGCTTGTTAATTCCGGTTGTAGATAACTTGACACAAGGATACTAATACACTACCAGCGTGTGTTCCGTGACTGTCAATTTCCGAATAGGGATTCGGGAGTTGAACACGGAGGGGTTATGTTTGTGAGCTTGTAGCTAGGATCACTTCGTGATCACTTCTCGCCGATGCCTTCTCTTCTCGCTCTCACTTGCGTAAGTTAGATGCTAGTTGCTGCTGCAGACTTGTTCTTTCTTCAGCCTTTCCCTCACCTAAAGGCTTAAATAGTTCTGTTACCCGGGAACGGGATTGCTGAGTCCTCTGTGGCTCACAGTTACTTCACACACCAGATGCAGGTCCAACTGTGAGCTATCCAGGTGATGGCACCGAGCTGGATTGGGAGTACGACGAGGAGCGTAGTCGTTACTACGTGCGCTACCCGGACGATCAGTAGTGGAGTCTCTTACTAGGATTCGATCCGCCTGTGGTTGTTTTATCTGAGTTTGGTACTTTGACATTTGGCTTTTGCCCTTAGAGGGTTGTAGTGATCTTAATGTATGATGTTTGAGACTTGTACTATTATTCTGTGACGTGGCGATTGTAAGCCAACTATTTTCAGTTTACTATCCCCTCTTTTACATGAGTTGTGCAAAGATTACCAAACTTGAGATCATTCTAGGATGGAATTATGCCTTTAAGTCGTGCCTCGACACGTAGGAGGTATAACTCCATCCTGGGCATTACAGAGTGGGACCGGGTGCACGTGACAACACAAATGCAATGCAATGCACATGACAACATGACAAGGATGGAATGCACACACGCACATGACAAAACGAAGAAACCCGAAATGAAAGAAGAGCCCAGAATGGAATTGATGAAGCCAAAGTTCATATATTGCCATATTTGGAAAGTGTTACATCTGGGGCATTACAGAAACTCAATCTGGTAATGAGCATTCATCTAGTGATAATGAAAAAGATAATGATGATGTTCATAAATACACTCAACCAGACAAGGATAAACAACTAGATAATGATGTTGAGATAGAACCTGTTGTTGATCGTGATAACCCACAACCTAAAAATGAAAGATATGATAAAAGAGACTTTGACCCTGGAAAACTTGGAAAGGAAACAGAACCATGGGTACATAAACCCATGCCCTTTCCACCTATTCCAATAAGAAGAAAGATGATGAAGAATTTGAACGCTTTGCTGAAATTCTTAGGCCAGTCTTTTTGCGTATTCGCTTGACGGATATCTTAAAGATGGCTCCTTATGCAAAGTACATGAAAGACATCATCATTAATAAAACAAAAATACCATAAGCTAAAATCTCCACCATGCTTTCTAATTACTCTTTTAAGGATGGAGTACTTCAAGAACTTGGAGATCCGGGAATACCAACTATACCTTGCTCCATAAAAAGAAACTATATGAAAACTCCTTCGCGTGACTTGGGAGCTAGTGTTAGTTGCATGCCTTTCTCTTTATATAAAATACTTGATTTGAATAAGCTCACACCTACTAAGATATCTTTGCAAATGGCTGACAAATCAACTGCTATACCTATCGGTATTTGTGAGGATGTGCCCGTTGCTGTTGCAAATGTTACTATTTTAACTGACTTTGTTATACTTGAGATGCCCGAGGACGACAATATGTCTATTATTCTTGGTAGACCCTTTTTAAACATTGCAGGGGTTGTTATTGATTGTAATAAAAGCAAGGTCATGTTTCATATCAATGGTAATGAGCACACAGTGCATTTTCCGAAGAAACAATTCCAAGTAAATGGTATCAATATTATTGAAAATTCTCCAACCCTTGCTATTTGGAGTTTCCACATTCCTCTACCTACTGCCAAAAAAAATATGAAACACTTATTGTTGGGGATGTGCATATCCACGTCGAGGTAACTTAGTGTTTTGCGAAAATTCTTCGGTCGCATGCTAATTGGAAGTGGTTGTTAATAACACTTGATCAACCTTATTAATAAATCATTTTCAAGAGGTATGAAGTTGAGGAATCTAGTGAGCACAAATTTCTATCCCTAACCTTTATTTCCCTGTTTTACTTAGTCAAATAAAAATAAAATGCCATGTTTTGCCTGTTTACTATTTTCCCGTGTAAAAAAATGACCCAAAAATAAGTGCTCAGAATGCCCTGAAAATTTAACACGATTTTTCTAATCATTTTAGAATTTTTAATTCAAATAACATCAGAGGGGGTGCACCAGGTGGGCACAACCCACCTGGGCACGCCAGCAGCCCCACGCGCACCCTAGTGGGTTGTGATCCCCACGTGGGCCCCCTCACTTATCTCTTTATCCCACATCACCACCTACCTCCAGAGAAAAATCACCATTGCTCTCTCTCGTGTTCTTGCTGTCAAACCCACGGATTTCGATCTCTTTGCTCAAAGCTCCATTTCTGAAACTATTTTGGGGGATTGTTGCTTGGTATGTGACTCCTTCATTGCTCCAATTAGTTTTTGATTTAGTGCTTTATATTTAGAATAATTAGTTACTCTTGGTGCTGCTGTAGATAAGCTTGCATGTTAAATTCTTAGAGTTCTAAGTAATTTGAATGCTCAAAATGGCCTCTGCATCCCTATGAGTAGTTGTTATCAATCTTATGAAGTCTTGTTGACAAACTTTTGTGGACTAAAAATTTCAGATTTTTTGTCATAGGAAAAAGATGAGTTTCTTTAGGAAGTTTGCCTCCAAGAGGAAATCCAATGGAGTTATCGGGGAGTCATCTGACAGTGATCTACGCTTCCGGAGGATGGCGGAGGTACGGCCGTGCGAATGGTTGCACATCCCATTCATGGATGGAGCTGGAATCCGTAAAGAGTTTGCACAATTTGCTGCTAATGCCGGCCTCACCGACTTCATCGTACCTGAGTGTGAATAGTATCATCTCCTCACAAATTTCTTTGTGCAAAGTTTTCAATTCTTAAGTAGGAATAATCCCCCTGAGGTGCAGTTTAATTTATACGCTTAATCCTATTGATTACCACTCACATAATTTTGTGACATATGCCTACTCCCTTCTAATGGATATCTGAGAGAACCTAGGCCCGCAGAGTTTGAAGGTTTATACCGCACTCTGATAGTTGGAGATGAGAGAGGGGTGTCGAGCGTTACCGGTGTTAGCTTCATTTTCCTTCTGCGCATTATTTTGCTCTATTTATTGCAAAGTGCTTACTTGCTAGAGAAAAGGTTGGCGCACTCAGTGCCCCTGATTTCGATGTCTTACGTCGTGCACTAGAGGGTGACAACACTTATAGCTTGGGGCTATTATGGCATGCCATCTACATCTCAACGGATCCAAGGGTAAAATTCATGGAGGTATTTATGCTACTCGTTTAGTGAGTCGTTTTAATGTTCAAATACACTAGCATGATTATCATTTTCCCATGGTTAATTTGGATCGTTAGGCTATGGTACATCATCACTTTATTGATGGGGAGAACACTACCATGGATGTCCCTTATAACTTAGGCTTTAGTGAAGATACGCGTGAGATTATTCCGTTGCCTATACCTGCTTTGTTTGATTCTATTGCCAGGAGAGGATATAGGATTATGCCAGCATATATTGTTTCTTATCGAGAGGCCCAGGGGGATGCTAAGGAGGAGCCTCACGAGTGGGACGCTCAAGTGCCGCCACCACAGCATTTTGACATGGGACCAAGCTAGGTCAAAAGCCTAAGCTTGGGGGAGTAGGTATTTCCATCAACATTACATTCATGTTCACACATTTCATTCTGGTTGTCAGTGTTCACACTTTTTCATTGTATTAGCCACGCTAGACTTATTTTCTCGCTTTCTTCTTGTGTGTTTGGAAAGCTTTGAGAAAATCCAAAAAAATTCCTATTTCTTTTCGGTATTTCTGTCTAGTTTAGTTGGTTGTAGTATCAAAATAAAACCCAAAAAAAATTCTCGATTCTTCTTTTGTATGTTGGGAGCTTTCCCTTGTAATTAGTTTTTCTCGTTTATGTTTTCTTTCTTTGTTTTGCCTTCTTTTAGAAAAACCAAAAATTCCAAAAATATTTCCATGTGTTTCTCTTTATTTCTTTTCTAGTTTTTGAGTTGTACTAAGGAGAAGACCGTGATGAAAATGTTGAGTGGCTCTCATTTGCATTATTTTCTATCTAACAAAGAGCTCAAATTGCCTTGTCTTCTCCTTTACGAATAAGCTCTTTGCAGAATTCAGCTTAGTCCATGGCACTTTTGCATTATTATTATTTTCACATCATTTGGTTGTGCAAGTGAAAGGCAATGATGACGATATTTGGTGAACTAGCCGTGGCAGAGAGAAATGGGTATGAACTCAACTTTTTTTGTTTTTGTAAATATGTTTAACCTAGTATCCATGCTTCAGCCTATTATGATCAAACATGTTTGCAATGACAATTAGAGATTATAGTTTCTCATGCCATGCTTAAATATCTAGGAGTGGGTAATGATTTAGCTTGGAGGTCAACATTGCGTTAAAATGATTGTGATATAGTATGATATTATGGTATCCTCCTCCAAATGTTTCAAGTGGCTTGACTTGGCACATGTTCATGTATGTAGTTGAATCAAAATCAACATAGCCTCTATGATATTTATGTTCATGGTGTCCATATCCTACCCATGCTGATATCCAATGTTTGTTACACATAATGTATGTTCATGACCATTATTGCTCTCTAGCTGGCCGCTTCACAACCTACTTGTTAGCCTTCGCCTGTACTAAGAGGAAAGACTGCTTGTGCATCAAATTCAAAAATCAAAAGTTATTCCAGATGAGTCCACCATACCTACCTATATGTGGTATTACCCTACCGTCCTAAGTAAATTTGCATGTGCCACCTCTAAAAAACTTCAAATAAGCATCCTTTTTGTGTTCCTGGAATGTTCATAGAGTGACAGTAGGTAGTCGGTATCTTCCATGCTAAGCGGGTTATTCTCATGACGAGTGTTTATTCACTTGTCCTTGCACGAGAGGGAAGGTAATAGGGATTCCCAGTCCCGATTTCAAAAAGAGAAGAGCTTACAAAAAATCAAACAAAAACTCCTACATAGTAATAACCTTTACTTTTTCGCTTGGGAACCGCTACTAATGTGTTTAGCATGGAAGATATTGATAACTGATTGTCGCGAAGTAAATATGAAGGGTGCATCCCTCAAAATTAAATTTATCTCTATTTTAAAACCGTGAGCTCTGGCACCTCTGCAAATCCTTGCTTCCCTCTGCAAATGGACTATCTATTTACTTTTATGTTGAGTCATCACCTTCTCTAATAAGCGCCAGATTTGAGAGCACTGTTGTCATCCTCATTCATTGTGTGTAGTGAATGTTGGGTGTTAGCATGACTGGATCTTTTCTACCATGAATTACAATGTTTAGTCGCTGCTTGAACTTTGGAGCTGCTTGATACGTCTCCAACGTATCTATAATTTTTTATTGTTCCATGCTATTATCTTATCTGTCTTGGATGTTTTATATGCATTTATATGCTATTTTATATGCTTTTTGGGACTAACCTATTAACCTAGAGCCCAGTGTCAGTTTCTTGTTTCATCCTTGTTTTTGAGTTTTACAGAAAAGGAATACTAAACGGAGTCCAATTGACCTACCAATTTTTGTGGATTTTTTATGGACTGAAAGAAGCCCCTGAAGTAAAAGAGTTGGGCCAAAAGAGTCCCGAGCCATCCACGAGAGGGGAGGGCGCGCCCTACCCCCCTGGGCGCGCCCCCTGCCTCATGGATGACTCGGAGACCCCCTGACTTGTTCCCGACGGCAAAAATTTCTATAAATACAGAAACTCTCGAAAAAAACCTAGATCGGGAGTTCCGCCGTCGCAAGCCTCTGTAGCCACCAAAAACCAATCAGGACCCTGTTCCAGCACCCCGCCGGAAGAGGGATCCATCACCGATGGCCATCTTCATCATCCCAGCGCTGTAACACCCCATATGTACTACCTTCCATTTATGGCAATATAATCTTCGTTGTCTTAATCAATTCCATTCTAGGCTCTTCTTTCATTTCGGGTTTCTTCGTTTTGTCGTGTGCGTGTGTGCATTTCATCCATGTCATGTTATCATGTGCATTGCATTGCATTCGTGTTGTCACTTGCACCCGGTCCCACTCGTCTCTTCCCGTTGTCCGTTTCAAGTTCCGACACTCACACACGTGCCCGTGGCACCCCTGAGTCCTTCTTTCGTATGTGCCCATAAAACGTTCTCGGAATGAGGCGAGACTTGTCGTGCGCTGTTTTTTTAGTACGTGTAGGACACATGTCAAGTTTCATCGCGTTTGGAGGTCGTTTGATACTCCAACGGTTAACCTAGTGGGCTAAAAGCTCATCTTCCTTTTTTCCCAAGACCCCCTCCACAACAGCCTACTAACCTAGCACAACCACTCCCATCCTCTCGGTCGTCGGATCGTGATCGTGTGGGCGAAAACCGCTCCCCATTTGGACCTTCCTAGCTCCCTATGCCTATAAAAAGGCCCCATCCCCTCCATTTTTGGGCGAAACCCTAGTTCTTCCCCTTTTTTCCCTTTTCCACATGCCACGCAGCTCCTCTGCGCGCCCGACACGTCCGCCGGCGCCGGACGCGTCCACCGCCGCCCCCGCGGCAACTCCTCGCCTGCCACGTGGGCATCCGCCGCCACCTCCACCGCGTAGGCCCGTGGGCCCGTAGCTGACCCGCCCGGCCCGGCCGCCCTCCGCCGCCTCCCGCTTCCAGCCGCGGCTCCCGCGCCCGCCGTCTCCCGCTGCCGCCGGCCCCGACCTCACCGTCCCGCCGGCGCCGCCACCCTCCGCCGCTGGTACTCCCGCCGTCCGCCGCCGGCACTCGGGCGCACCGCCACCGGCCGGCTCGGGCGCCGCCGCCACCGACCGTCCCCGTCCATGCCTCGCCGGCCTCTTCCCCGCCTCCGGCCAAGCTCCGGCGAGCTCCGGCCCCGATCCAGATCCGGATCCGGTGGGTGGACCAGATCCACCACCTCAGCGATCCAAACGCCCCATCCCTGTCCCGGATCTCCTCGTCCCGCACGGATCCATCCCGCATTGACTTTTCGCGGAGGTGAAATTCCACTAAGTCCCGGATCTGAGTAAATTTGTTGCCTCCTTCACCATGTGATAACTTTGTGCTCGGTGCTCCGTTTTGCGCTTATGGTATGTCGAAATGTTCGACTCGTCGTGCTCTACGTGTTAGTACCAGTTTCATGCATGTTAGAGTTCATCTAGTTGACTCAATCTTCGTGGAAAGAGTGCTTCGTGCTGAAACTGTTTCAGCACTAGTTGTCAGTGTAAATTTGTTGCCATGTTCGTGAGCTACTAACTTTGTGCATGTTAGTCCGAATGGAGTGAATGATATTTCTAGGTCTTCGTTGTGAAGTTCTCTACATGATGGTTGCTGTAGAATTCATGTTAGGTGTCATATTGCTATATCTCTGTTGCAATAGTGCATTTGGCTGATAAGTTTCTGAACTTGTTATGAGATGATGTTTTGCCTTGCTTGTGCATATTAATCATGTGTCATATGAGCTAGGTGTGAACATGAGTTTTGCTCTTGAGTATGTGCTCTACATGATGGATTCATTTTCATGCCTTGATATGTCTTGATATGAGTGCAACAAGCTTGTTAACATGTCATCATGATGTTAAATTTCTGCTAAGTGTGAATATGTTAATTTTATTGCCATGTATCCATGATGTCACCGTCTTTGTTGTGCGTGTTTATGGTTGTCCAGTGGATGTTCCTTGATGTATATGTTATGCTCTAGCTACCCATGCACTTGTTTGCCATGATGTCATGCTGTAGATTGTTATTATGAGGACCTCAAGTTGCTATGAAATTTATCTGTCAGCATGCCAAGATTTTGCTAAGTCTGGATAAACTTTTGCACTTTTGCCATGGTGTTTGAGACTTGTTCTAGTATGTTGTAGAAGTAGCCATGTGGTTATTCTTGAAGAGCATGTTACGTATGTTATTTCCATGCCTTTTGCTTGCATGATGGATTTTTGTAACTTGTTGTTTTCATGCTCTCAAGTGACTATAAAAGGTATCTGTCAGCATGTTATCAACAAGTTCAGTTTTGCCATGAGTGTAGCTGGTGTTCTATGCATCCTATGAGCATGTTCTTGCTTTGAGTAGCTTCTCAAATATGCCTTCTTGTTGTGGGTTATCTTAACTTGCCATGCTATGCTTTGAATTGAGTTGCACAAGCTTGCAAACATGCCTATCCGTTGCAATTCTGCCATGCCTTGTAATTTTCACTAAGTCTGAGAATTCTGTAAATTTATTGCAACCTGCCATGCTTGTTTAATTGTGTTCCAGCAAGGTTTTGGGTGTGCTTTAAGTTCATGCTTGTTAAGTATCATGTCTATTTCACATCATGCCCTTTTTCTCCATGTTTGGGTGTTGTAGGATAATTATTTCTTGCTGCAAAGATGTCATGTTGCTGTAAACTACAGTTTTGCTTGAATCTTGTTTTGCTTGCCATTTGCCAACCGTGCGTCCGTTTCCGGTGATCTTTATATCGATTTCAACCGAAATCTTCCCCTCTATCCAGTGGCTTGCTTGGTTTCCCAAGATGAGGCATTTTCCATCATCTTATCCTTAGGCTCAAGAGCATCCACATGCATACGCACATCATACTTGCATCCCTTGTTATGACTTGCATCATGTTGATTGTGCATTGCACCATGTTTGATATTGTGTCGTTGTTGTGTTCTTGTGTTGGGTAGAACCGGGAGCTGATTCGGAGTTCGAGGTTCCTACCGAGGCTGAGTTTGAGGAGCAAGGTTACGATCCCTCCATGGAATCTACAGGCAAGATGACCATTCCCAGATATTACTTCTATCTTCGCCTACGCTAGATGTCTCGCTCTTTAGATACTGCCTCGATGCCTATTCCTGTTTGTCAGCCCTCCTATTGTTGCCATGAAACACTCTAACCACCTTCCTAGTTGTTTGGCTAAGTACGCATCGCTCAGCCCCTCTTATAGCGTTGTTAGTTGCAGGTGAAGTTTTGAAGATGTTGCTCCATGATGAAGTTCTTGTTGGGATATCACAATATATAACACGGGATTCCAAGAATACTCGGGTCTTCCCACCTTGGAGTTGCGACTCCGCGGATCGTGAGCTTGTGATGGGCTAAGTTGGGACACCCCTTGTTAGGGATATTACTAGCAGGTATAAACCGGCTAGGGAGATCCGGATTATGGTAATGTATCTGTGTAGTTATAAACTCAGTAGAGGTTACGGCCCATGAAGGCTTAGGGCCCATGTGTAATGTTTACGGTTTATAAACCGTCTTATTATGTAACTTGAGGTACAAGGAAGAAAGAATAGAGACCGAGGCGGACACGATTATGAGCCGGCCTCGGGGCTCTGTAAACCGGACCGGGCATTGCCTCCTATATAAAGGAACGGCCCGGCGACAGTTCAAGGATAGGAAACAATCCGTCGAGACACAGGCAAGCAATCCGCTCCCTGTTCATCGATGCCCAAGCAATACCAAACCAAACTAGACGTAGGCTTTTACCTTTATCGAAGGGGCCGAACTAGTATAAACCCTCTGTGTCCTTTGTGTGCTTTTAACCTCTTCAAGCTAACCCGCGTGATGGCTCCACACCTAAGTCCTCTAAACCGGACATCTGCCGTGCTAATTCCATGACAGTTGGCGCCCACCGTGGGGCTATCGCACGATGGTTTCGAGTTCTTGAAGGGCAGCTTCGAAGGACTCAAGGGTTACGCGGTCGGCCGGATGACCAAGAGTCGCCGGGGCCGGATCTACATCGACGACGTAGGCTGGGGCCCGGAGGCCGATTCAATCGAATACGGGTACCAGGTTCCCTTCGGCGGCATCCACGTCTTCATCGGCAAGATTGGTGAACCGGGGCCTGAGCCGAACATCTTCCCCAACATCGTCGAGCCGGCTCAGCGTGCGAGATCGGCCCGGATTCAGCCTGCCGTGAAGCGCGTTTTCATTGGAGCAATACATGGAGTCCAAACCGAGGACGGATCGGATTCTGGTGGCGAGACAGTTGTCTTTCCGACGATGAATCCTCATCCGGAGAGACCGAATCCCTGTATTTGTTGCGGGACGGGCGTTCCGAGGGTGTGTCCGATGGTGACAGTATTCCGGACCCTTTTGATCCGCCAAACCGGGTGGCTGTCTTTATGGCCGGATCACAATCTGCGCCGCAGCCCACGGTGACCGGGGCGTTCACAGCTGGTGCAGGGGTGAGCGGCCAAGCCCCCTCGCCCTCTGACGCTCTATCCGCCCTAGTCGAGGAGTTGACAACACGGGCAGTAGCAGTGGTGGCTCCTGCTGACAAGGCGCAGCACGATGCAGAAACCCTTCAGCTGAAGGGCCGGATCGAACAAGCCAGACAAGATCTAAATGCAGAGAAAGCTGTAATAGCAACAAGACAGGCAGAGCTAGATTCTCAGGCTTACCAGCTCAGGATGGATCAGGTCTGTGCGCAGGGAGTGAGGAACAGAAGGTATCAGACTCGTCTACCGCCGGTCTATGAGGCGATGAATCTCTTTGGCACGCCAGGAGCGGGAGCCAGCAATAATCTAGATGTAAACTGGAGGGGAGCCCCAGTGACAGGAGCACCGGTTCAACAACCCACTGTGGAGCAAGATCGTCGGGTTATTCCCACGCCGCACGTCCCCACTCCTCCTGGCCATTACTCAAACCCCCTGGATAACATTGTCGCCGCCGCTTCACGCCTGGCCGCTTTACCCATTGAGGGAACATCCCCCGTGGCGATGGAGGCACGCAGGGTCAAGGATCTGCTCGACACGGCGTTGACACAGCAGCAGGCGTACTCCTACAGTAGGGAAAGACTTCATTCAACACCTCGTCATAGCAGGAGTTATACTAGGCATTGGGATGAACCGGAGGTATCCAGTAGTGAACGGAGGCGTCACCGTCACAGACAGGATAATCCGGCAGTAGCAGAGGCGCAAGCCCAGGAGGCGATAAACCGGGCTAGACCTACGGCCCGTGAGGACGTTCGCCAGACGACGCCGGTTCACACAACCACAGCAAAGACGGGAGTCACGGCGAGTTCCTTTGGAGTGCAGTGTCTCATTCCCACTTTATGAAGTGTAAGGTTACCCAAGGACTTCAAAGGTCCACATAAGGTGCCTAACTACATAGCAGATTTGGCTCCAGAGGCCTGGATCGAGAGCTATGAGATGGCTATGGAGATGCTGGACGTAGATGAAGCGGCATGCACAAAATATTTTACCATGATGCTTGAGGGTACAGCCCGAACATGGTTAAAGGGCTTACCACCTAACTCCATCGGATCATGGGGTGAATTGCGTCGCCAGTTTATCAAAAATTTCAAGGACACGTGCAAACAGCCAATGTCAGTAGTAGACCTGGCGGCATGTATACAAGGAGAGCAGGAGCCTACGAGCGCATGGGTGCGGCGAGTGTCAGAAATCTTACACTCTTCGAACGATATCAGTCCCAGTACGGCGATAGTAACACTGGAAAACAATTGCCGGTTCGAGTCTCTGAAATTGAAGCTGGGACGGCTCAAGCGGGATTGCAATGACATGGGAACACTCATGAGCGCTCTAGTGAAGTATGGGGACTCTGACACCACTAAGTACCCGGAAGCGGATGGGGATAAGTCCGGAAAAGCAAATAAGCCCGATAAACCGGCGCAGGCTAAATTGAAGCTGGAACAAGCTTCAACGGTAAGCGAAAGGCAGAGGGTAGCTCTGATTTTGTGGCCAATACCAAGGTTCAAGGAAGCTTTCAACGCAAAAAGGATAGACCGCCCCCACAGAGCGGCGGAGGATTCATTAATCTGGACCGATAGTTGAACGAGCCTTGCCCGAAGCACAGCACTGAGGAACGCCCAGCTAAACACACATGGGGGGAATGTCGGGTCATGATGGAGGCCATGAACTGGGCCAGATTCAACAACGGACCACCGGGCGGCGGTTCAGGCCTCGGGTTTCATGGGCCAGGTCACCAGGGTAATGGCTCCGGATCAGGATATCATGGCGGCAACAATGGCTACAACCAAGGCAATCATCAGTATGGCCAGGGCGGTTACAATAACCAAGGCAACCATCAGTATGGTCAAGGCGGTTACAATAACCAAGGCAACCAACAGTAGGGCCAGGGTAATTACAATAACCAAGGCAACCAACAGCAGGGCCAGGGTAATCACAACAACCAAGGCAATCAGCAGCGTCAGCAGCAGCAGCAATCTGGATATCAGAGTAATCCGAAGGAGCTGAGTAGTGGACAGTATCATGTGTTCACTACGAGTTTGTGCAAACGAGATCAAAAAGTTTTAAAGCGGGCGGTCCACACGGTTGAACCGGCAATACCACGATTCTTGCGCTGGTCGGAACAACCTATTGTGTGGAGCAGAGAGGATCACCCGCCGCGGGTCAAGAATCCGGGCCAATTGGCCTTAGTAGTGGCGCCACGGGTGGGTGGCTACAAATTAACAAGGTTCTCATGGACGGCGGCAGCAGCATCAATATCTTATATTACGAGACTTTCCGTCGCATGGGCCTGACGGATAAGAAGCTAAGACAGTCAAACACGGTATTCCATGGAGTAGTGCCAGGTAAATCAGCTTATCTAGTTGGGAAAATTGACCTAGAAGTTACCTTTGGAGATGACCAGGATTCCAGGTCAAGAGACGATAACCTTTGAAGTGGTAAAGATCCAGAGCCCATACCATGCGCTATTTGGACAGTCGGTTTACGCTAAGTTTATGGCTAGACCGTGCTATGTATATCTACAACTCAAGATGCCGAGTCATAAGGGAACCATCACGGTTCATGGAAGTCACAAAATCGCATTGGAGTGCGAGGAAGGAGACGCTGCTTATGCAGAGGCAGTATGTGCTATGGAGGAATTGAAGTTTTATAAGGACAATGTTGATCCGGCAGATATGTCCCCGTTGAAGAAGCCAACTACAGAGCATGATCCGGCGTTGAAGTTTAAATCGGCAGAGGAAACCAAGCAAGTCGACTTTGTGCCAGGCGATTCATCCAAGCAGTTCACTATCAGTGCTAACCTTGACCCTAAATAGGAAAGCGCGCTCATCGAGTTCATCCGTGAGAACTGGGATATCTTTGCATGGAAACCTTCTGACATGCTAGGTATACCGAGGGAACTCGCTGAGCACAGTCTTAATATTGATCCGAAGTTCAAACCGGGCAAGCAGTATCTGTGCCGCTTCAATGAAGAAAGGCGTAAGGCTATAGCTGAAGAAGTGGCCAGGCTTTTGGCCGCAGGGTTCATAGTTGAAGTATTCCACCCGGAGTGGTTGTCTAATCTGGTGCTGGTGTTAAAGAAAAATGGAAAGTGGGGAATGTGTGTGGATTACACAGATCTAAACAAAGCTTGTCCAACCGATCCTTTTGCTCTCCCTCGTATTGATCAGATCATTGATGCTACGGCGGGATGTGAGCGGCTAAGTTTTTTGGATGCATATTCAGGGTATCACCAGATCAAGATGGCAGTTAAGGACCAAGAGAAGACAGCTTTCATAACTCCTTTTGGTGCCTTTTGCTACGTATCTATGCCCTTTGGGCTCAAGAGTGCCCAAGCAACTTACCAGCGTTGCGTACAGAACTGTCTTAAGGGGCAGATAGGGAAAAATGTTCATGCCTATGTGGATGACATCGTGGTGAAGTCAAGGAAGGAGGAGACATTGATAGAGGACCTCAAGGAAACCTTTGATAACCTTCGGACCTATAAAATGATGCTTAATCCGGAGAAATGCGCTTTTGGTGTTCCGGCGGGCAAGCTCCTTGGATTCTTGGTGTCGAACAGAGGAATAGAAGCCAATCCGGAGAAGATCAAGGCAATCACGTCCCTGACTAAACTAGCTTGCATCAATGATGTCCAGCGTATCGCCGGCCGGATTACAGCGTCGAGCCGATTCATCAGTCGTCTAGGAGAGAAGGCGATTCCGCTTTATCAAATGCTAAGAAAGACAGACCGGTTTATATGGAGCGATGAGGCAAATGCTGCGTTTGAGGATTTAAAGCGGCAACTGGTGGAACCACCAGTCCTTGCTGCCCCCGTTGATACGGAGCCGTTGCTGTTATACGTGGCCGCCAATGCACGGGCAGTTAGCATGGCAATCGTGGTCGAGCGCAAAGAAGCAGGAAATGAGTATCCAGTTTAACGTCCGGTTTATTATGTCAGTGAGGTTCTCATTGAATCCAAACAAAGATACCCACATTGGCAGAAGCTGGTATATGGCGTGTTCATGGCAAACCGGAAGTTGAAGCATTATTTCCAAGGCCACCCAATAACTGTTGTCAGTTCAGCTCCATTGGGGGATATAATCCAGAACAGAGAAGCCACTGGCAGAGTAGTGAAGTGGGCCATTGAGCTTAGCCCACACGGATTGAAGTATGTGCCACGCACCGCTATCAAATCCCAAGCATTGGTGGATTTTATCAATGATTGGACAGAATTGCAAGCACCAGAGGAGAAGCCTGATCATACATACTAGACTATTCACTTTGACGGTTCAAGGCAATTAGAAGGCTCGGGGGCTGGAGTTGTGTTAACTTCCCCGCGAGGTGAAAAATTTTGTTATGTCCTCCGTCTAATGTTTCCTTGTACTAACAATGCAGCAGAATATGAGGCATTGCTTCATGGCCTGCGGATGGCTAAGGAGATGAACTTGAGCCGGGTCAAGTATTTTGGTGATTCAGATTTAGTGGCATAGCAAGTATCCGGCAAGTGGGATTATAAAGACCCTCTCATGGCAGCTTACAGACGAGAAGTTGAAACAGTCGCAGGATATTTCAAAGGATATCAGGTGGATCACATAGACCGGCGAAAAAAATGAAGCGGCCGATGCTCTAAGCCGGCTGGGTTCTCAGCATAAACCGGTACCACCGAATACCTTTTTGGATGAGCTGCACAATCCATCAGTTCAGGTACCATCGGAGGAGGATTTGGCTGTTCCTGGTCCGGAACCGCAGTTGGTTGCGGCACTTCATGTTATTCCAGATTGGACGCTCCCGTACTTGGCATATCTAAGCCGTGGAGAGTTGCCAGATGATGAGATTGAAGCAAGGCAGATAATCTGGAGATCCAAATCCATGACAATTGTAAACGGGGAACTTCACCATCGCAGTGTTTCTGGAGCGTTTCAGCGGTGTGTATCATCCGAGGAAGGCTGTGACATCCTTCGAGAGATTCCTGAAGGGGATTGTGGTCATCACGCTGGTTCAAAATCCTTGGTAGCTAAAGCTTTTCGACATGGGTTCTATTGGCTGACAGCCCATGCTGATGCGGAGGATCTAGTTCGGAAGTACGATGCTTGCCAGAAATTTTCACGACGTGCTCTTGTTCCGGCACAGGAGCCGCGGATGATACCAATTACTTGGCCGTTTGCGACTTGGGGGCTTGATATGGTTGGGCCTTTTAAACGATCCCAAGATCAAAAAACTCATCTGCTGGTTGTTGTGGATAAGTTTACAAAGTGGATTGAGGCAGAGCCTGTGAGCAAGTGTGATGCGGCAACAGCGGTTAAATTCATCAAAAAGGTAATTTTCCGGTTTGGCTTTCCACACAGCATCATCACAGACAACGGCACCAATTTATCTAAAGGAGAGATGGAAGAGTTTTGTCAAAGGGAGCATATTCGCCTAGATGTGTCTTCTGTAGCTCACCCTCAATCCAATGGTCAAGCTGAAAGGGCCAATCAAGAAATTTTGCGAGGTATCAAGCCCCGCCTGATGACTCCCTTACAAAGAACACCAGGGTGCTGGGTTGAGGAATTGCCCTCTGTCCTCTGGAGCATCAATACCACACCGAACAGGTCCACAGGTTACACACCTTTCTTCATGTTGTACGGTGCCGAAGCGGTTCTTCCAAGCGATATCCACCATGATTCACCACGGGTGACGGCTTATGGTGAAGCAGCCAATGAGCAGGCAAGACAGGACAGTTTGGACCGGCTAGATGAAGAGCGTGACATAGCAGCAGCGCGATCCGCGATTTATCAGCAGGACTTGCGCAGATATCACAGCCGCCGGGTTAAAACCAGGACATTCCAGGAGGGGGACTTGGTACTCCGGCTCATCCAGGACCAAACAGATATGCACAAGCTATCCCCACCTTGGGAAGGGCCTTTTCTGGTCAGCAAGAATCTACACAACGGTTCATATTACCTGGTGGACGTTCGAGAGCACAAAGATTCACGGACATCAGAAGAAGAGACGAAGAGGCCGTGGAACATCGCTCTCATGCGGCCCTACTACACCTGAGCCATGAGCTCTGTTGTATCCTATGTATATATTATGATTAATAAATAAACCGGCACCCTTGGTAAACCGGGGGATCAGCCTTTTTTCTTCTAAATCAATGTCCTGTGAAAATTATTACAGATATTTCGAAACAAACTATTTTATGCAGAAGGGACCAAACTAGGGGGCTACGGATCACATGTGAATCCTCGCTAAAAGTCTTTTCTGGTCCGGTCTACATGATTATATTCACATCAAGCGCCCTTTGGATAAACTCCATCGATTGGCAAAAAACTGTTCTTGTCCCTATGGAACCTTCCTTTGATGGCAGATGCAATATTTCCTGCCCCTTGGTTGATCACTCCCTTTGATGGCAAAAGAAAACAAAACCTGTTCTTGTCCCTAGGGAACCTTCCTTTGATGGCAGATGCAATATTTCCTGCCCCTTGGTTGACCACTCCATTTGATGGCAAAAGAAAAAAAACCTGTTCTTGTCCCTAGGGAACCTTCCATTGATGGCAGATGCAATATTTCCTGCCCCTTGGTTGATAATTCCCTTTGATGGCAAAAGAAAAAACTGTTCTTGTCCCTAGGGAACCTTCCTTTGATGGAAAATGCAATATTTCTTGCCCCTTGGTTGATCATTCCCTTTGATGGCAAAAGAAAAAACTGTTCTTGTCCCTAGGGTACTTCCTTTGATGGCAAATGCAATATTTCTTGCCCCTTGGAAGATACATCCCTTTGATGGCAAAAGAAAAGTTCTTGCCCCTAGGAGTACTTCCTTTGATGGAAAATGCAATATTTCTTGCCCCTTGGAGTACATCCTTTGATGGCAAAAGAAAAAGAGGCATAGCCCTTTGGGTCGCACCCTTTGATTGGCACATATGGAGCCTGGCAGCTCGTAAAAAGCCTTGACTACATGGTCTTATTTGCAACCTGTGTTTTGTGTTTGTGATTTTTTCAAATGTTTTCTATGGTTTTTTGATCCAGAGCTGGACAACTTCAAAGTTGACCACATATTTTCAAAAGTCTGGACATAGAGCTCCAGCATTATTTTATACCGGTAGTTATTATAACCCGGAGCAATTATTGGGTCCACCCCAACAGAGCCAAGAGCTTCCTCAGAAACTACAAGGTTCGCCGGATTAAGGATATCAAGCATACTTAATCAATGTGTTATCTATGGAGATACAGATAATATAAAAGATCAACCATAGCAGACAAGAGATTAAGATTGGCAGATGCCTAATCAAAAATCTGACATCCGGATTAAAGCAGGAAATGTTTCGAGCTATCCTGTTACAAAGGCACTTGAAGGCCTGGACGGATTAAAGTTTTTTCTCGACAAAAGATTACAGCAGCTAAAAGTTAAACTGAGCGGCTTATGCTTCTTCCTGCTGCGAAGGCTGAGGATCGACTCGTTCCGGAGCATCTTCTTCTTCTTGAAGCGGTTGAAAAGCGGGAACGCACCAGTCGATCTTTGGTAAAGCACGGAAGTACATCTCCTCAGTAATGAGGTCAGACGGATCAACATCTGGGGCGAAAGTGTGGGGGCGCACTGGTGGGATTAGATTTTCGATGTCATAAACCGGCCGATCCACCCGCTCATTCTTTAAGTCATACGCCGGATGATACCTGGTCAAGTCCGATTCATCAGCAAGCTTGCTGGCAAGGGGATGTATTTCTTTAGTCAAAGCATGAAGGTCTTTGCCGGAGAAGGCCGATCCATCCTCCTTGGTGCTGGGGTACCCGTTCATAGCTTCTTCCAGATCAAAATCCGGAACCCACGCCTTAGCTCTGGTCAGCCCTACAAGAGAACCGGCCCGTGCAGCAGATTTCTTCACCTCTTCCAAGCGTACAGGCAATATAGAAAGCTTCTCCAAAGTGCCTTGGATAGTGGTGGGGGGCGCTTTATGAAAAGACATTGCACTTATAATCCTTTGAGCGCCGGAATACAGCTGCTCAACCAGAGTATAAGAGGCCTTGAGTTTCTTCCGGAGGTCATCCCCAAGATGGGTGATGCGTCGCCCTATATAAGATTATCACAGTTAAACCGGAGCGGAATAAAGATTGCAGAGATGAAAGCACATGCAAGTTAAGTATTTACCAAAGACGGCAGAGGTCATAAGCTCTATTTGCTGCTTTAAACCGGTCAGCTCTTGTGTCACCGGGTTAAGGGCCTCTTCAGCATCCTTTGCTCTTTTTTCAAGAGCATTCCTCTACACTTCCGAGGTTGTCCGCTCTGCTTCAAAATATTTTTTCAATTGTTCAGCAGTGGTCAAGCTCAACGCCAGATCATCCTTGGCCTTGGTAGCAGCAGTTTCAGTCACAGCAAGTCTATTCCGGAGCTCAGTTATTTCTGCAGTCCTGTGGGTCAAATCGGCCTGCAAGAAAATCAAGTGGAATAAATGACAGTTTAGACAAGTCTCAAGCACATAAGCAAGTTATCTACTTGACACTTGGGGGCTAATGGGCAGTTGAAGTATCAAAGGGTGACAATTAAAGGCAAGTCTCAAGCACATAAGCAAGTTATCTACTTGACACTTGGGGGCTAATGGGCAGTTGAAGTATCGAAAGAAAGATTCAGACAAGTCCCAGGCACATAAAACAAGTTATGCCCCTCGCACTTGGGGGCTAATGTAAGATCAATTGCACACATTTGGAAGTACCGGTTCACCTCCAACAAAGCTAAACCGGAACTAGGGGGCTACCATGACATAGACAGAAATACAAAGAAGGCAAAAGCAAAGATAAGTAAGGTACCTCGTATTTGTCCTTCATCATATTAACCAAGCCCGCTTCATAGTCCCGGCTGGTATGAAGCCGATTCAAATACCCAGAATAAAGTTCCTGGGCACTCAGCTCGGCATAATTGGACAAGTCTGTGCTCCACTTGCCCTTCTCTTGTTGAAGCTTCTCCGCTTTAGCAGTATGCTTGGCTAAAATGATAGGCTCAGCAGGAGTGGTAAAACCTGTCCCGGTTATCTGAATATCCGGGGAAGAAGTAGTGGCCGTGTCACATGCCTAGTTAGCACTTGCATTAGGGTTAGTTGGTGTGTGCATCATGTTTACTTTTCAAAGAAATTTGAAATGGGAATGACAGAAACCCCAGCACCCCTCTTCTAACAACTAGGGTTTGATAAAATATTTTCCAATGTACCCAAAATGCCCTTCAAAAATGTTCATCATTTCTGCCTTGGTCTCAAACCTTTGCTAAAAATGGTGCACAATTTTCTAGGACATCCAAGGTCACTGGATTAAATCATATGGTATTTGAATTTGGGCATTTAAATGCTATAAAATATTTTAAATGCTCAAATAATCATAAACTATAATGTTTCCTACTGTTCATATTATATACAGTAGGCATGACAAGTGTTATGAGTTATAAAAATGCTCTGGCATTTTATTTAATTAAACAAAGTTGCAAAACAAATGAAACAGAAAAGAAATAGAAAAAAAAGAGAGAAGAAGTTTACCTGGCGCCCCACCCGGCCCACCTGCCGGCCCAGCCCAGCTGCCGCTCCAGCGAGCTGCTTGGCTCGGCCAGGCAGGCAGGCAGGTGCTCGACGGCGACCGCACCGCGTGCCACGCAGCTGCCCGCTGCCCTGCTTCCTCCCCTCGCCGCCCTGGAAGCCTGGATCGGTCATACACGTCGTCCCCGACCTCGCAGACACCTCCCCCTCTCCCCGGCTACTCTCTCTCGCCCCCCCCC